>OW679202.1:54300250-54424392 GCA_940337035.1 Agriotes lineatus
TCTCAAATTTATATTCTTTTTTCCTCATAATTTCTTATAAAAATATTAATTATAATTTGTTGCTTGTTCTGTTTTATCAATATCATATATGTATTTTGTTTTTTGTTCATTAATTTTTAGTCCATATGTCGCAGCTATTTTTATTAATCTTCGTACTAGTTCTGTTAGCTCTTCTTTTGTTCTTGAAACCATGGTGATATCAACGTCAGTGTATACTTATGCATCGATGTGCTTTCTTGAAAATGGTTTCCTCTCTGTTTATCTTATTGTCTCGTATTATTTTCTCCAGTATTATATTTAAAAGGATTGCTGATAATGGACCCTCCTTGCCTTAGTCTACTATTTGCTGTGAAATCGATGACCAGAGAAAAGAAAAATATTCATTTCAACTATGGTGCTTTAAAGATCAGTTGGATAGATAAGAAAAGGCATAAGAAGGCTAAACAGAAAAAGTATGGGAACAAATTATCTCAAGAAAATAGGACACACCTACGCCTACGGTACGAAAAAATGTTATTTTTCCGATTTGTGTTATATTTACGTTTATAATAGAAGGAGATGTAGAAAGCGTAATGCTGAAAAGACGACTCCGTATGCAACATATAAATAACCAATGAAAAATACAGGACGTTCTAGGACTTATGGTTAAGGAGGAGACGATGTTATATAATATACTTCTATTTAATATTATGTCTGGTAAATTGTAGTCCAAAAGTAGTAACTTAAGTAGACTAACTATATTTCTTTGGGTTTTATATTCTAATGGAAGTTTGTAGTATAAACAAATAGGTTATTGCTGACTACAAAATACCCATCTCTCAACATTTCGCTCGATCAAAATGCAACTGTGTGCAATTTTATGTTTCTTTATAATTTTGGTGTGAAGAAATCCTCTCTAGTTTGCAGTAAATGTGTAGTAGTTTTGCAATGAAATATTTAATAGGTTTGAAATAAACTTTGTAGTAAACTTTCAGTAAAAATGCAGTGAAGTTTTAGGAAATTAGTAGCAATTTTTGGGCAAATTTACAGTAAATTTTCAACAAGTATGTAGTACATATTTACCAGATTTTCAGTAGTAGTATTGCAACAAATCTTTAGCAAGTTTGCCACAATATTTAGCTAGGTTTGCAGTGCAACTTTTCAGCTGGTTTGTAACAAGTTTACACCGAATTTTTAAATAATTGCTGTCTAGCCTGAATAAGTTTGCAGGAATATTTAACTAGTTTGCAACAAAGTGTGCCGCAAGGCTTTAAACAAATTTACAGTAACGTCTTGGTAAATATTTAGACAATTTTCAACAAGTTTACAATGTTTAGCCACTTTTCAATACCAGACCTTAAATGCTTGAGTAGCAGTACTGTAATCAATCTTCAATAAATTTGTAACAAAACTTTCGTCTAGGTTGCAATAACTTTTGTGCAAGTTTAGCAGGCTTGTAACAATTTTGGAAGTATGTAAGTTTTCAGAAATATTTAGCAAGTTTGCACTAAACTTTTAAAACGTTTTCAGCAAATTTCCTTGACAATTTGCAATAAGCATTGTAACAAATTTTCGTCTAGTTTGCGAGCTCTTCTGAGCTCGTTTGTAGTAGGCTTGCAACAATTTTGGGAGCATGTAAGTTTGCAGTAATTTTTAGCAAGTTAACCCTGAATTTCTAATAAGTTTCCAGTAAATTTCCTGAAAATTTACAGTAAGCAGTTTAGCAAATTTTTGTTTGGTTTGCAATAAATAACCTTTAAGCAAGTTTCTATTCCCTGAACATTTATAAAAACGTTTTAGCAAATTTTCGTCTAGTTTGCAATAACTTTTGAGCAAGTTGCAGCAATTTTGTAAGCATGTAAGTTTGCAGTAATTTTTAGCAAGTTTACCCTGAATTTTTCATACGTTTGCAGCAACTTTCCTGAAAATGTTCAGTAAGCATTTTAGCAAATTTTTGTCTGGTTTGCAATAAATAACCTGTAAGCAAGTTTCTATTTCCTGAACATTTATAAAAACGTTTCAGCAAATTTTCGTCTAGTTTGCAATAACTTTTGAGCAAATTGCAGCAATTTTGTAAGCATGTAAGTTTGCAGTAATTTTAGCAAATTTACACTGAATGTTTAATAAGTTTCCAGTAAATTTCCTAAAAATTTACAATACATATAATTATTCAGTAATTTTCAGCAAACTTACCCTGCATTTTTAATACGTTTCCAGCAAATTTCCTGAAAATATACAATAAGCATTTTAGCAAATTTTCGTTTAGTTTGCAATCACTTCTGAGCGCGTTTGTAGTAGGCTTGCAACAATTTTGGGAGCATGTAAGTTTGCAGTAATTTTAGCAAATTTACACTGAATGTTTAATAAGTTTCCAGTAAATTTCCTGAAAATTTACAAGAAGCATTTTAGCAATGTTCGTCTAGTTTGCAATACATTCTGGCAAGTTTGCAGTAGGCTTGCAACAATTTTGGAAACATGTAATTATTCAGCAATTTTCAGCAAATTTACCCTGCATTTTTAATACGTTTCCAGCAAATTTCCTGAAAATATACAATAAGCATTTTAGCAAATTTTCGTCTAGTTTACAATCACTTCTGAGCAAGTTTGCAGTAGGGTTGCAACCATTTTGGAAGCATGTAATTGTTCAGTAATTTTCAGCAAGTGTACCCTGAATTTTTAATACGTTTCCAGCAAATTTTCTGTAAATATACGATAAGCATTTTAGCAAATTTTCGTCTAGTTTGCAATCACTTCTGAGCAAGTTTGCAGTAGGGTTGCAACCATTTTGGAAGCATGTAAGTTTTCAGTAATTTTTAGCAAGTTTACCTGAATTTTTCATACGTTTGCAGCAAATTTCCTGAAAATTTACAGTAAGCATTTTAGCAAATTTTTGGTTGGTTTGCAATAAATAACCTTTAAGCAAGTTTCTATTTCCTGAACATTTATCAAAACGTTTTAGCAAATTTTCGTCTAGTTTGCAATAACTTTTGAGCAAATTGCAGCAATTTTGTAAGCATGTAAGTTTGCAGTAATTTTAGCAAATTTACACTGAATGTTTAATAAGTTTCCAGTAAATTTCCTGAAAATTTACAAGAAGCATTTTAGCAATGTTCGTCTAGTTTGCAATACATTCTGGCAAGTTTGCAGTAGGCTTGCAACAATTTTGGAAACATGTAATTATTCAGCAATTTTCAGCAAATTTACCCTGCATTTTTAATACGTTTCCAGCAAATTTCCTGAAAATATACAATAAGCATTTTAGCAAATTTTCGTCTAGTTTACAATCACTTCTGAGCAAGTTTGCAGTAGGGTTGCAACCATTTTGGAAGCATGTAATTGTTCAGTAATTTTAAGCAAGTGTACCCTGAATTTTTAATACGTTTCCAGCAAATTTTCTGTAAATATACGATAAGCATTTTAGCAAATTTTCGTCTAGTTTGCAATCACTTCTGAGCAAGTTTGCAGTAGGGTTGCAACCATTTTGGAAGCATGTAAGTTTTCAGTAATTTTTAGCAAGTTTACCTGAATTTTTCATACGTTTGCAGCAAATTTCCTGAAAATTTACAGTAAGCATTTTAGCAAATTTTTGGTTGGTTTGCAATAAATAACCTTTAAGCAAGTTTCTATTTCCTGAACATTTATCAAAACGTTTTAGCAAATTTTCGTCTAGTTTTCAATAACTTTTGAGCAAATTGCAGCAATTTTGTAAGCATGTAAGTTTGCAGTAATTTTAGCAAATTTACACTGAATGTTTAATAAGTTTCCAGTAAATTTCCTGAAAATTTACAAGAAGCATTTTAGCAATGTTCGTCTAGTTTGCAATACATTCTGGCAAGTTTGCAGTAGGCTTGCAACAATTTTGGAAACATGTAATTATTCAGCAATTTTCAGCAAATTTACCCTGCATTTTTAATACGTTTCCAGCAAATTTCCTGAAAATATACAATAAGCATTTTAGCAAATTTTCGTCTAGTTTACAATCACTTCTGAGCAAGTTTGCAGTAGGGTTGCAACCATTTTGGAAGCATGTAATTGTTCAGTAATTTTAAGCAAGTGTACCCTGAATTTTTAATACGTTTCCAGCAAATTTTCTGTAAATATACGATAAGCATTTTAGCAAATTTTCGTCTAGTTTGCAATCACTTCTGAGCAAGTTTGCAGTAGGGTTGCAACCATTTTGGAAGCATGTAAGTTTTCAGTAATTTTTAGCAAGTTTACCTGAATTTTTCATACGTTTGCAGCAAATTTCCTGAAAATTTACAGTAAGCATTTTAGCAAATTTTTGGTTGGTTTGCAATAAATAACCTTTAAGCAAGTTTCTATTTCCTGAACATTTATCAAAACGTTTTAGCAAATTTTCGTCTAGTTTGCAATAACTTTTGAGCAAATTGCAGCAATTTTGTAAGCATGTAAGTTTGCAGTAATTTTAGCAAATTTACACTGAATGTTTAATAAGTTTCCAGTAAATTTCCTGAAAATTTACAAGAAGCATTTTAGCAATGTTCGTCTAGTTTGCAATACATTCTGGCAAGTTTGCAGTAGGCTTGCAACAATTTTGGAAACATGTAATTATTCAGCAATTTTCAGCAAATTTACCCTGCATTTTTAATACGTTTCCAGCAAATTTCCTGAAAATATACAATAAGCATTTTAGCAAATTTTCGTCTAGTTTACAATCACTTCTGAGCAAGTTTGCAGTAGGGTTGCAACCATTTTGGAAGCATGTAATTGTTCAGTAATTTTCAGCAAGTGTACCCTGAATTTTTAATACGTTTCCAGCAAATTTTCTGTAAATATACGATAAGCATTTTAGCAAATTTTCGTCTAGTTTGCAATCACTTCTGAGCAAGTTTGCAGTAGGGTTGCAACCATTTTGGAAGCATGTAAGTTTGCAGTAATTTTTAGCAAGTTTACCCTGAATTTTTCATACGTTTGCAGCAAATTTCCTGAAAATTTACAGTAAGCATTTTAGCAAATTTTTGTTTGGTTTGCAATAAATAACCTTTAAGCAAGTTTCTATTTCCTGAACATTTATCAAAAGTTTTAGCAAATTTTCGTCTAGTTTGCAATAACTTTTGAGCTAGTTGCAGCAATTTTGTAAGCATGTAAGTTTGCAGTAATTTTTAGCAAATTTACACTGAATGTTTAGTAAGTTTCCAGTAAATTTCCTGAAAATTTACAAGAAGCATTTTAGCAATGTTCGTCTAGTTTGCAATACATTCTGCCCAAGTTTGCAGTAGGCTGGCAACAATTTTGGAAGCATGTAATTGTTCAGTAATTTTCAGCAAATTTACCCTGCGTTTTTAATAAGTTTCCAGCAAATTTCCTGAAAATATACAATAAGCATTTTAGCAAATTTTCGTCTAGTTTACAATCACTTCTGAGCAAGTTTGCAGTAGGGTTGCAACAATTTTGGAAGCATGTAAGTTTGTAGTAATTTTCAGCAAGCCAACCTTCAATTTTTAATACGTTTCCAGCAACTTTCTTGAAAATTTACAAAAATATTTTAGTAAATTTTCGTCTAGTTTGCAATAATTTTTTAGCAAGTTTGCAGTAGTCTTGCAACAATTTTGGGAGCATGTAAGTTTTGCAGTAATTTTTAGCAAGTTTACCCTGAATTTTTCATACGTTTGCAGCAAATTTCCTGAAAATGTTCAGTAAGCATTTTAGCAAATTTTTGTCTGGTTTGCAATAAATAACCTGTAAGCAAGTTTCTATTTCCTGATCATTTATAAAAACGTTTTAGCAAATTTTTGTTTAGTTTGCAATAACTTTTGAGCAAATTGCAGCAATTTTGTAAGCATGTAAGTTTGCAGTAATTTTAGCAAATTTACACTGAATGTTTAATAAGTTTCCAGTAAATTTCCTGAAAATTTACAAGAAGCATTTTAGCAATGTTCGTCTAGTTTGCAATACATTCTGGGCAAGTTTGCAGTAGGCTTGCAACAATTTTGGAAGCATGTAATTGTTCAATAATTTTCAGCAAATTTGCCCTGCATTTTTAATACGTTTCCAGCAAATTTCCTGAAAATATACATTAATCATTTTAGCAAATTTTCGTCTAGTTTACAATCACTTCTGAGCAAGTTTGAAGTAGGGTTGCAACCATTTTGGAAGCATGTAAGTTTGTAGTAATTTTCAGCAAGCCAACCTTCAATTTTTAATACGTTTCCAGCAACTTTCTTGAAAATTTACAAAAATATTTTAGTAAATTTTCGTCTAGTTTGCAATAATTTTTGAGCAAGTTTGCAGTAGGCTTGCAACAATTTTGGGAGCATGTAAGTTTGCAGTAACTTTGAGCAAGTTTATAGGTACTGAAGTTTTAATACGTTTTCAGCGAATTTCCTGAAAATTTACAATAAGCATTTTAACAAATTTTCGTTTAGTTTGCAATAATTTTTGAGTAAGTTTGTAGTAGGCTTGCAACACATTGGGAAAATTTTAGTCAAACTCATTATCGTGGGGCAGTAGGGAAGTAATAGGATTACAAGGAGTCCTCAGTAATTTTGTAACAAAATTTCAGTATGTTTGCAGTAAGGTTTCAGAAAAATGTTTGTAAACCTTCGCTGAATTTGCGGGAAATATTTAACAAGTTTGCAATAAATTTTTTAGTAAGTTCGGTAAATTTATAACGAACTCTAGATACCTTTGTAACAAATTTCCGGCAAGTGAATTTTTAATAAATTCTCAGCAAGTTTATCAACATTCAAGAAAACATCAGTATATTCTTGTAATTAGGATTGCAATAAACCTATAGTGAGTGCCAATTTCCATACTTTTGCAGAATTTTTTCAGACAATTTTGCAGCAGTTGAGGAAGTTTTCAATAAATTTGCGATAAGTTTTGATAAATTTCCAGCACGGTATAGTTTACAAAAATATTGCAGCCTTATTTTCAGTAGGTAACCTTGACGTTTGGCAATGACTAGCTCTAACAATCGACCGTTTTGAAATAATATAAATCCGGGATGAAAATAGATTTAGCAAAACAATCTGATCACTGCAGTGACATGATAATTGATACTCTTTTACTATTTAAAATTTATATAGACCTGTACAATTAGCTTGTGGTTTTTGATAGAATGACAGATCTATGTGGTATTAAAAAAGTGACTAGAATGGCAGTATATTCATAATTTAAATGAGTACTATTTTAACATATTTTACCTTAATTCGTCACTAATGTAAAATTTGTTGTTTAGTGGAATTTTATCAGTTTTAGCAACTACATTTGTTTATTGAAGCTAGTAACGACGTTTTGCAGTGTTACTAATGTTTGAAATAATCCTCGGAAAGAATGTAGCCATTTTTATCGAGGAACAGTAAGGTCAGCCTGTCTTTGTTTTAGAAACAATAAGGTTTTCGTTTGCGTACTTTCTAAACTTATTGCTACTACTAATGCATACGTACAAAATGGCTGATTCATCCTTTATTAGGCGGCCTTAGCGAGTTAGTTAAACATTTTAATAATCCATCGCATAACCTTTAGTTTATCCGAGTATTTCAGGATAACATCTTTCAGTTGCTTAACGGGCGTCATTTGTTCCTACCGCGATAATAAATATCGATGAATCTTGATTATCTTATTTTCTAAAAGATCGTAAACAAGCGCATCATAAACCACACGCAAATACAGACTTATTTATTTTTGCAATTTATTATTTGCGGCAAACGGGCAAAATGTGATAATCAACGGCTCGTAGCTGCGATTTCGATTACACGTTGCATTTGCAATCTATTTCTATGCGATCTTTAGTGGCTTTTGATCTTACAGACGTGCACTTTCAAATGTTTTAAGTCTATTACGGTCATTAATCTTCAGGATTTTTCTTTTGCGAATGCAAAAAGGATCACTACGGCTCACTCATTATACTGTCCCAGATTATACTTGGAGCCAATGTTATCAAACTCTTCCTCCATTCTTAAAAAGGCAAAGCTGTCAAAGACACGAAAACTACAGCAGCCACTTAAAGGCATTAATTATTACTACTGTTGACAAACCCGAAAGACTAATTTCGAGAAGCTGCTACGTTTACTGTTACTTTAAAACAGATGCAGTATTGGTCCCGTTTAGATTAAAATTTTTCTCGGTTTGCCATATCGGCCGCGGGAGAGACAAATAAATTTCCTGAAATGACACAAAGTTGATGTGTCCATTTCGTAAATGTCTTTCAGATAGCAAATACCGGCTTAGAACAACGGTCCACTATAACGAACTTCGCCTAAATTTATCACGGACATCGAAAACCACTATAAGTTTATAATCCGCTTTTACGGTGATACAGAATACATTAACTACGGAATCATATATTTGGGAGCCAAGAATGTCGGTTTTTCTGCTTTTGTTGTTGTTATTATTGGAGATCATCTTACAGGTTTTTTGTTCGGGTGTTTTATTTTGATCTGACGTGTGCCTCAGCATTCAAAGCCTTCGGAATCTATTTCCATGCATATCTTTTGTATCAAGTTCCCGTTGGTTATTAATCTACTTAATTTAGGTTTTTAGCTAATACTACTATTTAATATATTTTTAGGAAACATAGGGATAAAGAAATACGTTAAAATTGTATTAAAGATTTGTTTTAAACGATTGAATAGCGTGGCTTCGATTTCTAATCTTATATATATTTCTAAAAGTCCTGACTGACTGACTCATCAACGCCCAGCCCAAACCCTTGGACCTAGAAAGCTGAAATTTTGCACAGAGGTTCCCTTTATGATGTATACAAGGAATAAGGAAGGATATTTCGAAATTCAACCCCTAAAGGGGTAAAATGGGGGTTCCAATTTTGTATGGAAAAATAATATTAAATAGACATTTCGACTTGAAACTTCGTAGGAGTACTCCTAAAAACAAATAAGCAAACACGTATTTCGTGATTTTCCGAAAATCAACCCCTTAGGGGGTGAAATGGGGTAAGTAAGCCTAAAAATCGATATGGGTGTCGTTATTGAGGTTTATTGGGACGTTGATTGCGAAAATGGCATTTATTTTTAAGTCCAAGACGGTGAACATGACATAAGGGAAGAAACGGGACGGGACGGGACTAGACTGGACGGAACGGGACGGACTGGACGGGACGGGACTGAGCGGGACGGGACTGGACGGGAAGGGAAGGGACGGAACGGGACGGGGCAAAGCGGGACGGGGCGGGGCGGGGCGGGACCGACGGGACGGAAAGGGAAGGAAAAAGATGGGATGGAAGGGGAGGGGATGGGATGGAAGATGAGGGGCGGGACGGCACGGGAAGGGACGGGACTGGACGGGAGGGAAAGGGGCGGGACGGGACGGGAAGGGTCGAGACGGGGCGGGGTGGGGCGGAACATTATTTAATACACAAATAACGAACCTCGCGCGAACGAAGTCGCGGGTAAAAGCTAGTGTTCAATACACAAGACTAGAAAATTATTTTTGTATTGATTTTAAAAAATGTTATTTTTGTAAAAAAGTGCAAATAAATATTGTGTGTAAAGAAATGCTTTGGCACATTTTCAAAAACGCAGTTATATGCGAATCTTTTTTCATTTTGATCCATTAAAGCAACTTTGCAAAAATAAGTCCTTAATTGATTTGCTCAGTGTTACACTGTTTAATATGAATTCAACATTCTTTTCTTTATTTTTCCAGAAATCCATGGGGTTGCTCAAATTATAATATATTAAAAACATGATTTTAATATCCAGATTGCCATTTATGTTTTTCATTAACACATGAAACTTGAATACTGGTTTTGCTTTGGATTTAATAACTATGGTGGTTTTGTAAAAAAAATTTTTCCTAAATAAACGTATAGTTGCGTTTTCAAAATAAGCAGTTTAATGACCAACAGTTCTAATTGTGGCGTATTAAAGCAACTGTATAAAAATTGATTCGCCGATGGCCCATGTAAAGTTTTCAGTAATGTAGTGAAACTGAACTATATTATATTATATGATCTCTTTCTACAATTTTGCTAGGTATTTTAGTTTTTCAAGGTAACTACATAATATTGAATAAATTTAATTTAAGACGATTCAAATTCAAATATACTAAAACTTCATTGTACTGACCACTATGTTACAGGAATCAACATTAGGGCAAATGCACCAACCAAAAAGCAAAATTCAAATTGAAATATTAATAAAAAGCTTCATAATAATTTTAGAAGTCAAGTATTTTGACAATACGTACTTTCAAAAATAGAAAATCTCTTGAAAGTAAGACACTATTGAACAATGTTTTTAAAAATTCAAGCAGATGCACCACCATAGGTTATTTTCTGAACTTCATGCTTTATTTTTTAAATTCTTTTGGTATTTATTTCATTTAAATCTGACAATTGGGTGTGAAGATATTGAATTTTAACCCGAATATAGACGTAACATTCTAAAGATACAATTTTCTACACAAAGAAAAAAATCTGTAAAAGGCTTTACCCAGGCTTCCCTCGTCGACATTGTGATACTAAATAATTTTAAAAATGAAATTAAGTTAGAAATAAAAATATCTTCACGTTTCTAATAAATTAAATAAATTTTCAAAATAAAAATATCTTCACGTTTCTAATAAATTAAATACATTTTCAAATAAAAAAAACCATTACCGGAGGGATTCGAACCGCGGCGCTTGCGACTGCGAATAAATGCTACCGACCAATTCCTTACTACTCTACGGAGAACTGTCGGTATCGTCAGGTTTCAGCTGGCTTAACCTTCATGCCGGACATGTCTTAAGAAAATTAATTATATTTTTTACATCAATAAACCCATGCAGATAACTGTTGTTAAGTCATTTTGCTATTTCAGATGCTTAATTGCATTTCACGCCGTTAGTTAGGTCATTTTGGTATTTTGAATAGCCGCCTAAGCTTAGAGCAGCGCGCCCGTATGCTAAGCCCTTTTAGCTCTTTATTTGGCTCCATCGCCTAATTCCAGAATCACGATTTCGCACATAGTTAGCCTAAAAAGCAGTATTTGTCGTCGGTTGGAGCTCTCCTCTGATGGCGTTTTTCTGAATTCTGAATAGCACGCTGTGGCGGCGTGATACCAGCGTGGCCCGCATTGGTTTGTTTCATTTAGCACGCGGTGGCGGCGTGATACCAGCGTGGCCCGCATTGGTTGGTTTCATTTCATCGCCTTGCGATTCGCTATGGTTTAGTCACGTGGGGGACGCGGCGAAGGTGACCTTTTGCCGACGCTTCCCTCGGGGAGTCTCCCAGAGCCCGTGGCAGAGAGCGCTTGTGTGTGGTGGTGGTGATTCGAAATTTGTCGAGTGATCTTCGGCGTAACGTGGGTGTTTTGGAGCCCAGTTCCTGCTACTATTAGTGAGGGGTCGTGCCCCCTTCATCTCGACCTACGAGGATTTGGTTCAGCAGAACGAGTGAGGCCCCCATCATTTTCGTCGTCCCGTTGTACGCGTCTTGACGCGTCTCCCGTCGCCATTGAGGCGGTTATGCATTCACCCCCTTTCGCCGTTGTAACACCGAAGGTACCTACCACCTACGATTGCAGCTCGTCGCAACTCAGCTGTACCAGGCTCCCTCGCCGCCCACGCATTAAGGTATGTGCCTTTAACCTGATTACCGCTGTGAACGCGAGTGTTACTCATTACTACTCATTACTACGCTAGTGTATTCATTCAGACTGCAGACAGTTCAGGCCGTGAAGGCTAATGTAAATCGTCGCTGCCCTTGCATAAGGCAATGTGTATCTTTGTACCTATTCATTACTACGCTAGTGCATTCATTCAGACTGCAGACAGTTCAGGCCGTGAAGGCTAATGTAAATCGTCGCTGCCCTTGCATAAGGCAATGTGTATCTTTGTACCTATTATTGCTGTTCACTAATGTTCAACATCTGTCGTTAAGCTTAGAGCGCGCGTGCCAGCTGGTGCCCTTAATTATAGAGTAAGGTTAGATACAGGGCGACGCATTCTGCTACCCCATTGTAACTCGAAGTGAAATATATGATTGGTTAGTTAAGGGAACTATTGTTTGTTTCGGTTTGTGCATGTTCTGTTACAGATAGACGCCCCTTTATTGTACGAATTATTGTACGACGGAACGAGGAAGCTGTGAGCGTGCAGGTGAGTGGGACAGCTGCGTAGTCGTGGTCGGATGGACACCTAATCACAATCCTTGCTTAAGGCAATCCCGAAGTTGTTGTTTGACCTTGCAACTCTTGAATAATCTTATTGGCGGAGTATTTTTGCATGCTTCGCTCCCGTCTAACCGTCCAGGCCCGGTTAGCCGGGTTAAGACAGGCTTGGTGGCGCCCTCATAATTTCGACATACCCTATATATATTATGCCACAACGCGCTTGCCCAGAACGTATCGTGTGACTCACGCCCGACTCCCTGAGCGTTCCAGCCGTGGCCTATTAGCCTATTTCGAACCGATCTCAGGGCAAGTGTGTCATGTTTTCAGGACTGATTCCGTGGTGCGATGCTCACCTTGGGTGGGTGTCGTAAAGTCCTTTTCATACCGTAACACTGTTTCACTAAACATTTCTTTATTAATTTTTAAACATATCATATGTAGGATGTATATATTTATGTGCTATAGTTTTTACGATAGTTTTTACGATATACGTCATTGCCTCGCCCAAATATGCATTTCCCGTCTATTTCAAGGTTTGGAATTTAAGCATTTATGCGACTCGCGGCCTAAAATCAAAGGAAAATAGAGGTAACAATATCTTAACATTTGCTTATGCAAATTAAAGCAATTATCAAATTTAAAAAAAAATACCGGGGAGGGATTCGATCAACATCATCTGCGGATACAATCGTTGATAGTCAGATAGATTTAACTGCGCTATGCAAGCTTGCTGATGTATGTGCCGAGTGGGTGTATTTAAGCGAAGGGTGTTATTGTGGAACTTTTTGAATTTTTTGCGACTTTATCTTGTATTTGTTGGATTCTATTTTTGTTAAGTGTAAGGCTTGAAAAAACCTGATTTTCGTCATCTAGGCAGTCTGAAACGTGAAGATCTGAAGAAATCTCGGAAGGTGATTTTTTCGCGATTACAATACTTCCTTCGTCTTTTAGACGAGGGAACTAATAAACTTTTATTTTTTAAAACAGTTTGAAACATGAACAAAACAAAACTAATAATGAAACTCATTAATATCATAGCCAGAAAAACTGATGTCAAATTTGATTTGTCCTCTTCTTCCCAGGGTAGGAGAAACGTTAATAATATTCTTTCCGTAAACTTTTAAAATATCCTCCATATCGGGCCATGTGAAGGCTGGTCTTGAAGACACTGTTTTCAATTTTCTTCTTCGTAAAAACTTGACATTTGGATTTCTGGTCTCTTGGTCCATGCTCTCGATTATTCCTACGAAATATAATGACGTTTTTCTATCCAATTTTAATGATAGAGCTAACCGAACGTAAAATGCACTTTCCGCCGCCTTAAAAAGACCGATATGGACTGGCAAAAGTTAGCATTCGTGAAATATGTTACCAAAATTTACAGGCTAATAAATGATGATGAACTGAATCCAATATCTCTATTTCATTTTTTATTTATATGTATAACTAGAACGCGTTGGCCAGCCTACGTCTGGCCCTGCCAGCGTAAAGAAACGGTTAACAATAAAAATGCTTGCTTAAGCTGGTAGCCAGCCGACGACCGGCCTTGCCAGCGTTAACAATACAAATGCTTGCTTCGTCGCCACTTGTGCGCGGTCGGCATGTGCGCGCGCCACTTGCTAGTATGCAGGCCCTTCATGCTGCGTGTGCCGGCGCCACTCGCGCTTACGATCGGCATGTGCTCTTATAATATAAGATTCGGCAAAAAAATTGCATCTCTACTGTTTGAGAGACGTATATTTTTCAAGATGTGCGACAATTTACCAGTAAAGCATGGGTATAATATAATAGATTATACTCATTATAGCATAGTTATTTAAGTAGCCGTGTCTTAAGACGGTATTGTCACTTTCCGAATATGCCCCGTGGGCGCGCATTGCTTCATCAGTCACCCTACGTGCGAAAATTGTAATCAGAAACTCGACACGTACACTATCGCGGCCAGGGTCATACTGAGAGTGCTTGAGCCTAAGCTGATATACTTATGCACTTGAACATCCTATAAGTTATTAACCTTTATTCGATATTTAATATATAGTTATATTTAAGAAACTATGAAACCGATTGAAGGATTGCTGAATTCATAAAATCTTTTGCGACTTTGAATCATTGTATTGGATTTTTAGAAATGTTACACTTTCTAGATACGCTGTAGTTAAAATTATTACAAGTAGAAATGTTAAATTTCGAGCTCACTAATAGAAAAAGCTGATGACTAGTGACTAAGTAAAATGTAACTGCAGCAGATTGAGTGGTAGACAATTTACTAAAAGTTTAAAATTACAATTGAAAAGAGCAAAAGTACAATTAAAAGCCCAACACTAATTCATCACACGATGAGGCAGATCAACGTCGTAACTAGGAAATATGTCATCATGATAAGTTGGTGCAAGCTATAGCTCACATAAGCATTCTAGAGTTCCCAAAAAATTCTCGAAGATCTGGAGGTGCAATATAAAAGGAAGCCCCACGGTATATAGCTTCTGCGCGGAAACATTGAATAGAAATAAATACACGCGTATTTGTATTTTAATTAAATCCTGCTAGAAACAAGCACATATTTTAATGTGGCTTTTTAAATGTATGTAGTTCAACTATTCAAACAGATTTAATTAAAAATAATTATTTGTTTATATCACCCCCAGCAAATGAAAAAATAAAATATAATAGCAATATAAAATGACATTCCAGTAAGACTTCAGAAATGATACATCAGTGGGATAGTATAAAATATTTAAACGTAGATGTAAAATAGACATTAAGCAGGGTATATTTTTTTGTTATAAAACGTTTGTCTTTTGTAGCATTCTTTGTAATAAAATGTGGTAGGTCCTATGTAAACTAAAATTATTTAAAAAAAAATTAAAAATCTTACCTTTTTATTTGGAGATATCTAGAAATCAATTTAAGTGTATCACAAAGTTTTTAATATAAAGTAGGCTAAAATGTATTTTTGAAAATGATACACAGAGTTGCTAATGTGATCCTCCTGCATAGCATGCACGGACATCACGATTATTTAATATCGCAAAGAGAGTCTACATCATATATATAATACACATATATTGCTAGTAGGGCCTGGAAACGTCAGAAAACATTACGGCGCCGACATAGTCTCACTTAGAGTATAACGCGTCTTGTGCGCATGCGTGAGAATTCGAACTCCGCCTTTAGAAGCGAATTTTAAACTTGACCACTTCCCCATTGGCCGGACGATGCCGCCGCGCTTGCACACAGCTCACCATTATACATTGAAGAGTTGGTTGTCTATCTCACTTCCTTGGCAAGTTTCCCACTCATAGCCGCTAGCAATATAGTAAGTATTATATATATGGTCTACATAAATAGAAAACCTTTTACTATATTGAAGCAAACTTTTTTTTTAGAAAATTATTAGTTCTCCAGAATTGTTGACTTAAAGTAGAAATAACCTTATAGCAGAATGATTTTACGGGCATTTTTTCAAACTTTATTATACATGGTGTTAAGGTTGAAAGCACATATTTCACATACAGTTCTTCGTCTTCTTTTGGTATGAATGCCATATATGGGCAGTGCAACCATTATGTCCAAATGTACATTTTGATATTCTCCACAAGATTTCCTTAAGTTCTTCGCTGCCATTATATAGCTAGCGATCTGGTTAGGGATGGAGGTGAGAGAAGGAGAACGTGACTGCCAGAATTGTATATTGTAATTTGCAGATAGGTACTTGAGTGCACTACCCTTCGTGGAGATATGTAAGATGTTTGGCTATCTATGGCAAATACATTGTTTTGCTACATCTTCGAGGATTTTGTTGCATTAATTACCCTTCTCATTTTCTGTAAAACCGCTACTTGTATCTATTACGTTCAAAGTACATATCTATAGTCCTACAACCACAAAATGGAAACCATTGCCGTTTCTAATTGGATATAACTGTATTGCCATGTCTCATAAGGTCATTTCACGGAATTTAATATTGTTTTTACTAATACAGTAGTATTATCTTGTTTATCAATTATGTAAATTCAGTATTGGCGGAGATATTTCGCCCTTCATTCGGTAGTAGGTTACGTTTTTCCATATTTTGTAGTAGATACTATTTTCCATGTTTGCTTTTACCTTCTTTTTTCCTTTTCAGAGGTATACTTTCCATCACCTTTTTTAGTAATCTCTCTTCGGCACTTCTTTATACGTCTTTCTAATTTTGTTTGTTGTAACTTTCCACGTTCATTATATTTTTGATCTTTTCATTTCGCACTGATTCTGATACTATTTTAGATTTATGTAGATGAGGCTCTGAAACAATGAAAGCGGGAAGTAAGAATTATAGGACTACTAGATGAAGGCAACACGCTACAATTCGTACATTGATCAGATAGTGATAGCCCAAGACGATGAAGATGTGCATTATATGACCAAAAACTTTCAGGAGGAATATTCATAATGGGGGCTGGCAATCAGCACGGAAAAGACATAATATATGACTATAAGGGCAAACACCCAATACTTATCTCTAGATACAGGAGAAGAAATACAAATCTGTAATACATTATTTCTATTTCCCCTGAGGAAATTTTCATATTTTTTTAAATTTTGGCCGTTTAGCTGATCGGTGCTTCTTTATTTGTTTTTAAATTATTACACATAACAGTACTTTAAATTCCCATCTAGAAAGGCAGGTGCTACATTTTAGTAATTTCAGTTTAGAAATTAGGAAAACCGGCAGAGTATACGATGTTGTTACGCTTCTTACAAAATTATGCATTTCATAAGGTTCATAAGGTTTAAAACTGTGCAACAATTTTCTCTAATCAAATTTTACGAACTACATCGTCCCAATACTATTAATAATTCCTGTAAATGTTTACTATATCTACCCTATTTACTCTGACAGACGTAAGAAGCATTAAAGGGAGCTGCTCCGAAATTATAGGTCCAAAATAGTAGAACAGTGGAACACATTTTTCGACACTCAAGTTTTGGACGTAGAACGCCCGAAGAAATTCAATTATTTATTTTTTGCCCTGATTGCTTCAAATCGAATGTAACCGTTTTTAGACTGGTCCATCTTACTGTCGCCAGAATGGACACCTGAATGGCGATTTACGACAGTGAAACTCTTATCTTGAGCATTAGTAACATCCCCACTGCTGGAGCAGTGTATTAATAATTGTCTATACCAAATATAAAATTATACGGTTGAAATTATTAAAAATTAAAACTTCTAGGGACTGTACTTCGCGTAATAGTCGGCGTACTAAGGAAACTTCTACAATTATTTTCAATTATGCAATAATTTACCAATGCTTAATATCAGGACACCCTATAGACCGCCTCGAGCAGCTTAGCTACCTTAAAGACCAAACCAAGCTGGCCGCTATTTGTCCTGCCTGTCAGGAAACGTCCTAATAATAGGTAGATATGTGTAAAAATGGGGACAATCATCGGGACAGTCAACATCGCTCCAAGTGAAGTACCTCTGTCCTTTCTTCTCGTAGGAAGCGAGAAGTACCAATTCATATTCAGTTAGAATGTGTTCCATATTTTACAGTAAAGGCCGCGCTTTTTGAATAGTTACGTTTGATATATTGTGCTACGTTTGGGAAAGTAAAACAGCTGCCTGGGGGAACAATTTGCAAATTAAACATTATAACGCTAGTATAATAAAAGCAAGTTTTTGGTCCTTCGAGATAATAGCTCCAAACTAATTCTAATATTAGAATTAGTTTGGAGCTATCATCTTGTATTCCAATTTCAGTGACACATTTTTATTTAGATTTTAATGTTGTAACATCTAACATGTCATTACTCATTAGATATAATGGCAAGAAAATTGGTACGAATAAAAATAAATTCTTATGATAATTCGCCATATGTCAGCGTTGACAATTTTATGTACGTTTTTTTAAAGTATTGGATATAATACACGGTATCTTATTATTTACAAACACGATAATTAAATCTTAACGCTGGGCCTGAAGATATTGGTGTCTCAGACACACTATTTTTTTAATTATTCAAAAAATCACAAAGGGTTATGTTGAAGTACTAAAACTTGTACGAACGCTTTTTAAATCCCCGGTAAAAAATTAAAATCAGTTTATTAATTTATTCCATTAGACATGCATATACCTGTGATTGTATTACTATATCAAAATATTACAGCCATAATACGAAACAGAACGTCATTCGACATTAAAAATTCTAATCGAAAATTAAATCCTATGTTGTTCTCAAAACGAGTGGTCGCCAATCTTGCCTCATCAAGCTTCTAGAGGGTACAAGTAGCTACCAGTCGGTCTCACGTCATCCAGTTTCAGAAATATTAAAACGGGTAGCGGCGCTCTCGTCTGATTAATCTATAAGTTCTAGAAACCACCATAATAGAGAAGCGATAAAATACCGGAATCAAGTATGATTTTTCATCTGATCAAAGAAAAAAGCTATGTAATAACATAATGCACGTATTGTGCCGAACTATGAGGCCTCACCGAAACGATGCGAACATAGATAAGGTACAATTTGTATGACGACAAAAACGAGTTCTTCGGATAATCGCCGGATGGCGCACATATATCAGTAAAATTAACCGCGTACTATTATTAACTAATAAAAATACACAGTGTAGAATCAGAGAAAGCACAAGGTAAACGGCATTTACCAGCAACAAACTTACAAGTTAAATCGGTAAACAACTGAATGTTGTTTATTACCTACAAAAGTTTCAATCAAAAAATTATGATCTAGCATAGGTGATTTCTATGATGAGCGCTGTTTATTAAGCAATGCAATTTCCTCGTACCGGGAAACGTAAGATGCAACGTCACGTGCACGAAAAATTGAAACAATTGAAAGACTTGACTTTAATAGCTGAGCCACGTGTTGGAAAATCCAGGAGAGTTCCTCGGGACGGGCTCGCGACTTAGGTTATTCCGGTTTTTCCCAAAGTCAACTCTGTAATCCAACAGGCGGACAGGAACGCAACGTGAAGCCATTTTATATATCCACGAATTTTCAATAGATGGCACGGGGAATTTCAAGACCCTCGTAGAAAAATCGGAGCAGGAATGCAAAATTAAGAGTGCAACGAGCACGGAAAAAGAAGAGAAGAGAAAAAAGAGAAAATTCTGAAAGTAAATTCGACTACGTGAGAGTAGAGATTGCCAAATTGTACCTTAGTTTGCCGGCGGACAACAAATGTTTTACTTCCGAAATACTATCATAGCTTGAGTTAACCAGACGGGTGTAGCAATTCATCTAGCCAACAAGACTAAATCTGCCCCATATTCTCGACGATTTTTTCGGGAGAAAATTCGCTCCTAAAGCGCCACCAAAAGACAGCCTCCAATAAGCACGTCATATAACTTCGAAGGTAAAATCAAGAATCCTAAAAAGTTACGAAAAGCAAATAGAGGCCGGAAAAGTATCCCCATCCTGAAATTGCCTACGGGAAGTTTTCGAAAAAAAAAGAATGTTAATTGCTAATTCAAAAGTCTCTAAAAACTATTTAGCCCACCTGAACATAACTAATAATCAGTATAAGCTAGGAGCTACTGCTTTGATTAATACTTTGGTTTCCACTGGTAAACATTAACCACAACCTTTTTTTTTTATTTGTAACCTTATATAATAGTTGAACTTGAATATCTAGATATAGGGTGTTGTAGTTTTTCTCTACACGTGTACATAGATTTTTGTTTACTACAATACTGAAAACAAATTTTGGGCGGCCATTGCCATTGCCAAATGGTTTTGAAGATATTTGATAATAAACAAATAACTTATAGGCGTATATCCTTTTCTGCTGTTTCATTTCGAAATGAATTTACTTATTTCCGAATAAAAATGTAGAAAAGCCTGTTTATAACATTCGTAGCTACATTTGTAGATAATAAACCGAAACCAAGGTATGACTTATTGAATTATGTATGTATGTATGTATTATCTGTAACCTCATTTACCTTGCGGTGTAGAGGTTGGTGCTTTATGCCCTTACATCTGGCGGTACAATGCTCAACTTAATTATTATTTATTTTCGGAAATATATTTTCATTTCTATTTGTGTGTTATTATATACAATCCAATATAAAATTCGAGGTCCATTATAAACAATAACATTGATAATGATTCTCACAAACCACAACAATATAAAATTCTAGAACAAAACTGTTAGTTTAATAAGAAACTAGCCCTGGCGTGTTTTTTAATTTTTCATTTTTTTAAATTAAAAATTAACTATGTATTGATATGTTTCTACTGCAATTTATATACTTTTTTCTTTTCAGGCATTGAGTGGCTTCTTAATGATGATGACTCAAAATGGGAAGCTGTTGTACATTTCTGATAACGCTGCGGAGTACCTGGGTCATTCCATGGTGAGTGTTTTGAAGGTGAGCTAACTTATTGAGCTTTTGGGCTTGAGAGTGAGCTTTGCTTTATTATATAAATGACACATAACACAATTGTGATTTTAATTTAGAATATGTACGAATGCAAATGTAATACACTACTTTGCAGAACTCATAACTTGAATAAAATGTTTTGGTAGTTACTAAATGTCGATGGCTCTATCAAAATCGCATATTTTCCTTTAGTATCCCTTCTCTACGCTTTTTAAAAATCGTAGTATTTTATTTGATTTTATTAAGTTGTCCATTTATTATTAGAAATTAACCTGTTTAATGACGTTTGACATTCTTGCTCCAATGACACCATCCACACACGGATCATTAAAATTCGTTTCGCTCTACTTGTTTCTCAAAGCTGATAGTACGAGGGTAACTAGAAAAGTTAACTTCCTAACCATTAAACAAGACATGTAATTTTCAAAAATAATTTTTATTTTTCAATGCAATCTCCCTAATCTTTAACATGCTTGCATTAATTATCCTGCAAGGAGTTTATATCACTGAAAAAATAATATTTTTTCTCCTTAAATAATCATAGATGATTCGACACTTTCAGTGTTCCAAATGGATAAAAATCGAAGGATGCCAGATCTTAACTACATGGCAGGTGCTCTACCTCAGTGAAGCACAATTAAGCAATTGATTCAATGTTGACGATTTCATGTAGTCACATTGTCATTGATAACGAATACATCGCAAGCTATTGGGGAGGGGGGGGAGAAACATCAATGAAAATTGCGTAAAGACGAAGACTCCATGGTTTAATAACGAACTAAAGGTGCTAGCAGCAGAAAAGAGGAATGCTACCTTAACTACAGAAATAACCATAGCCTAGAGGAGTATGCTAAATTTACTCAAAATCAATAAGTAGATACGAAACATAAAGAGATACTACTAGGAAAAGTACATGGAAAGTGATATGTGGAGCGCTAGATAACCAGAAAAAGGAAATCAAAATCTTACCAATTAATGAAATAGAAAAATATCAATGGTTTAAATATTTCACAACTCTCTACACAAAAACAATATCAGAGCAGAATTCCACCCTATCTAGTCATTCCGCCAATCAATCTCCGGTAAATATAACCATAGAGGTAGTTCAAGAAAATCTCCAGGTCCAAATGAGATCGTTAATGAGTTAATAAAGTACGGTGGACACACTCTTACCAAAGAAATACATCGACTGTTTGAACAGATAATAGACGAAGCTAACATTCTAGCTCCATGGAAAGGTCGATACCTTAAAAAAAGGTAATAAGAAACAGACGGAAAACTATCACACTGCGCAACTCAGACTTTAAACTATTGACAATTATCCTTAAATATAAATTGCAGAATATAGTCAAAATATCAGATGAACAACAAGGTTAGACAAAACAGAAGCACTGTAGATGCAATATTCATCTTTCAACAACTGGTAGAATAGAATATAACAACTCCATGTACTGGTCATACAAAATAACTCTGCAAAAAAGAGGAACAAGCAGACTATTTGTTCGACAGATATAAAATGTGCGCCGTAGTCCTATACTTACTACCACTACAATTGTCCACTGCTCATGCATTTCACATCGGCGCAGTTATTTTGGGTATACCAAAAACTTTGTAGACCTAACCAAAGCATTCGATAGAGTATAACTGAAAGATATAATTAACATACTATCTAGTAGAGGAAAATGCACTACAGAAACTAATTGTTCTTATACGCGACATGAACACAGCAAATTCGACTGAAGTGCAACCACCCAAAGGTCTTACCAAATCAAATCGATAACAGTTTTTTTCGAAGTACGACTAGGCAACTCACTTAGCCCGCTGCTCTTCAATTTAGTAATGGATAAAATGATACAAGCAATAAAACACAAAATGAGATATAGAATGGGAATAAAAAATCCCAATATAATATGTTACGCCGATGATACCGTGCTGATAGCCAATGAAGATAACCTGCAATGTCTGCTCTATCAGTATAAAACAGCCCAATTATACAACATGGAAATTTCAATAAACAAAACAAAATCAATAGTAACATCGAAAACACTTACCCGATGCATTTAAACATTGACGGGACAATGATAGAATAGGTGATGAGGTTTAACTATCTAGGGGCCTCAATCAGTAGCAATGGGGATTTAACAGAAGAAAGCCACAGACAGGCAATTAAAGCAACACAAATAGCAGGTTGTTTAAGAAATACATTATGGAACAACAAATATATGAGCACTGGCAGTAAAATTAATATACGACCTATACTAACCTATGCAAATGAAACAACAAGAGAAACAAAGAAAACGAAAATACTTAGCATATCCATACGAGGTAGACAAACCAACGCATCCATAAAATAACGTTTCAACATTCAGGATGTTATAAAATGGACCAAGAGAACAAATAAAGAGTAGAGTGAACATGTGGATAGAATGCTAAAATATGTAAAACGTAGAAGCCAATAGGACAGACATTATTAAGGCGACCACCCAAGAGATGGGTCTAAAGTTGGACCTCGTCATGTGCAGAATAGAGACAGAATTAACAGAAAAATTCCTAAAAGACAGAAGAGATTCATTTTCATCGCCATTCTCATCTAATAGAAATAGTTATTAACTGTGACTTAGTAAGTAGGAGTCTCTTTTTCTATTCGCTCCTAATAACTATAATATAGAATATACCACAATTACCATTGCGCAGAATATTTTTAGCATTATTTTTACCCATCAGGAAAAATTGCGTAATTAGTCGCGTGGGGCACTTTTGATTTTATTTTCTCTAAACAAATACATTCATTAACTGCATCAACATTATTAAACGGTGTTGTTGTATTCGGTGAAAGAATACATTGACATATTGGGTCGTACAGTCGAAGAGCAATATAAATGGTCAAGTCCAAAAAACCGACCACTAACGGGTTAAATAAAAACCATAATTTTCTATTATCCTTATACTGGTTGCGGTCAGAGTTCGATATACCAGGGTCGCCCAGGTGAGCCCCCCGTTGGGGATGCGCGGTGATCCCGACTGCCTAGGATTGGGAAGCACTTTGAGGGGATAACTTGGCATTTCTCCCTATTTATTTATAAACAGTTACACCGCATTTTGTGCTACCATATAATTAAGGATGTTTATAACGCACACGACCAAAGGCTGCAACTAACCTAAACAACCTAGAACGACACACAGCATCTTTGAACCGAGAATTCTCCAGAGACCGCTCACCTGAATCGCCCCGGTTTATTCCTCCCAAAAGTGCCGCTTCGGGGTGGGAAGGAGGGGCCATCGGTGAATAGTTGAATACCAAGCAACCACTCATCGAGGTGACCCCGGTATATCGAACTTTTACTCGTTGCTTCCATTATATCCTGTTTTATATTTAAACTTCTCTATTTTTTTCGGATTTTTCATTGTTGCAGCCAACGTAAACGCATTTGTTTAATTATATTGTTTAATTTGTTAATGCCGCTGTAGATTTTTCTAACATTTTCTTTTTCTATATTACTAGTGTCATCTGATCTTCTATTCTAGGCATCCATGTTTTACTTCCGGTTGGTCTAGTAATTGCTTTTTATAGAATCTCGCCTTTGTTGTTCCCTCTTGCAATAGTTTTTACTATTAGGTATTTGTTAGTGTCTTAGTTTGTGCGAGCTTTTGTCTATTAACCGAGTTGTTGATTATTTTATTTTTTCTAGCGATTATTATTGAATTGTGTGTATAAGGTAAACGTTGATGTAAAATTCTGATGACGTAGAGTCAATTATCTATATATGCTCGCATTACTGCCTATTTGAAATAAATATAAATATAACGTATGTGTTTTCTGGCAGCTTTCTTGTATTTGTGCAATAGCAAACACTTATCAGTTATCACCGATCTATTTCTACAAAACTTCCGTCACTCTCTTTACGTCAACAATACTTTGTAATTAACTGTACTAACATTTTGTTTGTATTTGAACTACGCCTGTAAGGAATCAGTATAAGAGTCCAATTAAATAAATAAATAATTTTTTCCAGAGGAGAAATTAAGACGAATCTATCCTCTTCATTCTCCATCTCTTTCACTTTTATATTTCATGTCAACACTATTGTCATGAACTTATGTTGCAAGTAGGAATTTTCATAAATCTCCATTCATTCCCTTTGCGTTAAATATATGTGTTTGGTAAACCTATGCAAGAAATGGTAGTTAATCATTTAAAATTTGTTTTCATGTCCAAGTTGATTAAAATTAATTTATGGAATTTTATTACTGCTATTGCTTGCTAATAATTCACGTCATATCCTTTAAGTACTGTTCATATGTTCAATTTTAATTGTAAAGAATAAGTTTAGAGCAACAAAAGTAGTTTACGGTACAGTTTTAAAGCCACAGAAATAAAACATTTAAAAACTTGAAGTGCCCGTGTTTTAGAATTGCAACAAAGACGATAGTCAAAGAAATTCCCAACAAAATGACACTATTTTCTATAAAATCTTAAAAACAATTTTAATTAAGTAGCAGCCACATTCTTCAATGGAGCTAATTAGTAGCTATTTTTCAAGACCACATTCGCAACTAAATCAGCTTTTCATACTTTTTACGAAGTTACATTTCAGATTACACGTCCGAGTGAGGCAATTGTAACTGCTGACTGAATTATATTATTTATGCCATCAGCGCGAGTGATGCAGCATTTTGTCTCTTGTAAATATCCTGTCTTCTCCACATCATCGCCATTGGTTTTACATGCAGACTTTACATAGTGCCACGGTTACTGAAAAGAACAAATGTACTTTTTATCGTCAATGGATAAATTATAAACGGGCCTAATGACGAATTTCGACAGCTTTTCAAGAAGGCGTTCGCGATGCTCTCGACGAAATTGTTTCTTAATTCGATATTCTCAAATTAAATAAAAATTAGTAGCCCATTGGGATTACTATTGGATTGCTTAGGGAATTCGCATTATTCATGTGGCTATTATATAATGTAACACTAAGATATTTCTGAAATAATTGTGCTCTATTTCTGTTCTTCCAGGAGGACCTTCTCATCCATGGGATAGTGTATACGATATAATAGATAAACAAGACCACCAAGCCATTCAGTGCGAACTGGGAAGACCGATCAATTCTAGCGGAATGGTACCTCCAACGACGAAATTAGGGTCTTCTTATGTCGTATGAATGTGTCCAGGAATGCTAGGCGTCAACTGCGATTTGGAGATCAAAAGGTAACTTAATATGTAAAATTAGCAGATTTTGAAAATGTACGCTCGCCTCTCTAAACGAAAAAATTGCTATTTTTAAATGATTATTTCATATAATTTCTAAAGTGTCCTTCTGGCGTTCTAATATTATTCATGTTGTTCTGAGTAATTCCGAAACGTTGGCATATATTTTTAATTATTGCGTGTGTTGAAATACCCAGAATATCATACAACAGATCTGGGCAGTAGTTAATTACTTTATAATGAAATTACTAATTAATTAATTTTTGTTGATTTGTCTTGGAATTGAATTACTTTTCAAAATACGGTAATTGTATTTGGTATTTGCCATTTTTGTTAAAAAGTACTTGGTAATTACTTTTTGAAAGTAATTAATTACTACATTGAGTCACTCAATTACTTTTGGATTGAAATTACTCGCGGTAATTGAATTACTTTCTGGAAATTGAATTACTAATTACTGACCTCTTGTACCACCCTTTAAACGAGGGGTTGACAAGACCTCGGCTAGCTCTTTTAACTCGCGCAGAATATGGCGTGGTGTAAGGACTAGGCAAAAAATGCTTCAGGCTTTTGCAATTGAACAGTAGCTTAATAAAAGCATTGGGCGCCTATGTCGTTACTCACAACATAAAAAACAAACACTAGCTAATTAATATGCCACCTACCGTGGGTGCTTCGCTGCATACCTAGATAACTCGTATAGCTAGAGGGGTTGCAGAAAGAACACAAACAAATAACAGCAATAGAGGCATTAAACCCAAAAGTCGCAGTAACACAAATTATATACATAAGCCTTTAGGCCAAGTGGCAGCAATTAAAGTTGGTAGGACCATTGCCTATGAAATGAATTAATAAACCACAAATAGAAATTGACTTCCAAGTATTCAAGTCACAAATTGCTAATTATAGCTCAAATTACAACTTCAATTGACATAAATGCACAACACCCAAGGGACACGGCTTATTTGAGATTACAGATACATGCATATTTAAGCAATTTAGAAATAATTAAATCCTTGCTCTTTAGTGTTAATAAACGATTGAACCAAACGAATGATTAAACACGCTTCAGTTTGAGTTCCTAAGGTCTTAGTAAGAACTGAAAAGTTGCGGCATTTGCCTTTGTCGATCAAGAAAACGCTGAGCAGGGCATGTACTTACAATTTAGTTCGTTGCAAATATCCAGCGAGCGGCAGGCGAGATCCTGGTGCGTTGCATCTATCCATGAAGACTCTAAGCCGGATTTGGCTGCATAATTCTTAGAATCCCAAAGGTCGCCACTGTTAAGAAAACAGCTAACAGCAACAGAAAGCGGAATCCCTGGCTAGCTTGTAGAAGCGAAATGAGAGCTCTCAAGTTAGCCCTTAGGTTAGCCGTCATGCTAGCCGCAATTTAGCTCATGGAGGCCGGCCTAAATATTAAAATTTGCGAAATTGAGCTAAAAGAAGCATTCTTACCACCGGTGTCCACGGCCGATAGTGTAAAAAACGATGGTTTTCATTTATTGGAAGGCGCAGGAAAATTCAGCCTAAATATCGGAATCAGTACTCAAAGATAAAATTAGATGAACATTCTTACCAATGCTGATTGTGCCCGTTTGAAAAATACACGTTCTAGCGGCTTCGTTTGTTTAAAAACAAGTGCGGCTTTAGCCTACCCGACAATTATATCCGCAAAGCGTGCTTCTTGAAAAATCAATACTAATCGAGCTGTTTTTCAGCGGCCTACTCGGAATCGAATGCTCGCAAACATGGTGCGACAAGAAAAGCTGCAGGTGTTTATCTCTAAAGGCAGTAGCTTGTCGCGATAAACCGGAGTTCTTTTACTACAATATTTAGATATATGGTGATCCGAAAGAAGATGCTAAACGCAATAACGCGCTATTGAAATGAAATTGAAACGGGACGTTACACTCCATAGGGTATTAAATCTCCAGAGCGCTAAAAATGTGATAAGTAAATGGTAATAGGGCATTCCTGGAGCAATATAGGCATAATTTATGATTTTCTATGACTAGTCGGATAACAGCTAGTTTTGTGCACGAGCAAAGAGATATTTGATGCAGGCGCGTGTATTTGTAGATAAAATGTGCATGTGTTGTGTCTTGTGTAGTGTAGGCTGTGCAAGATGTAGCATTGTAGCTTGCTAATAATTATGCAAGAAGCGAAAAATATGTCTGCGGTAAATGTAGGATTATTTTTTTCCATGACAATTGACAACAAATAGCTTCATTATACAATATTGGTTTATAATAATTATTTATTAATTTTAATTTGCCTGCTTGAAACGATGTACTAGCATATGGCTATCTAAAACTACTAAATACAAATATACGACAATCGTTTCTAGTGAAAGTAGTTGAAAAGGTAATTTATATTGTGCAATTGCAATTACCAAGTAATTCATAATTGAATTACTATTTCATTTGAATAATTGTAAATCTGGCAATTCACTTACTTCATGAAGCGGTAATTGGTAATTAATTACCTTTTTAAAGTAATTTATATATATAAGTAAGCATTTAGTACTGCCTTTTAGAATAGTAAATAAGCAGTACAGATGACATGTATACTATGTACTTGTTAAATTGCGTCATTTACATCACGAAAATTCCGAAAAAATAAGTTAATACAAATGTTCTTAACCAATCATATAGTAAAAATCTAGTAGAAATCAGATAAATATATGCTCTTTTCAATAATAAATAGAAAAACTGCCATTTCAAAATCGATATTAGTTACTATGGCAACAAAACAATATGATACAGACAAAACAATTTTTTTCTTAGAAACAAATTCAAATCTCATTCAGAAGAGAAACATTTTGTGCATTCTTGTATAGAACTTTCTTCTTCTTAAAGTGCCGTACCATATCCGTTTATTACGTCGTAAGAGATTGATTTGTGATACCGTATGTTCAGAATGTATTCAACATGGGGATCTCTTAAATGGTAAGCCGCAGATTCGATGAAATGAAAAAAAATGTTCAGCATTCTCAGTACTGCGGCAATCCACATTCAAATTTTAGAATTTTTGTTTCACTTTCCTACAAAACGAAAAAACTAAATTTGTTTTCGTTTTGTGGGTATAATTCTTCTTCTTAACAGTTTTTAACCCTCATCCGGATCTTCTAGTGTTCAATATATCTTTTTACCATTGGTGTCTGACTACTATTTCCATTTCATTCATGGACAGCCTCTCTTTCTTCTTACTGGGGCACACATTGCATTCTTTTTCGGAAGCATATCGTCTCCCATTTTGTGAAAATGTCCGTGCCAGATGAGTTATCTTCTTTCTATCTATCTCAACTATATCATGAGCTACTTCCAGTATGTCTCGTATTCGTGTATTTATTATTTCCATTTATGATATCCGTGCCACCGTTCTTTAGTAATCCATTTCTTCCAGTTGTTTAAGTTCCTGACATTTTTTAGATATATTTCAGCATCATATGAGATGACGCTTTGGATTATAGTGGTATAAATTTGTAGTTTGGTTCTCTTTTGTATGTCTGAGCTCCAGAGAATTCCGTTTAATGTGCCTGTTAGCTTTCGACCATATGTTATGCTTTCCTTCACTTTCACGTCCTAGATTCCCCGTGTTCCTATATCTTCAATCACAGATATTTGCGATAATTTCCGTATGTCCTACAATGTTTAGGTATTTTGGTTTCCATGTATTTATATTCAACCACCATTTGTCATATTTTTCTAGTCTCTCTATCCTGGGTTGTAATGGTCTGGTCATCAGCAAATTACAGCGTATATAGTATACCCTCTCTCATCTGTATGCTCATCCTTACACATTTTCTCTTCCAGACCTCTAACGTTTTATCTTTGCATATCTTAAAGAGCGTTGGGGATATACAATATCCTTGTCTTCTCTTGTCCTTTGTTTACTTTAAATGCTGAAACCAGTTCCGCTTCTATCTGCATACTTACAGTCTAGCCTTCATACCGGCTCTGACTAGCGTATTACCTATGTTGCTGTATATTGTCATATGCTTTAGCCATGTCTATCACCACTAGATGCACTTCTCTGCCTGTTGCTAATAGTTTTTGAGTCACTTGTGATAGACAGTTAACAAGTTATCCATATATGATCTGCCAACTCTAAATTCGCGCTGTTCTTCTGATGCTCTCGCACTATCCGCCCGTATAACTTACTAGAGGTACTTATCAGTTTGCATTCGTCTCCTCATCGCTTTTATGAATAGTCGATATATATCTCATTTTTCATTCTTCTGGTATAATGTCCCCATTTAGACATTGATTCATTACTTTGTTTATTACTCTACAGAGTTTCGGTGTTCTCATCTTAATTAGTTCACACGTCCTCGCGCTCCTGGGGATTTTTAATTATCTCTGTTATATATTGTTTACTTGATTCACGATAACTTCTATATATTCTGACTCTGATCTTTTATATTGTCATTTGTCTTGTATCGTGCAACTCTGGTGTGTCTTCTGTAGTTTCGTTCTTTCCGCATGTAGGGCTTTAACGTTTCGTATGGATTGCCATAGTTAGGCCCCTATATATGTATCTACTTCTTTACATTTGTTTTCCCATTGTTTTGTGGTTTTTATTTTCTCTCTTACTATTCGTTGTAGCTCCTGATAAGCTTCTGTATCTTCTTCTTTATTCGTGTCGAACCATTTCTTATAGACCTCTTTTTATATTCTATTTCTTAGATTATGTCTTGATTTATCCAGTGATTTCTTGGTGTATTCTTTTGCTGTAACCTTAATACTTTCATCGTTGCTTTAAGTATGCTAGTTTTTATCTGTTCATACAATTCGTTACTTGAGTCTTGTATTCTCATTTAAATTTTGATCTAATCTTATTTGATATAAGTACTGCACACATGTTGTAGCCTCTGTATGTTGTATCTCTTCTCTTAAACTTTCTCACTCGGTTCTATTCTTCTATTGTATTTCGATCCAAGCGTGGAAACATTACTTTGAACCTGTCATAAGACAGGAGGGGAGGGACTATGCTTAGCTCAACCTCAACGGATTTTTGTCTACCTTCAGTCTGTCTTCTTCTATCAGCTGTAGCCTCTCTTTCTTCTTCTATCACTTTAACCCTTTCCACCTATACTGGGCGGTGTATCCACTTTTCGGGTCCTTTTCTAGTCTCCTCTCTGTATCATCTATTCTAAACAAATTCTTCAGTCTGCCTTTATTGATTATTTCGATCAGTTCTTGTATTAAAATGAATGAATAGTCGTTCTACAATGGCACAACATGTTGTAGCAGTGTAGCAGTACAGTTTGTGTCTTGGCGTTAAATGGCACTGAAAAGTGGAATAGCTTCCTGTAGCAAAGTTTGTGCCACTGCCGCTAGATGGCGCTGAAGAAAGCAAACCCGATTGGGAACGAAGTAAGTCCTATCGGTGACGATGCAACGTAAAGCACGTATTCATACAGCTTCGGTCGCCTTTATATACAGGCTGATTTAAAAGGTGTGGACATAACCTTTAGGGGTTGATTAATCATGCAATTTGGAGCAAAAAATACTCAAATATTTTGTAGGCTTTTTGCATAGGTGAATAGTATATGTTTTAAGTTGTCAATATTTCGCCGTGAAAATATTTAATGTAAAGTTTCAAATATAACAAAATTGAACTTGTGCACGTACACATAATGTAATTGACTAATTACTAATTATTGCTTAGAAGTTATTATTCTGATAGTTTTACAATGTGTCAAGGTGGTGGATACAACTCACACATGACCACAAGACGGGGTGCAAACAGTGCAAGTGTGAGCCTTCCTTGGCCCAGTGGCGGAGGCAGGCGGTTCAATGCAAAAGAGCATAAACTTACCGACCTGTAAATTTCATCAATAATAATAATTAATTCTATTCACCGGGGATGGCCCCCTGGCCCTTTTATACACCTCATTGCTACCGTCACGGGTCAAGTTAGCTGTCGGAACTTCTTGCTAGTATTGTCCAATAGTAATCTACTAGATTAACTATCATTACAACCCGTACAAAATCAGTAAGTACGCGGTTTACCTCCTTCTCATTTCTCCTGAACTACTGGTCTAAGACAGTACTGTATTTAGGCTCGTTTTCTCTGAATTACTGGTCCTAGACAGTAATGCACTTGCTATCAATCTTACTCGGCTGCTATCCACTGCGGAACCGCATGCTCTTGCGGGCTCACATCATCACTGCGGAACAGCATGCTTCCGCAGGATCACCCACCCACACCATCAATGATCATATAATAATCCAGCACGATCAAGAATCTCTGACGTGTATCACCTGCTGTAATTGCCAAAAGCTACCGAACATTATTCAACCAACTATGAAAGTACGTACATTATACAGTAGCTACCATCCAACTCACTAAGGGTACGGCTAATTGGATACTTTTCCATGCTCTACTATGCAAAAATCATTTTTCGCTTATAACTTTGACGTGTGAAGAAATAAGCGCATCAAATCTGATACCAGTTTACTAAATCAGATGTGAAAATGTATGCATTTACTAGTCAAAGTTTACATTTGATTGTTTGTGAATACATTTACTTTACAAATCAATATGTGTATATGTTACAGTTAAAACCCGAATTTAGGCAAAACCCACATTTACTAGTCAAAAATAGCTCCATGAAAGCAATCATTGATAATAGCTGAATTATACCCGTAAAATGAAAACTCCACGTTTAGTTTTTCACTCAAACAAATATTCCAGAACTTAAATGTGGATCATCTAGTGGTGCTGAATTTGGCTAATTTAACCAAATCATCTGAAGTGGTTGCACATAGCCTTCTACAGCTTGCAGTTGGAAAACGCCTGTATATTATCGGTGCATCCAGCGAGAATCGAACTCGCTGCCTCGAGCTGAGATAGGATGTCGTAATAGTCACTTAAAACCAAGAGAAAATTATGTAGGTTGTCGATAAACATTATGGAACTATTTTCCACTATTCAAACTTTCCAGTTGAATGTTATAGATTAAAATACCACAGTAAGTTAAAATATCTAACCAAAAAACTGCAACAGAGTAAATGTTGAAAGTTATGTTGCAATTTTTGTGTTCATTTTGGCCTTTTTTTAAATTTCGAGCCGAGATAAAAAGGGTATCTTTCTAGACGCCAGGACAAATGATTCAAAACTGAAACGCGTGATGACCTTAACAATTCCAGATTTTGTATTTAGATCCACCAAAATGTTGCTATATCAGGTATAGTAACAGTAGTAACGTGGAACCGGGTGGTAAACGCCTATTTTTGCGGTACCTTCGGTAACGCTGGGCTTATGCAAATAGCGATTTGTATTGGCGGCTATATTTTTCTACCGGGATCTACGCGGATGCCCTGTGTTGTTGAATGTACGTTCCGATGCCGGATCTGCCTTTCACTATGCAGTAACCTCAGCGGTCGTGCCCCCCGCCCCCCGGCAGCGGCAGCAATGATTCCACCCACACCTAGCATAGTAACCGTAGATATACCGAGTCTATCTAAATACAAGCTGCATATTTGCAATGCAACGCCTATAACAGTTTATTACTTGTATAGATATTTTACAGCCGCGAACATTTCGAGTGTGCTGAAAGGAAAATGCTCGTTTCATTCCAAAGCTTCAGATCTGAAATTGGAATTTCTCTACGCAGATTTTTCTGGCCTTGCTTGACAAAGAGTAAATTATCAGATATTCATTCAAGTGTATATACAGTGCGGTTCAGAAAGTTTGCAACAAACGGGAAGGAATTTCATTTATTAATAATCAGTGGCCTGCGGAAAAAAATCCGCTCATGAATATACCTTTTTTAAAGCAAAGGGGGGTTACTATATTTCATCTGATTTGCGAATTTATAAGGTTTCATGGAAAAATCTTTAAAAAATAATTGAGATACAGGCTTGGGGAGTCATATCTGGGACACGCTGTATACATACAGTGTATTTCACTTCTCACGTTTACACCCCTGTATCTTCTTTATTTAGTTTTTAATCGATTTAAAATTATTACAGATATAATAACGGCCCCCTATTCTAAATTGTTTTGACAAAATTGCTTGTTGTGAATATTTAATGTTTACCGATAGCAAAAAATCCTAATGTAGTTAGAAACAAGTAGGTAAAAATATAAAGCAACTTATTACATTATGCGAATGGCGTAGGTACTTCACAAACACAAGCTTCTCTGTAAATTTAACGCCTCTTACCTAACGCACTAGGTACACAATAAAAAAAAAGGCAGTGAGACTTCTTTTAAACGCAAACGAAGTTACAGCCAAAATAACCGCGCAGGCGCACGCTCTAAAAAAGCACTCTTGCTGGCATCTGTGGATTGGAAGTGGAAAGCATAGACAGGAACTACAAACAATAGTCACGGATTCAATACAAAAGACGTGACTTTATTTGATTTTTTTATCCCATATAAAAAATCAAATTGCGGCATAGCTGAGAAACAAGACAGAAAGCTGTAAATTAGGAGATATTAAAATCAAAATTGACTGTTTTAGAATGGGGAAGTCCAAGTAACCAACATCGCCAAGTGTTTACTTTTGAGTTTTACTTACTGACGTCAAATCATATTAAAAAAAACTAGTCTCGAATATACTGTATAGAATGATTTTATTGCATAGTGTTACTTAATACTTTGCCTTATAACGGGCAAGGCACAAATCACCAAGTTTTATAAACAACTTACCCACATGTTAGGTTTTGTACACGTTTACAGCGCCTCTAGTGATTGGAAACGCAATTAAACCAAGGAGCGCCAATTTTGAAATTTATAAAGAACAAAATACACACGATTGCTGCTTATACTTAGTGATATGATCAAATTCAAAAATCTATACCCGAGGAAGATACAGATATATATAATTCATTCACGATACCCCCCCCCCCCTACCTCCCCAGTAGGACGATACATGTTTTTATTACTTTGCAAGATTGAATTGTGATAGAAATCAAACAGTGACATGAAAAGCCTTCAAAAATCATAACCACAAATTGAAATGAACGTACCCAATTTCGTCATGTCTAGTTATTTCACATGCGTACCAACAAAAATGTCACCCTAACATAGCTTACTCGGAAGAGGAAACATTGTGAGTAATTATGGAATTTAATTATCTTCAGCTAAGAAGCCGGGTAGCGCAGTTGGAAAAGCGTTAGGCTTGAATTAGGCAAGTCCTCGGTTCGAATACCGCGGGAGCGGAATTCTTCCGCAGCCTTGGCAATTGGAATCGGGCTCGGTGAGACCATTCACAGTTGGGCACCAAATTAACTGTGCTCTACTCAGAACCACAAACCGAAGAGATAGAGTAACAAGTAGGAAGGTGATCCATCATGCTTTTAGTGGGGGTGCCTTGATATGAAGCAGTAAAACTTAATAATCTTCTCCACGAACATTTATTTAAAGTGGCGACATGTTTCGTAACCAAACTGGTTTCATCCTCGGGCCATAATGATCATCTACAAAGGCATATGGTTAACAATAATGTAGTACATAATAAAGAAATTCACTTACTGGTAGTAGAAGCACATGTTAAATTTGAAGTGGAAGTTAAAAACGTTGAAGTCGAGGTAGGAATAAAATTTAAAAAGCACACCACATTGGAGAACAAAAATTAATTAACTAGCAAACTACGTTATAAAGATCGTTATACTGGTTAATACATCAGAATATAAAAATTAAAATAGAGCAAGTTAACAAGTAGCTGACATTGAGGATGGCAGCACTCAGACTAAATTTAAATACAAAAGTAACTAGCTAACAAGTCGAAAAATCCCTAGATTCAATGACAATGAAATTGCCAGAGAGGGTCAAAAAGTATAAGAACAAAATGAATGCCAAGTAAGGCACGAAATCAGCAAGTAAAAGACAAAACAAACTATTTAGTATTCAAGAAAATGTAATTGGTATCAAAATCTGTGACTTCATTGAGTCTGAATTCATTATTATTGGACATAATTTCAAAAATTTCAAGTACATTCAACAAAATACCTTTATTAGCTATATGCAAAATGTTGTAATCTTTATTAGGATCAAAGTTATGGTTGGACTCCAAAATGTAATTAGCAAAATCAGATTTATAGGGTTGGTCGATAGTAAAATTATTGTTTCTAATACAAGACTATTGAGCTTTATTGCTTCATAGAGTCACAAAGTCAACACATTACCAAAAAAACACACACCTTACACAATGGTTGTTGCGCAAGCACAAAAGATGCGCTCCAACTTTGTAACCCGAATCCGGGGTAAGTTGAGCATTGTGCCGCCAAACGTAAGCGTATAAAGCACCAGCATCTACACCGCAAGATAAAATGAGGTTACCAATAGTGCATACATATATACATACATACAATTATCTTCAGCTTCGAAAATGATCTTTCTGCTGAATCTGTGGTTACAAGTAATGTGAAAAATAGCAAAAATTAAGCATGCACATCAAGAAAATGGGCTAGTAGTATACATGAAAAATGTTGAAAGCTCTGTGGTGGTGGAAAACGTTCAGATTTGGTTGACGAATACTGCTTGTAATAATGATTTGTTTTGGAAAGTTTATATCAAGGTCATTTGCATACAATTCTTGCTGTGACTGGAATGTGCATTTCGAAGAGAAATTTGTCTTCAGGATCAGGGAATTTGAAATCTGTACCTACTTGGGTCATCCAAATATCTTCTTATCACTTACAAAATAAAAATTTAAAAACATAATTTTATAATTTTTGCCGCCCCTGAGCGAAGTGCGCGTGCGCCCGTGTGTCATTGAACACCGATAGTTACACCACTGTTAATAATTTCAGTACTGTACAAAGATTCGTTCAAAAATGTATACAGGGAGTTCATTTTCTACCCGATTGTATTGGTAACTCTCTTATTAGAAAACATACGAGATTGGTCAAATTAACAAAGGTGATTAGAATACCATTCTGAATTCATTTGAAAAAGGTACCTAAAGGTTCAGGGCCATTTTACTTCCCCCAACTGGGGACCAGCTGCTATATGGACCTTGCGTCCTTCTCTAGCCAAGAACGGGAAATTTAGGATGAGTGAGAGAAAGGAGGGGTTGATAACAGAAAAGAGGCCAAGAACGGTGGAAAAGTACTGCCCCGGGATTCGCCTCATAGAAGGTATTCTATTGACTCAGGAAAGCCACCTAAAAACTTGAATCAGAGCAGACGGCCACGGGAATCGAACCCACGACCCCCCGAATGCTAAGAGGACGTGGTAACCACTAGTCTACTGCTTGGTAAAAAAATCGTTTGATCATCTTACTATTTATACTTCCCCTTTTTCTGTTTTGCTAATACTTTTGATAATATTTATTAGTTCTTTTGGTAACCAGTTCCTCTAAAAACTTTCAAATACTTTTCTATTTACTGTGTCATATGTCACTCTTAAATCTATAATTCTTCACCTTCTTCTATTTCCCTTTCGATTAAATCCCTCACTATATATGTTATTATGGTTTACCTATTAGCTATAAATGGTGCTTTCTCATCATCTATCTCTATTATTTTCCTTCATTTTTCTTCTACTGTTCTGGTGTATACTTTGAAGCATACTGAGAAGAGAGACATTGCTCTGTAATTATCCCAGTTTATTTGCTCTCTTTGTTATATATTGGTAATAGTAACCTGTTTTTCTGATCGTGCGCTATTTTCCGATGTCTACATGAGTCATTGCAAATTTCCCATAACCATTCCTTTCCTTTCGCTTTCACCCATTTTCTCAGTTATGGTTCGAAGTTATCTTCTCCGTAGACTTTCCCTGCTTTTAGTTTGCTTAGAGCTGAGAGCTCTTCCGCTCCCTTTCTTTTAATACTTTTTGTTTGCTCTATTCCTCCTCCTTACTGTACTTCGTTTATAAGCGTTTTTCCATAGTTTCGTTGATACTCAAACTTCTCTGAATAGTATGCTTTCCATACGTATCCCGATGATGTCTATTTTTATTTAATGATTTTTACTTCATGCTCCTCGAATTGCTTATAAAAAATTCAATACAACGCTAGTTTTTCGTTTTCGTGGTTATAGAGAACTGGTTTAAATTGCAAAGGAAAACATATAAAGCTGAGATAATGAGTGAGCCATGGCTCTACCATAATAAACTTCAAGATTTTTTTAAAATTCTGAATAAAACATTTTTTGTACTATTTTTTCATCATTTTAAAGCTTAAACAAAGCGGGAGTAATTTTTATTTCATGAATATGAACTGTACGAAATGCACTGCTTGCTTTCCCGGGCGCATTTTTGCCAGATCGAGGCGGCTCTCAGCTTTTCGACTGTTTATAGACTGCAGCGGGGATTGATCGGAAAGAACATTTTAACATTCATTGGCAGCCATTTCAGCGTAGGCTCAAGCCTCAAACAGCCTCAGTCTGGCCGGACCCCTGCAATAACGTGCACCTGCCGAGGTTTTGCTTACAATTTTTGCACGTACGTTAATCCCCAGCAAAACTGTGTCCGGGGAGCATATTCGGAAGGCCATGTGTATAATTCTAACAAAAGAGACATTGGGGTTTTCGCAAACTAGAAATAACTAAATATAGCCATTTATGATTATTTTATTATAGTCATAATTTGCTTGTAAATTGTGGCACATTTTGAAAGAATATACGTCAATCATGCATGTATCAAACAGTGGAGATGCAAGGTTTTTTGGCTGAATTATACATTTAAACGAAGAATGAAGGAGCGATATTCGATTCAGTTAGTTCATCACATTTATTAATTTGTAGAGTCTGATGCCATCTTTTGCCAGTTCATATGCGAAATATTTAAATCTCGGGATATAGGAATCTGTCTTGATCTGTGAGGGGATTGATAGTTTGATGGTTAGATCTAGTGATGGGCCTATTCGAATGAAAAATAACCGGTTATCCGGTTATTGAGATAACCTGTGTAACTCGGTTTTCGTTCCAAGTATTCGAATGAAAAATAACCTCATCGTGATACGCACTACGTGCCGTATCTCAGCGACGTGCGAGTGATCGAAATTCTGTAAATAATACGTCAGTCATAACCATAAAAGTAAGGCAGATTGTACTGATTGACCCAAGTGAGGCTCGCGGCTGCTTGTTGATGTTATTAACACATTTGAGACTCCCAGTCGACCAGTTAAATTTATGGGGCCGTTCCTATTAAAGATAACGCTCTGCTGAGTATGAGATTTGCCGAAGCTGTGTTGGTATTAATTTATAACGGCCTAAATTTTTGCTTCGAAACGCTGTTGATTATGCCTAATAAGGGATAAACAGAAAGCGAAATAAGATTTTCCAATATCGTAACAGATTTATATTTAATTTTTAATCACGGAGCCCATCCGTCGTCATATGATATGAACGTGGGACAAGAAGTGGATTTCGATGTTTAAAATTTAAAGTGTGCGTCCTTAGAACCACGGAAGACTGAACATAGATAAATTATGGATTCTAAAATATACCGGTATGATGTGCAAGCGAAAAGGGAAGGGTGGCTACTTTTAGGAACTAAAAATAGATTCAATAGATAGGTACTTTGTATTTGCATATTTATAATTTCTTTAGGATTAGTATTGATATAGCTATTCTCAATGATTTAAACTCATTAGAAATAAAATCAAAATCATTTATACAATTATTATAATTAATGATTAACTGAGTTCCTCTGCTATCTCCAAGTTACGGTGCCGATGCAGATGACGGTGAACCGCCAACCGGCAAACCGGCGAAATCGAAACGAATCGAGAGCCAAAATTTATTCGAATGATTATTCAAATAATCATTCGGTTATTAATATAATTCGAATGCAAATAATTCGGTTATGAAAATTGTCCGGTTATGCCTATCATTAGTTAGATCTACCATCAATATTTTCTACGAGCCGCCACTGATTAGTAGGGACAGTTTAGTTCGCGATAACACGGGATTGTAATTTTGTATGCTCACGTATTTAATCCAGATCGAGTGCAATACAATAACTTTTGATCAATATTAACATAATTATAAGTATAATTTATCGATATCAATTTATGTATGTCCATGCTCAATGAATGTACCATAAATTGTAAAGTTCGTTAATTTTGATTTTTAGTGTATGTAATCGATAAGATATACGCCCTTTATCGACGTAATAATTTTATCTATTTCACTTTTGTCAAAATTTTATATTTCACAGGTTAAAAATATTTTCTTTAAAGAATAATTGAAAATTTTAAAACGGACGTAAGTCCTACGAGAACAATTATTGTGTTGCAAAATTTCATAAAGGTCAGTATTAACTTAAAGAATATAAATTTTGGGACTTTTAAGGGAAAGAGTTTATTTATAAAGGAGTGGTTGCAGGTAACATTGTGATAGTTTTACTAAATTTTTGACAATTATTAATAATTTGGAATTAAAGAAAAACTTTATCAACTAATATAGAAGAGAGATTAGCTCATGCAATTTTTATGTTAAATTAGCTATTCTAGGCTGGTTTGTTTTTGCTTCTTTATAATTGTGTATATTCTCTTTGGAGTAAATTTTTTCATATTTTAGCATTGTTGCCACCCAACAATCGGAAAGATTAGTGACTAACAGAATTAGTTTAAGCAGTATAATATTCCAATAAAAATTAACATGTAAATACGTAAAAACACACATTTTTGGCAATTTTAATTTATTTCCGTCTTTTAGAACACATTATTTTTCGCAGAAAATTTTACACAGCACCAATTAGTGCACATACATTAAATATATATATATATATGTATTTAACAACAAATTCTTTTCAGAATTGAAGCAATAGTTGATGGGGATCGCATAAATTTATCCTTGCGTAAAAATCGTCGATTATTATGATAACATTGATAACCATTAAATTTAAAATAATTATCTTTTTTCGTAAGGAGGCGTTTTCCAATTATCAATCATTTCCCCATGAAGGAAATGAAAATCCCTGTCCTTTGTGTTACGACCGTTTAAATGGTTGGAAAGTGGAATTCTAATATTAACAATACTGTAGGAATTCCTTCTTTGGTATTAGATTGAAACATTTATTCATCCACAAAAAGATAGATACTGCAGAAATAAAAGAAAACTAGAGAAAAAGGACGGTGTGAAGTAGAAACATGAATAAATCGAACAAAATCTGATTTGGAAATTTGGAAATGAAACCAAAGTTATTTTATAGATATTTTGATCATACAAGACATTATCAAGACATTTCGGGTAGATATTACAACAATTTAATTTAAACAAGGTGTTTTAGTTTGAGAAAAATGTCTAGACTAGTTGCAAGGAATTTTTGGCGAATATGCAAATGCAGTGCGATTATTTACCTTGTACAAGTGGGTAGGCAACACACATTACATCTGGTTGTATTCCATAGGTATCTTAGTAGCTGTACATTGTTTATAAATAAAAATCAAAATAGTTACGTGTATCCGGGCATATTTGCGCGTATCGCCGTACTGCCAAGTCTCATTCTCTTCTGAATTTTCTAAAAATCAACATGGTAACAGTTTTCCTTTTCTCACTATTAAATACACTGCAACTAATTGTTATCAACACAGCAAGCTATACAAATCAAAAACTCGCACAGAAGTTTGTTTAATGTTGACAAAACAAGTTGGCATTTGCGTATCCAAAGGACTCTTGACGTAAAAACTTATTTTTCATTTCTAAAAAGTAAAATTAGCTAGGAATTTTATGCACACGGGAGTAGTATTGCCCTGTCCTGCTTGTTATAAAATATGCTGTGTCTAGGTGCACTAAATTTTTAGTATTGGGTGCACTCCAAACCGTGATTACCTTTGATTTGACGTCAATACATATTTTGTTTTAATCTATTGTCGGTATAGAGTATTACAACAATAACGACAACTGCAAATAACCTAACAAGCTCGACGGGCTTAAGCTGCTTTGTAATGCTAATGCACATGCGGCGGAAGTACGTTCGCAATTTTACCTACAGCGTTTCTACTGCTCTAAACTATCTTTATTGATAAAAAATTAGTGAGTCATTTGAGGTCCAATCCTAGATTCTTCCCGTTTGGAGTGTATCCAATGCTAAAATTTTGTGCACTCTGGAATACACCTAGACACAGTGTATAAGATAAAATAATGACACTGTATATAATAAATAAAATCATAAGCATTATATTATGATTATTTTACGGTATATACTTCATTTCGTAGCTATTTCATACCAGAGTAGTTTTAAAATTTTGGTATTTTAGATCTTTCTACAAATCATTTTATGTACGAGTACGTAGTATTTGAATTATAAAAGTTATCTGCGCTGTTTATAGCAAATCAAATGGAGGGCGCGTTTTAATTGGTTTTGATTCAACCAAGGTTGGATTTAGATCTCTTGTCACTCGAAGGTTGAAAATGCAGGTGGTCCTGTCGTCTCTCTCAAATAATGGTGTTATATTAATAGTATGACTAGGTTCCTGGTGTGATATAGTCAGCATGACGCGACGTTCAGCGGTTAATGTTTAATAATAGCCGTGAAACTAGTTTAACCGATTAATTATTTTACAATACAAAACCAATTTTGCATGATATTTATAATTTATTTGAAAGAACTGCAAAAAATCAGTGAAAATAAAAGGAAGCAGCACTTTTGCAATAAAAGGCATCTTATTAGCCGTACTGCCTTTAGTTATATCAATGCTTTGAGAAACTGACTGAACTAGTATATTATTTTTGGCATTTTTCACTTTTAAGGGCAACCGGGGGGGGGGGGGGGGTGACAATTCACTTTTTGTGTCATATCATCTATTTAGATAAACTAAACGTAACTAGATTATTTCACTCATTATTTTTTATATAAATGATGATATGTATGTAATTACGGGGAGTCATTTTAGTAACATCACCTGTGCCTTTCCAATATTTCGGCAGGAATTACGCAGATTTCCTCATTCAATGCCTTTTTTCGAGTCTTGCAGTGTGCCCTGTGTATAGTAAATCGGCTAAAAACTCAGATGCAGTAATGAGGATAATATAAATATAACAAACGGACAAGTCAGAAATTGAGTGATCTGTCGTAGTACAACCATGCTCTACGTAGTAGTATGACTTGTCTCCCAATTTTGTTAAATAGCAAATCTTCATTGTAATTCACTTACAGCTATTTCAGTCGAGGCCTAAAACAAGTTTTAAAGCATGAATCTGCAGGGACCGTTGCGTCATTTTCCAAAAAAGGAAATGTCCTGTAATATAAAATGAAGAAGTTGCACACTGGATTGCCACGTTTAGTGAATGAAGAGAAATTAAGCAAGGGTATTCCTTCATACAAGAGCAAAAATTCTGGTTTCCCGAAAACAACGTTCAATAACAATCATATGTTAGACAACGAACAAACAAATTCTCAGCTGCAGACTATACATATAAATTAAGCCCGTCTCTCTTTTTAATCAATATTTTCCGTGATGCATGGTAATTTCCCCATTGTTGACATTCATTGACTAACCTTGTGGTATCTTTTACGCACTACTAAGTAACATTTGTGACTTTTTGAATCCATCAATGAGGTAACCTACTACGACGCCTGTCTACCTTCATTTTATTCTGAAATATCTTCTCCATATTGCTCTCACCAGATCTTCTATGTGTCCAAAATTGTTTAGCATATTCTCAAGAACAATAGCGCGCGTCTCTACACAACCGAAATAATAAACACGCCATGTGATCCAGAAATCGCACAACCCCGATTTATATTCAAAGTACAAGTTTGAAATTCAGAATGCATTATAAAACGCGCAATATTCGGCGTTGATAGGATCAAAATATCCACAGGTTTACGAGCGACCGGCGAAAAATAGATGAGACGATGGTTATATGTAAACGAGTTGTAAATTCAGCGAGATATATGGAAGACCACCTTCGGTTGCAGATAGCACTTTATTTTCATATAGAGTCGCGAGCTACATATCATTATATAGGTAATATGTAAAATAGGTGGAGGCGCGAGTACTGCTGCCGTATGTTATGACGCCCACTCTTTGGCGCAGCGCGAGCTTATGGAAATGGTCCTCATTGGAATACCAAAGCGCCACTGTTTATGCTTATCTTGCAGGTGGTGTTGGTGCAGGGCCGGTACTTGTCCTTCTTGCCGCTGTGCAGCCGCAACGAGCCCGTTTTCCTGGCCACCTGCACCCCCGTGGCGATGCCGGAGACCCGCGAGTGCGTCGTCCAAGGCGCCACCAATGTCTTCACGTCCATCCACTCCATGGACATGCGTTTCATCCACATTGACAACAAGTGAGTATGCGTCTTTGTTCTTCCCCGCGATAAATCAGCGACTTCTCGTGATAGCGGGGCGGTCCAGCAGGTCACCGGGTCGCGGGAGAGCCGATGACATTGCTTGCCATAAATTATGATGACTGTTATACTTGTGTTGCAGTGGCGAATTCTACTTAGGCTTTCCGCGCACAGATCTCCAGGGGGTGTCCTGGTACCGATTGTTACACTGGGAGTGCACGCGAGAGGCTCAGACAAAGCATAGACTGAGTAAGCAGTTACCAGCTTTTGAAAAAGCCATTAATTTTACTTACCTATTTATTTTCTCAGTTACACAGTCAGAACAAGAGCGGTCCTGTATTCTTCTAGCCCAGTTCCAAAGACGTTCTGGGGAATGGTTGTGGATGCACTGTGTGCTCCAGGTAAAGGAGAGCTCGGAGAGTAATCAGCAACCTGTTATCGTTTGCACCAACCAAGTCCTAAGTGAAGCTGAAGCTTCAGTTATGCGCAGCAACAACTGGCTTTATCACTATTACTCGGTACAAAATAAACTGCAATATGGATTAGCTTACGATGTGGCTCCTTCAGCTCGACTTTTGTACTATCCTGAACACCCTCAAGGTACAGAGTTCACACCCAGCCATGAATCTACTGGATACGCCCACCTCGCTACTATGCCTAGTACATTGCAACCTCATCTTACACACCACAGCACTTCTTCACACCCACATCATAATCAGCATCATCACCATCATAGAAGAGCCGATCCTGAACCAGTGGATTATTCGTACAGCAAAAGAAAACCCAAAGATCTTCAAAATCTTGAATTAGAAGTTGCTAACATAAATGCCTCGGAAGTTGATGGGGGTAGTGGAGGTCTGCTTGTAATAACTCACACAACAGAAAGGCCAAGATCTTTGTTAAAAGTAGATCCAAGTGATCTTATGGAACAATGGAATCCAAGCCCACCTTGGTCAGATACACTCCAGAAGGTACCTGACTTATGCCACCAAGAGCTTAGCCCGTATATAGGTAGCGCACCTCCTACTCCAACTACTACCCCTAGCACACATTCTGGTAATGCTTTTTCATTTGATTGGATGCCAGAGCAATCTGTTCCAAGTATGACAATTGTGGCAACATCTATAGAAGATCCGGAGCGTCAAAATTATTGGCCAAGTGAACATCGTCTTTTCCCATTACAGCCACCTCCCAAAAGGAGTCATCCTCCACCTGGGCGATCTGATACCGCCGATCGCGACACCCCTTAGCGCTGTGATGAAACATATAGAGTGCAATAATGTATGGGACTAGAAATTAATACATTCTTATTTATTAAACCCTAGACAAAGATGTGCTTAGCACTAATTGACAATATCGAGGTCCACTTTAACATAGCTACCAATGATTCCTACTATATGTGTTCAATACAGTGGCCAATAAGAATAGTTTAAGCAATAACTCCATGGTTCCTTAAGGTAAGTATTATATTTATACACATTATTAAAGATCGGAATTATATGAGCATGCATATTGCTGTATGGTTAGAATACTGTTAGTGCCTTTAATTGAAAAACAATTTGTTAATTTGAAGTCGTTTTCATAACATTTCCAAACGCCCCCATTTAATTATTCTCCTTGCTGGAGATTTGTAAATGGGCAACGCATCTTACAATCCATAGACTACTGAGTTTTTTAAATAACAAGCAACCACGTCACAAGGTTAAACTTTTTAACGGTGGATTGTAGGATGTGTTGCCTATTTGCAAACCTTCAGGGGGATGACTCTGTATGCAGGGTCTGGCAACAATGCGGAGTGGAAGATTTTTCAAAAGTATGAAAGTTACATAGAATTTGTTAATATGGAAATTGTAGGTATGAAGGTGGTGCACATTATTAAAATATTTTTGTTTATACAGGGTTGCTCATAAATGGGTGGCGAACCAAACTTACTTCATTTTAATGCAACACCCTATATTTAGGTAGCGCAGAAACGTTGCGTCGAAATACTAACAATTTTAATATAAAGATGCATGAGTCAAACATTAACTGTTTTCGAGATATTAACGATTTTATGCAAAAAATGCTGACGTTCAGGTGGCTGCTGTAATGAACAGAAAACAATTGAATGAAGGAAAATGTTACCAAAAAATTATATTTTGCGAGAATTAACTTCAAATATAAAATAGTGGCTCTGGGTATTAATTTTATACAGGGTGTTAAAAGTGTGCAAATCTTTTTTCATGCCCCTAAATTTAACTGTTATTCAGATATTGGCGTTTGACTATAAAAAACCATTTTAAGCCTCTTAAGGGGCTCTATTTAAATGGATATTAAACAAATGCTGTTAAAGTGATAATTTAGACACTGGTGCTCGTAGAATGTAACACAAAGCAGGTTTTGAAAATAAAAATTCATTCATTGTTGACACAGAAAATGATAAATATCTACAAAAAAAGGGAGTTAATAAGTTTTAATATCAAATGAAATCACATTGAAAAATAAACACAAGCAAATACACAAAAATCCTATTCCTAATTACATTAAACGTAAAAATTATTCTCCTTCTGATCTTGGGTGTTAAAGCTATAGAAGGTATTTAAAATTTGGAAATTCAGTCATTTCGAGACTTTTAATGAACCACCCTGTATATGTTTGGATTTATGAAAAGCCCTTTCAATGAGTTTTCTTCTGATATCTCGTTTCATATCCCTAAATGCAACCGTTTTGAGATTTAATTAATGTCCGCATTACTCAATTTTTCTTGTTATTTCTTGTGTCAGTAATGGTAAAAATTTTTTTCTAAACCTGGTTTTTTATTATTTTTTGTTGAGCTTCAAGTGCTTAAATGATAATTTTATCGATGTTTGTGTATTATCCTTTTAAGTAGAGCATCTTAGGGGGCACGAATTGTTTTTTTATGCTCAAACTCGGTTGAATTTATGGATATGAAGTACATCAGAGGAAAGGGTACAAAGGGGCTTTTCAGAAATTACAAAAATGTACAGGGTGCTCATTTGTTTTACAGTCTGAAATAATTAAACTTGCAAATTTGAGTAACCAGTTTAGCATTAATTCAGTATTTTTGCATAAAATCCCGAACAGTTAACGTTCGACCCACACATTTTTATGTCAAATGATTAGTATCTTAACACAAAACTTTTAAGTTAGGTACCTAAATATAGGATGTTCCACTAAAAAAAAGTAAGTTTTGGTTCACAACACCTTTTTGACCCAACCTATATAATCAAAAATATTTTACTAATGTGCACCAGATTCGTATCTCAACTTTTATATAAAACAAATTTCATGTAACTCTCATACTTTTAGAAATATCTTTCACTTTTGCTTTGTTGCCGTAACACTTCCTATGGTGTTTTAAATGTTCTCTGTGGAAGAAAGTCAGAAATAATCATCTGTACATGTATATTCTGGTTATAATGATATTGATTATTGGGTTATTGCAGTTTACAATATGATACCGAAGTGCTGAAAATTGCACTAAAATAATTGAGTGGTTGTTATAGCTGTACATCTACTACAAATATAGTATGATTAAAAAGTCTTAGGATCGTGGTTGCTGTAGAATTTAAGAAGTCGTGTATGAAATTATTTACTTCTATTATTTTTATCAATGACATCTGTCAAACATTGTGATAAAAGTTCATTTTTAAAGAAAAAACAATATTTTAATAACTATGATTTTCATTCTGGTAATATGATTTGATAATAAAATTTTAAGTTCTTTAACATTTTTTAATTACAATCTGTTCAGTTTGAAAGATGCCAAATAAATGTAAATGACATAAACTTCTTAATTCCATAGCAACCGCGATCCAAAGACTTTTTGATCATACTATACTTTATGGACTTACACAAATAGCAAGCTTCAGTATGTACGGAAAATAGAAGAAAATTTTAAAGCAAATGTACTAATGGAAAACATTGAATTACAGCTTTTTTGGCATTATACTGTGCGTACCCAGCAACAATAATTTTTATATTATACATCCCCATATGTTTTTTGTAATGGGACAACTAATTGCAGTAATGGCAGTATGCCTGTATATTAACTTATGCTATTATCCACTCGTGACAATAATAAATTTATTATGATACTATTACTAACAAAATATGATCAGTCGAAGTCACAATTTTTCTTCTGTGGTCTACACTGTAATACAATACCTCACACTTGACACTAGTATAATATTATGTACGATAAACTGAATAATTTAATATGCCGGGTGCTCACTTGCACGACTCAGCAGAGGAACTTCAATTTTAAATTATTTGCTCTCCCTAATCATTTTAGAGCTAAAGTGTAAAGAACTTTTTTGTAGACAGACATATTCTATACATACATACCACTGAATCTTTTAATTCTAAATAATAAAACAATTGACGGAATAATGCATAAGTTTGAAGAAGAGGTAGAATATTAAATAGTTGGAAGTGTGATAATTAAGTTCAACACTTACACCACTATAAAAAAATGACTTGCACTGAATGCATTTTAACGAGAACAGAATCTAATAATCAGTTTTTAAACATCAAAGAGCAATGAAAAATGTAAAATTTGCATGTTGTTTGTTTAGACAATACCCACCAAGACATCACTGATTTTCTTAAGTGACAATTTTAATTCATCAATTTCTCTACTTACGAAAAATGGAAAACTTTGAGGCAATATTTTTTGTTCTGTCAAAAAGTTCGTTAAACTTAAGCTGTAAAATAATTACAGGATCAAATAATTTAATATCCAAGATTTAACATTGAAATGACTGCGTCGCTCAAGTCCCCACCCGGTAGATACATTATATTGCTGATTAGTAGTATATCTTACAATGGAAACCAGTTACATGTTAGGAAAGAAATGTGTATATTAGTTTTTAGCACAAATCTGAAGTTATTTAGGTAGGTATCCTGTAGAATTTCTTAAGCGATTAAATTGGATTTTTCTAATAATAAAATTCTGAAGCTTTCAATATGAATAAATATCTTAAATTAGACATGTAACAAAAACATTTACTTTCACAGAAGCCACTAATGAGTTCACTTGGGTGGCCCTTTATTTCTTAAAGGTTATAAATATTTATTATATTATTTCTGCCTTACATTTTATGCATTGTTTCTATTATTTTAAAGGTTTGAAATTAAATTTTTCTTGTCATATTTCATCACCACCTTAATTTTTGCTAGAGAAGTTTGTATAAATATAAACATAAATTAAAGTATGATAGTTGAGAGGTCAGAAGGTGGGCTACTATTGTTTGACATAGTTACTTACCTAGATACTTGTAGAAATTGCTTAAATAGTTTTAACATTTTACCAAAATTAAAAATTATAGTTATAATAAAATTTTACATAGTTCCTGTGTTTTAAACTTTTAGTTGCTAGTGTTGCCACAAGACAATACGAGACAAGATTCTACCCATTCTCGATCTCGAACATTTTATAAAGTTGAGTCTCGATCTCCAACTCGAAAATTTTCAATTTTCCATTCTTGAATTTTATATTGTACATACTGAATTGAGGCAGTTGCGAATATTGAATGCTCAAAATAATCACGTACTCCATATAATATATTAACATTCTGGGTTTCGTCTGGCGATATTTTATGGTACTATACTTGAAAGGGCAAAGCATTGGATCAAACTCGGTGGTAAAGCTTTGATCGTAGACCAGAATATTTGAGTTCGATTTCCACATAAGTACTGCAATGGCTACAACAATTCGAGCGACAGGCTCACTGCCACTTTTCAATTTGGCTTTGACAACCGCGAGTTAAATGCCTAACAACCTCTAAGAGAGGCTTATTCTGTGTCGTTTTTATACAGGTTTTATAAATTCTGTTGAAAAACTGTCGAGATCGAGAATTTTTTGTCTTAGTGGCTTCACTAATAGTTGCATATTTTTTATATATGTTATTCAAACTACAGTATTATTTTATAAATATCTAAAGAGAAATTGCATTAAGTGTTATTTATCAATGTTGGTTTTAAAGAAGAGTCCAACAGTGTCTGACATTAGTGATCTCCAAAGTGGAGTATGTGAGTGGATACCTGGGAATAAACGAATCGATGCTTGGGGGTATGCCAAGTGACAGAAAAATAAGAAAATCCATTAAAGATCAAATATTAACTTACATTAGATTATGTACTCTTAAGATTGCCAACCCACAATAGTTTCACATATATAAATATATTTTTTTTTCTGTCTTAGGGGTACACGAACAAAAAAATTTGCTACATCATCTAAAATTATATTTATGCTTACATTTATATCTGACTCTCTTTTATTTTAATGAAATTTATCTGCAAAATGAAGTTGCAAGAATAGAAAAGCATTCTTGAATTGCCAAAAAAACACTAACGATAGCTCACAGAAGCTGTGTAATATTACGTTTTTTAAAGTTTACCGACTATACACACAGACGGACCCTTAGTTCGATAAAAGGGGTTCAGGATATCTAACATAACACTTAATATCACATGGACAAATTTATATTACAGGATCAGACAATTCATGTACTCAAAAAAATACATCTAAGAGTTGGCTACTGCAAATTCTTCCTCTAGCATTTCAGATCTATTATTCACAGATACCCAGTTTTCTTCTTCAGTTCTTCGGTGGCAAATATTCTTCTAAGTTACTTACCTACTTTTAATTTTGTATAGGTGACATTTTAATTGTCGTTCTTCCACAACAATAATCTCTATGTTGTTATTAAGTTTGAAGTGTGATTAATTATGTTTTTTAATTCAACCAATTTTCAAATTATGTAGAATGAGATGTTGTATGGTTATTTTGGTCTGTCCTTTTTGAAACAGCATTTATGCTCTTCAATTGAGAAAAGTTTCTTTTAATATTAAAAAATTTGTTTAGTAAGCCCTACACTTGAGCATACATGAGAAATTACTTTCCACACAATAATGCTCGTCATGAATTTAAAAGGTAAATCAGTGCTAATCAACTTATCAGATATGATGTTTATGAACTGTTACTAGTACTACTTGACCTATTGTTGAACTTCGTTTTTGAAAGAAAGTGATAGGATAAGCATACTCATGAAAAAATTTACGTAAACATAATGAGTGTTTCAGAAAATAATTATGTTAATTTTGTACCTAATCAATTTCAGTTCTAAACTGACTTATTGGCATACCATGTACCCCTGCACTTTAATAGGATTAGGACAATAAGTAGGAAGTTTCTTCATATGGCACTGCAAGTAGCTCAAACAGATGATGGTTGATGGGAATAAATTGGAACCATATATTGATTGCGGTAGGCTACATTTTAACAGCTCAAACCATGTAAATGGTTATATTTCTGTTAAAGCTTGCATGGGAACTGACTTTTAGCACTTACTAAGTACTTTTTGCATTAATCTATACTGTGCAAGCTATTTTACGGAATTTTATTTGTCTTGAAGAATAAACTCATTATCGTTGATAGAGGATCAAAAGCGAGATGTAGTGATATGGTTCAGTATCAACCATTTTTTCGTTAGTTTTTCGTTAATTAGCAGCTAAATGGACATCATCGCATATATAGCTAGTATGGTTTTAATGATAATGCTATAGTATGTTAGTTGGAATATGGTTTATTCATTGTATTTCCAACTAACATGCAAGTATAAGACATATTTCATAACAGAACAAAATTAAGGTTTGTTTCAAAGCCTATACCTATAGGACTAATCAAGTAAAATTGGAGTAGTACTCTCCCGCTTTCTGTTATCACTATGCTAACAAATTTATTGAATTATGAAATCAACCCTGCAAATTTCAGTAATTTGACAAATTTACGATGGCAACTGGAATTATCACAAAGTACGATAAGTAGGAAATTAGATACGGCTGGTACTAGCAAATGTATGACAATACTTACATGGCAGAAATATAATATATAAAATATGTTGCCTAATAACTAAACTCATGTGAACTATAGTGGGTAAAAATGGCGTAACAATAAAACTTTTTAGTACACTTATTACTACAAGAAACTTACAAAAAGCATCAGTAAATGTAATAATTACTTTACCTATTTACTTTAACTGAAAATGCTGTAATAACGTTTCTCTTTTCTTCAGCTGATAACGCGGTATTACCAGTTATTTCAATCAGTAATATTAGCATAACTAGGAATATTTTATTAAACGAATACAGTGAAATTTCTGTTATCGGACACCTCTTTTACATGGACATTTTGTCGGGAATCAGCATGCTTGCACTATCGTTACTAATAAAATATTCTCTATTAGACAGACATGGACACTATTTTTCTGCAATTTTTAAATTCCGAACCTCTCTTGTAAGGACATTGCAATCCACGCTCAGCTAATTTTGTAAGAAATAGGTATCTACATTATCTATCCTTATTTTAACTAGAACCATTTAAATCTTTATGAGATCACCTATATTGCATTGCATTGACGGATTTTATTTAGTTGCATATATTGTTTCAACGAGTGTTACCCAACTTTTAGCAGAATCAGCTGCTCTTAATTTGGAGCGCGAGTAGTCAGATGACAATTTGGAAATTGTTAGTCAGAATGTAATCAAGATACACGGAAGCATTAACCAGAGTGCAAAATATGAAATGCTTTACCAAACAAAGTAATGAGTTTAAAGCGTTCGAACTGTCAAAACATTTAGAAACGTATCTTTTACGAAATATGTGTGAATAAATGCACAATTTCGATTTCTGCTACTTTTCCATTAAGTATATGTTATTTACTTCTTTAACCAAAATTTGGTGATTAATTTAACAATTTTACGACACTTGCGTCCAAGTTAGAGCACAGTGTGTGGAGACAACTATGTTAGCTTTATATTAACTTTTTTTATTTAAATTTGAGCTTTAAATACAACTAGGTAGGTACTTGTACTTCCCTATTGCTATTAATAAAACACATTTTAAAAAAATATATTTTTTTGGAAATTTGGGAATTCCTAATTATGACATATTTTGTTTCAACGATTTTATTATTAATTCTTACCTGTATTATACGTTATCATGTATTTGAAAGCATAATAAACTATTTTTATACATAAATATGCATTTTTTCCTTAAGCGGATGCCTCTAATAAACGTGTAAACAATTTGAAACCGTGTGTGTCCGCTTATGGAAGATTTCACTGTATATTGTCACTTGATAAATGATAGTATAAAAATAATGGCTTATACAAATTTTGTTATCTACCATAAATCTCAGGGTTATGTGCATTTTCTGGTTACTTCTAATATAAATCTATGCATACTTACCATATAGTCCGGTCTTTACATATGGGACAGTAAATTTGAAAAGTGTAAAACAAAATGTGATAAATTTTAGGGGTTGAATATGAATGTTGGTGTACGTGTATATCAGTTTTCTTGGGCAAATGTCCCACATTTGCGGTAGATGGTTAGAAAACATCTGTATATAATAGGCAATAATCTAATTTACGCAAGTAAATGTGATGTAGTCTTATTTATAAGTTCCTGAAATGAATAGCATTACATAAAATACAAAAACAAGGACAGTTACTGAAATAGGACTTATAAATTTATTTATACATATAGATTTTAGAATTGTTACTTTTTTATAACGTACAGTAAGAGACATAAGTTTTCTAATACGAAGAAGGTCATTAAAAAAACAAGTACAGAGTTACCCAAATTACCTTTCTGTACTGCTTCAGTGGTTAGAAAACTATTGTTTCTTATTAGGTGGGTAGTAAATACAATACTCTGAATAACATTTTGCTTAAGTGTATACTTGCAAAATCACTTAAAATTATTTTTGAAGAAGTTTTTCTTAAACTGATAGTCAATTCAAGTATTGTATTTCGTAATGAATAGGCTTTTTAGTATTTCTTGTTTGTACCTACATGGGCTTTATTTTTAAGTTAATTTATTAAAATGTAGAATAATTAAAATATATATTTTATGGATTGCGTTTTAAACACAAATCTGTGTGTAAATTTATCAGTATTATTCTTTCCTATTAAAAATAAAATACTTGTAAGTAAAGTATCTCTTTTATTTAAAGATATATATATATATATATACCTATATATATAATTTATCATAAATACAAATTGAAGAATTCTTCTTCCATTTCTTCATAGAAGAGCAGTTTCCTCATAGAAGAATTCTTCTTATTGATATCCTCTTTTGTAAGTAAAGAGGCTTAATTGGAGTCGTTCGAATTTTTACCTCCACCACTCTCGAACTGAACTCGAACCCTGAAACGTATTTTACATAGAGTTTATTAAACTATATTTCCTCTGAGCTACTAAATTAAAAACCAATAAAACATCACAAGAAGGTAAAATAATTTTTCTACAAAATTAAATGTTATTACTAATTAGGGTGACCACCTCTCAGGGTTTCACCTGGAGTCTCAGGGTTATGGACAAGTATTTCAGTTATACCTTGCATTATATTTGCTAACCATTAATAGAAATGAATAAAAACATGGTTTTTGTTTGCTTGCTTTTTGTTTTCTATAAACATTCTGTATTTCTCATTGAAGAAAAAACAGTTTTTTACTTACGAAGGATCTCAGGATTTGTATAAATTGAAAAGTGGTCACCCTATTACTAATTAAGGTAAATGCACCAAAAGCTGATACTCTTAGAAGAATTTTAGGTTAGGGCATATCATAAATGTAATAGTTGCAGTACAAGAAAAATAAAACTTATAATAATAATAATAATACTATATTTATTGTGCAACAGCAGAGCCAATTAAAGGACAAATTGCAAAAAAATTATAATAAATATACGACGATAAAGTATAGATATAAGATTCGAAATAAATAACTTATATAACGGATCAACAAAATTCATGTTTCCAGAAACAATTTTAGTGTGCATTCAAAGATATCATTTTCCACAGATTTGATTGTATAGTGAACACATAACTAATATAGGAGATCTTAATAATAAATTAGTTCTGACTGTAATCTATTATTACTTCTAGGTGTATGGAAATTATTCATAGCCAAAATTGAAGGACAATCAATTTGGTGACGCAATAATTTGTATAAAAATTTTAAAGCAATTATTGATCGTCTAGTATCAAGAGAATACATATGCAAGGCGGCCAACAGCTCTTTGTTTTTTTTTTTTTTGGTTCTTGTGGGGCATCAGCTGCTTTGGCTATTAGCCCCTATAAATAGTTCCTGCACTATCCCTAAATTAGAGCGAAAAGTTTAGCTTGATGAAGGAAGTGTATGAGAACAGCACTATCTATATTTTTTAATTCTTCTCCCTTGAACACCGCTCGAATCCCTCGGTACTGGCTGCATTCTCGCAATATATGATCCACTGTTAGTGACACGCCGCATTCATTGCATATTGGTTTATCTTCGGCTTGTAGTAAATGCCTAGAGGTTAGGCATGTGTGACCGGTTTGAACTCTGGTCAACACCACTTGACTTTTCCTCGATAAACCAATGGGATATGAAAATCTCCCCAATTCAGGTAGAAACGTTTTGAGGTATGTATTACACTCGTTCCACAGGTCTTGACACTTAGATAGCATCTGTTGCCTAATTAATAGCTGCAGGTCCCTCATATTACAAGTTTCATCAGTGACAACGGTCACACCATTAGCAGCATCTTTTGCTGCGGAGTCTGCATTTTTATTTCCAATAATTCCCACATGGCTCGGTATCCATATAAACGTGAGTTTTTTATTGGAATGTAGCAGTTGGTGGCATACGGCTCTTATGTTTACAATTATCGGGTCTGTTGCAAAACGATTCTTTAAAGCCTCCAAAACTGTGTCAGTCAGTGCAAATGACAAATGCAGAGTGGTTAGCTTCCATACATAAAAGTAGTGCTGATACTATTGCAAACGATTCACTAGTGAACACGCTAGTATAAGAAGGGAGAAAACGTTTAATGATGAAACTTCCATAGACTGTCGCGTATCCAGTACCTGTGTCAGACTTGGAGCCATCAGTAAAAAGAAAGTGGTAATTACCATAATCTTGTGCCAGCGACAGATAGAGTTGCTTAGGTATGCCTGGATTTATTTCTCCTTTGTTGACCTGTTGCAAATCCAATCTAATTTCAGGTAAGTTGATTAATCACGGTGGCTCTGGTTCTGATGTTTCATATAAATGTAGACAATGCTCTGGTAGGTGTAGCGTTTTTATTACTTCATCTGATCGGAATGCAGAGGACTTGTGTCTTGTCTGTTCTCGATACCGAGCAAAAAACATGGCATCTTTGAAAAGAGATAGAACAGGATGTCCCGCACACATATGCAACCGGATTCGATAAGAAGCAATAATTTTTTCTCTTACGTGTAAAGGTAGCAAACCAGATTTTACATAGAGACTCATAGTAGGACAGGTATGAAAAGCTCCTATGGGGTACTGAATGCCTCGGTTATGTACAACATCTAATGGTCTTAATCTGCTAGGCTTTGCGGAAGCAAACGCCACGCACCCGTAATCGATTTTTGGAAAGCACGAGGCTGTTGTGAAGAAGTAACAGAGTTTTTCTATCGGATCCCCAGCTGGTGTGAGCTAAACTTTTAATTATAGTAAGCGTTCTCTTAACAGAAGAAACAAGTTGGTCAATATGCGCTTTCCAGGTGAGTTTTCTGTCTAACATTATGCCCAGATACTTAAAAGTTTGAACATTTTCTATCCGCTGTTCTGCCAGTGTAAATACAGGAACTTGGTTACAAGTAGATCTTTTTCTACAAAAATGCATTGACTTAGTCTTAGTGGTTGATATTAAGAGGTTACGTGTCTGCAATGCTTGAGAAAGCTCTGTAAGGCCGATTTGTAGTGAATCTTGAATAACCTTGCTTGAATTGCTTATCTTGAAGAGAACACTGATACACTGAACAACAGATAGCACTGAGTTGATGGCTACTAAAAACAGCGTGGCACTTAGTGGGGAGCCTTGAGGGGTTCCGTGCTTTAATGGATAAGGGTCAGATATTGCGACACCGACTTTAACATTGATGACCCGATTGTTTAGAAATTGTTCTATGAACATGGGTAGATTTTCTCGCAGTCCCCAGTCATAAAGTTGACGAAGTGGACAGTGTAGAATGCGTTTTTTATGTCAATGAAGACAGCAGAAGCATGCAGGTTGTGCAGAAAACAGTTGTTAATCGCATTCTCTATGAACACTATTGCATCAGTAGTTGAATGGTTTTTCCTGAAACCAAACTGATATTGAGCTAGTAATCCTCGTTGTAACCAACACAGTCTATAATTGACCATTCTTTCAAGTAATTTGGGGATGCAACTCGTAAGTGCTACCGGCCTGTAATGTGAAGGTTCTGTTGGATGTTTTATTTTAGGGATTGGAATCACGATTGCCCTATGCCAAAGCTCAGGAAAGTTGCCGCCTTGCCATACAACATTTAAGGAGTCCAAAAGTTTGTTTTTAATTTTCTGAGGTAGATGTTTAATGAGGTCTACTGGAATTTCATCGGGGCCTGGAGTATTGCTCTTGGATTTAGTTATTGCATATTCCAGTTCCTCTATAGTAAACGAGCAATTGTAAGGTAGAGCAGCAAAAGTTTCAAATGCAATGCCATGGGTGCCAGTGTTTCTCGCAATATCTTCATTGCATGAGCCTGCAAAATTTTGTACTATGACATTAGCAATGTCCCTCTTATTGGATATTATTCTATCATCTATAGAGAGAAATGGAATTGCAGTAGATTTTGCATGTCCTTTCATAGACCTAATTCTCCTCCAAAATTCTGCTGAGGGCGTATCTTTATTAAGAGATGATACATAGCTTGCCATGAGTTCTTTTTAGCGGCCAGAATTGCTCTACGACATACAGTTTTTTTTTTGTTTAAAGGCAATTAAGTTTTCCTGTGTAGGCTGACGTTTAAACTTATCTAATGCCCTCTTCTTTTCTTTTACTGCAATTTTTACCGTGTGGCACCAACACAGAACAAGTATTTTTTTTTGAATGCCAGCGCTGCGTTTTGGAATACATAGATCAGCAACAAAACAAATCAACCCGATAATTTCGTCAACCGTAGTGTAATGATTGTTTTGACAAGAGGACATGAATAATGATTTAAATCTATTTCAGTCAGCTCTATGTAACAACCATTTTTCAGGTAAATATGAGATATTTTGTTGTAAGTTTACAAAATTTATTAGGATACGAAAATGGTCACTATGGTAAAGGTCAGAATTGGCAAACCATGTTATTGATGAAATTAGAGAATATTGAGAAGTCTATTGCTAAGAAGGTACCAAATCTGGAAGAGAAATGGGTGGGCAACCCGGTATTTAATAAACAAATGTCATCGCTTTCTAGTAGCTGTTCAACATATCGGCCTGCCTGATCGGTTTCTCGTGACCTCATAGTTGATTATGCGCATTAAAGTCTCCCAATAGTATAAAGGGTTGCCGGAGCTGTATAATTAACTCGGTGAGATCATGTGCAGTCCAGTTAAATTCAGGTAGGTATATTGAACAAATAGTTAGCTGAACAGGGTATTTTATCTTCACGGCCACGACTTGTAGGTTCGAATTAATGTTAAGTTGTGAAACAAAACAGTCGTTCCTGGTAGGAATAGCTACACCACCATGAGCTATCATGCCATCGTCGGCATCCTTTCTGAATATGTTATACTTTTTAAAGGCGGCGTTAAGTGATTCAACAAATCTTGTTTGCTGAATACACACAAATAAAGGGAGGTATTGGTTAACGAGTAGTTAAAGTTCCGGTAGTTTGTCATAAAAACTGTTACAGTTCCATTGCAAAATATTTGGAGGAGGAACGTTATGTTGCCTAGGCAGCTGACTATTAGTCGATGTGTTGTCATTATGTGACTGTAAGTAGTGTGCAACGAGATCATTAGTGGTAAAGTTGTTTGTATTATCCATAAGAAATATGTACAAAATATATATGTATATTTAAAAATTAAATGAATAAATCGACTAGAATGTATCACATAGTATATCACAGATTAAAATTGGTTTTATAAATAACTACTTTTTCTTACGTCTAGTTGAACCTTTGGGGCGACCTGGTTTCCTCTTAATGATTTCTGCTAGAACCATCTGGTCTATTGATTCTAAGCTGGAATTTATCGGGAGGTTTTCAGATAGTGACTTGTTCCGTTTTCTTTTCTCATTTGAGGCATCAGTGTCCATAGTTACTATCTGGGATTGTGTGTTACTTTGTAGGTTTCCGTCTAACAACTTCAATTCCGCAGTTACTGATGTTGCAGGTGTTCCTACTTGAGATTCTGGGGACTTAGGTGGCGTAGTTCCACCCTTATTGGCTGGTTTCAGTGTTGGGAGAGAAAAACTATTGGGGTTATTAAAGTTGAGTTGTGATTGTATGTTCGATAGGACTATTTTTGAAATTTCAGGTACTAATTCCTTTACTATCGCTTTAATATCCACAGATGGTGTAGGAATTGTGGCCGCTTTGTATGCGTAAGAAACTGGGAGGTTCGGTTTGTTACCTAGAACCTTGCGCCTAGCTTCAGCAAAGGAAATTTTCTCAGTGGCCTTTATTTTCTGAATTGCCATTTCTTCTTTAAATCGAGGGCAGTTACCTACTAGATCTGGCTGAGTGTGGTCCTGCGCAATTTACACACTGATTCGACTCTTTGCAGTCCCCTTCGTGTGGAGGTTGGCCGCAACTGCATATTCGGGATTTAGTACATCTGATAGATGTGTGTCCAAAAGCCTGACAAAAAAAACAGCGGAGCGGAGCAGGGATATAAGCACGAACAGGCAAAGAGTAGAAGCCTGCCTTGACTCTTTCCGGAAGTGAAACTGTATCGAAGGTAAGTATTACAGAGGCAGTTGTTTCGTCCTTTCTGTTTCTTCGAGTAATCATCCTCTTGACTCTATTACAGATTGATCCTTTAAATTTTCTTTAATTTCTTCTTTGCTACAATTCAGCAGATCTCTACAAGTGATGACGCCTTTGGTGAAATTCAAAGAAGTATGTGGCGTAACTACTACTTCCATATCATGAAATTTGGACATTTTTATAGCTTCTTCAATTGAGCATCAGTAATTGTCTCTGCCAATAAGCCGTCCTTAATTTTGCTAACATTGCTGACTTTACCAATAACATTTACTAATACCTTTTCTATAAGAAAAGGGCTAACTTTATCAAAGTTGCCCTCCGTCCTTTTCACAACCAGAAAACGAGGGCCTGACTACACTGATTTCTGGCTTGCCTTATCATTTTTTGTTTTGGTTGAGGTGCTTTTGGGACTACAAATCCCGCGGCACCTACAGCAGGTTTGCTAGAGCCCGATTTATAAATAAAATCACCTGAAGGTGACATGTGAGCAATGCCATTGCCATTGCCGGGTTGTGTGGCTACAATCTGATGGGGGTAACCACTGTTCCCACCATCTTCGGGCCGGTCCTCAGGACGACTCTGAACGGGGTCCGGCCCAGACCCCGTACCGCCCTTGCAATCTTTATTCAAAGAACTATTCATGGTTGTGTGAATACAGGGAGAAAAACCACCAACAACAGAGCCCTGTCGGATCGCTACTAGAAAAATCACGATGGCGTTGAGGTGGGGGCTAAAATGAAACTAGAAGCGCCCTTCAACTGGAGTGTCCACTAATGACTTCTATCCCTCCGCCATTCATCCCCTCAGCGTGGCTATCCACCTTGGGATTCGGGATTTTTCGAGGTTTACTCTTCTAGTCCTTTTAGTTGCCTTTTACAACAGGCAGAACTTACCGTGGTTGTATTCTAACCCCCATACCACTGGGAAACCACTTCGTTTGGAAACCCTCTGGCTGGATAAAAACCATACACTTTAAACCAAAGGTATTTTAAAAACTTACGTTGAAAACCCTCAATAAGCATTTTATATCGATCATAGCAAGGAGACCATATTAAGGCGCAATATTCAAGACGCGATCGTATAAGTGAAAAAAATAATGTTATAATGCTACTTATATTAGAAAATTGTTTTGAATTTTGCAATATGTAACCCAGCATTTTATTGGCAGATGATACCATTTGCATAATATGTGTATTAAATAACAATTCGCTGTCAAAAATGACACCAAGATTTTGATAAACGCTGCTAAACTGATCAGCAAAGGCATTTACAATATCTTGAGGATGATTATAATGCACATCTCCTTTATGTAGCTTTCCTGGTATTTGAGAAATATCCTTCTTAGGTCTAATAAATGACCAAAAATTCTTGGAATTTTCAGTTTTAATTAAATAATCATTGTATTCTACTCTAATTTGACATTTTACAAGAGCCCGCATATGTTTAAACTCCCTTAAATTATGTTGGCAGTTGCTTTCCCTATATCTCTTGTAAAATTTGCTCTTTAGTTTAATATTTTTGAAAAATTTGATGTAAACCAAGATGGGTATTTCTGTTTAGGAGGCCACTTCCAACAATTGTTGTAACATAGTTTCCTCGTTATGGTTATTATTTTGGTTTTTTGTATTGCAATAAATCATTGCTACAAAAACCGGGTCATCCTAGCTTTAATTTCTAACAGGTAGTGCCGACTAAACTGTAAAAATTAATGGAAACAAGAGATCATCCAAATAAAGCCAGAGCCTACTAGATCATTTTAAAAATTTTAATTTCGTCTAGCGAATTACAGAAAATTGTTTTTTATTTTTTTTCGCGATCACCGTCGCAGATATGAAAAAACTATAAGAGAACAAAAAGATTCTAAACAAAACAGTTTAATGGGAGAAAAAGGGGCATGACCCCTGGAAAAATATCTCCCTGTAGATTCTCACAACCATTTGGCATGTCCAATGATGTAAGCCCTACAGGTAACTTGTATTCCAAATTTGAGCTAAATATCTCAAAAACTGCAGGAGCTATAGAGAAAAAACTAAAAAAATTTTTAAATTTCAACACTGTAGATCGGTAACAAAGCGTTTGTGGACCTATGTTTATATGAATTTTTAGTCATGAAATAAGCCAAAGAATGACCTCCTTCCAAATGTACATAATATTTAGGAACACCCTGCATACAGGGTGATTCAAATTAAGTGCGCATCATTGCTATCTTTGTTATTATTGATTTTACAAAGTAGGTTAAATTGGAAAACTAGTACCTATTGTTTTCGGTGCTGATTAATATGCAATTAATAAAAAACAATCGAATAACTCGTCGGCGACAAAATTTATTTTTTTTTAAATAAAACACCCTGTATATTTTTCAAAAACTTGAAATAAAAATGAATTTGTGATATAAAAGTCTTAATACACTATTGTCTTAAAATGAATACTAAAGAAGTTAGCGCAAGTTTCAGTTTAAGATAAATACATACATTATTCTACTGTAAAAATTCATTGCAGGCTTGTTTTAAGTCTGATAACCAGAAACAGTAACAAAACAATAAGAAATAAATAAAAAACACTAATTACTTTCGACAACCAAACATACGACAAATTGATTTTGACAGTTCTGATGTTTACATTATTGTTTTTGTTTTTAGTAGCAGCCTACTATGAATTTTTCGTAAGTACGGTGTATTGTTGATGTAGGTAAACTAAAATCTCCCCTAACTTCTTTAATATTCATTTTAAGACAATAGTGTATTAAAACTTTTATATCACAAATTAATTTTTATTTCAAGTTTTTGAAATATATACAGGGTGTTCCATTAAAAAAAAACTAAAAGTTTTTAATTTTGTCGCAAACTCGTTATTCGATTGTTTTTTTGTTAATTGCATATTAATCAGCGCCAAAAACACTACTAGTTTGCTAATTTAACCTACTTTGTAAAATTAATAATAACAAAGATAGCAATGGTGCGCACTTAATTTGAATCACCCTGTATACAGGGTGTTCCTAAATATTCTCATTATTTCCCTTACACATTAAACATGATAGATTCTAGTTTTGTGGTTACACAAAGATTTTAAAAATTGAGGTAATTCGAATACTTTTTTCTTCCAGCTCCTCCAGTTTGCTGCTCGTAGACGTCAATGACATCGCCGTCCTCCATATTTAGCGAGGCAGGAGTGTGCATTTCGTGGACGGGTTTCCCATTGAAGCGGAAACATATCGCTGTCGATAGCTTGTTCAACCCCTGTAAGGCAAATTACAACTTACTACATCGGCACGCTCTTTTATAACCTACAGTGAGTCACGAGCATTCATGTTAAATTAAAGCTTCCAAACACTTTAAATTTCATACGGTCCACAATAGGTCACAGGCATTCATGTAATAACCAAAGTTTTGAAATACTTACCCTGAGCTTAATATATTTTTTCATTAATTTACCCAGGGGGCAGTCTTTTCTCATATTGAACGGACATGCGTAGCTGTCAGGTCCCAACACCCTCCCGATAATCCGTTCGGATTCAGTGTTCTGTAAACGAGAAATATGGTTACTGCAGGGTTGCATTTTTTCGTAGTTTGGCGATTGGTTTTGTGATTGAATTTTTTAAAATTTTTATGGCTATTTTGTGAGCTCTGTGACAATTTCGTACTTTTTGAAAAAAAATTTACAGCTGTAAGCTGTAAGAAATAAGATGAAGATAAGTATTGCTGTGATGTTAAACATAACCATGGTAACATGTTGACTATCAAAAAAATCTACGCTATCCCACCAAAAACCTGCATGCATAACATTGGTCCTCATTATTTATTGCTATCATCAACCTGGCAGGTCAAATATCAAAAATTAGCCTGCTTAAATCATAAGCTAAAGTACCTAACTTAAACTACAAAACAGCACGTGTTGAACTGAAAATATGCGTAAGTACCAAACAAAGTTCAGACAATATAAAAAAATGGGAAGAGCAGGACTGGGCAAAAGGTATTTGATAGTTATTTATGTACTGAGGCTTTTAAGTGTAATCGTTGGTCGAGGATGTTTGCAAGCATTTGAGACCAAAAATACATTATACGAGCCAAGGCGCATATGACTTTTTGTGCTGCCAGCACAATTTAAAAAAAAAATATTGAGACTAATTTATTTGTCCATCCCATTATTTGGCAATTCTCACGGGCATAGAAATGCCGAATCGAATAGGCAACTGGTTTTGCAAACTTATATTTTGTCGAATGCAGTGTTCTGCTTTAGTACAGTTTTCTATAAACTGCCAAATGCAGTAATTTGTCGGCGATATAGTTTTGGATCGTTTCCGGTCTGCAAATTTTTGGGGAGACGTTTACGTTTTTGGTTTTCTATGTGCACCCGGGGGCATCGACCATTTTAGAATTTCCTGGGTCGTGGTTTTGAGCTTTGTGAATTGCTGGTGATGTCAGGTTAATGTACAACAATCAATCAAGGCATATTTTGACCCGAAAACTAGCTAAATGAATTGATTGAGAGAGCACATGTTTTGGTGTTGTGTGAATATTCTGGCAGATTTTTCTGGTAAGGTATTCTACTCTTTGATGGTTAATTTGCTAATTTGGAGTGTATGCATAGCCTTCAACCTACGGGATAAGCCGATCGATTCGAGTGGAATGTCTCCGAAGTAGCAGGCTTGCTCGCATCTCCTGGTTGGTACGAGAATTATCCGAGTACGTCGTCCACCTACATGCAGGCAGAAGGGCTGGAGTGAACGTCGCATCTACCTTGTGCTGCATTTACAGATTATATGCAGTTTGGTGGTTTAAACCTAATGGCCTTATTTTTCATTTGTATTAATTTATTCGCAATAGATTTCACTTCTACGGCTTCACCGTTTTAACAGATTGTGTATTTTTTATGTGTGTGCTGATTTTACGCCAGCTTAGAGTTGAGTGGTTTATTTTTGGACTAGATAACATCTCCTTGTATGTCGATATTAGCTGAGTGGGTGGTCGCACCGCTTTATATTTGTTTCCTCTAAATATCGCCCATATTACGTGTTGGCTGGGAAAAACGATCCTAGCATATTGTAATACAAACTACCATACAGATATCTGAATGTGAGGTTATCCGCGGTATGTAAGTAAACCACTAAGTGTGGAGCTCTGTAACGTTTTTATCATTCATTCAGCGATCGGGCAGTTTCAAAATTAACTGCTTTGGCTATTTAAATTAAATCAGTTAGGAAATTAGCAGATATTTACTCAGCGAGGGCTGCGTTTCCACGCACACTGTCTCAGGCATGACTTGTGATAATTAATTATGTGATATAGTATTAAGAAGTGTTATTGTTCGTTGATGCCAGTAATTAAAACATGGTTTTTGTTTGCTTGCTTTTTGTTTTCTATAAACATTCTGTATTTCTCATTGAAGAAAAAACAGTTTTTTACTTACGAAGGATCTCAGGATTTGTATAAATTGAAAAGTGGTCACCCTATTACTAATTAAGGTAAATGCACCAAAAGCTGATACTCTTAGAAGAATTTTAGGTTAGGGCATATCATAAATGTAATAGTTGCAGTACAAGAAAAATAAAACTTATAATAATAATAATAATACTATATTTATTGTGCAACAGCAGAGCCAATTAAAGGACAAATTGCAAAAAAATTATAATAAATATACGACGATAAAGTATAGATATAAGATTCGAAATAAATAACTTATATAACGGATCAACAAAATTCATGTTTCCAGAAACAATTTTAGTGTGCATTCAAAGATATCATTTTCCACAGATTTGATTGTATAGTGAACACATAACTAATATAGGAGATCTTAATAATAAATTAGTTCTGACTGTAATCTATTATTACTTCTAGGTGTATGGAAATTATTCATAGCCAAAATTGAAGGACAATCAATTTGGTGACGCAATAATTTGTATAAAAATTTTAAAGCAATTATTGATCGTCTAGTATCAAGAGAATACATATGCAAGGCGGCCAACAGCTCTTTGTTTTTTTTTTTTTTGGTTCTTGTGGGGCATCAGCTGCTTTGGCTATTAGCCCCTATAAATAGTTCCTGCACTATCCCTAAATTAGAGCGAAAAGTTTAGCTTGATGAAGGAAGTGTATGAGAACAGCACTATCTATATTTTTTAATTCTTCTCCCTTGAACACCGCTCGAATCCCTCGGTACTGGCTGCATTCTCGCAATATATGATCCACTGTTAGTGACACGCCGCATTCATTGCATATTGGTTTATCTTCGGCTTGTAGTAAATGCCTAGAGGTTAGGCATGTGTGACCGGTTTGAACTCTGGTCAACACCACTTGACTTTTCCTCGATAAACCAATGGGATATGAAAATCTCCCCAATTCAGGTAGAAACGTTTTGAGGTATGTATTACACTCGTTCCACAGGTCTTGACACTTAGATAGCATCTGTTGCCTAATTAATAGCTGCAGGTCCCTCATATTACAAGTTTCATCAGTGACAACGGTCACACCATTAGCAGCATCTTTTGCTGCGGAGTCTGCATTTTTATTTCCAATAATTCTCACATGGCTCGGTATCCATATAAACGTGAGTTTTTTATTGGAATGTAGCAGTTGGTGGCATACGGCTCTTATGTTTACAATTATCGGGTCTGTTGCAAAACGATTCTTTAAAGCCTCCAAAACTGTGTCAGTCAGTGCAAATGACAAATGCAGAGTGGTTAGCTTCCATACATAAAAGTAGTGCTGATACTATTGCAAACGATTCACTAGTGAACACGCTAGTATAAGAAGGGAGAAAACGTTTAATGATGAAACTTCCATAGACTGTCGCGTATCCAGTACCTGTGTCAGACTTGGAGCCATCAGTAAAAAGAAAGTGGTAATTACCATAATCTTGTGCCAGCGACAGATAGAGTTGCTTAGGTATGCCTGGATTTATTTCTCCTTTGTTGACCTGTTGCAAATCCAATCTAATTTCAGGTAAGTTGATTAATCACGGTGGCTCTGGTTCTGATGTTTCATATAAATGTAGACAATGCTCTGGTAGGTGTAGCGTTTTTATTACTTCATCTGATCGGAATGCAGAGGACTTGTGTCTTGTCTGTTCTCGATACCGAGCAAAAAACATGGCATCTTTGAAAAGAGATAGAACAGGATGTCCCGCACACATATGCAACCGGATTCGATAAGAAGCAATAATTTTTTCTCTTACGTGTAAAGGTAGCAAACCAGATTTTACATAGAGACTCATAGTAGGACAGGTATGAAAAGCTCCTATGGGGTACTGAATGCCTCGGTTATGTACAACATCTAATGGTCTTAATCTGCTAGGCTTTGCGGAAGCAAACGCCACGCACCCGTAATCGATTTTTGGAAAGCACGAGGCTGTTGTGAAGAAGTAACAGAGTTTTTCTATCGGATCCCCAGCTGGTGTGAGCTAAACTTTTAATTATAGTAAGCGTTCTCTTAACAGAAGAAACAAGTTGGTCAATATGCGCTTTCCAGGTGAGTTTTCTGTCTAACATTATGCCCAGATACTTAAAAGTTTGAACATTTTCTATCCGCTGTTCTGCCAGTGTAAATACAGGAACTTGGTTACAAGTAGATCTTTTTCTACAAAAATGCATTGACTTAGTCTTAGTGGTTGATATTAAGAGGTTACGTGTCTGCAATGCTTGAGAAAGCTCTGTAAGGCCGATTTGTAGTGAATCTTGAATAACCTTGCTTGAATTGCTTATCTTGAAGAGAACACTGATACACTGAACAACAGATAGCACTGAGTTGATGGCTACTAAAAACAGCGTGGCACTTAGTGGGGAGCCTTGAGGGGTTCCGTGCTTTAATGGATAAGGGTCAGATATTGCGACACCGACTTTAACATTGATGACCCGATTGTTTAGAAATTGTTCTATGAACATGGGTAGATTTTCTCGCAGTCCCCAGTCATAAAGTTGACGAAGTGGACAGTGTAGAATGCGTTTTTTATGTCAATGAAGACAGCAGAAGCATGCAGGTTGTGCAGAAAACAGTTGTTAATCGCATTCTCTATGAACACTATTGCATCAGTAGTTGAATGGTTTTTCCTGAAACCAAACTGATATTGAGCTAGTAATCCTCGTTGTAACCAACACAGTCTATAATTGACCATTCTTTCAAGTAATTTGGGGATGCAACTCGTAAGTGCTACCGGCCTGTAATGTGAAGGTTCTGTTGGATGTTTTATTTTAGGGATTGGAATCACGATTGCCCTATGCCAAAGCTCAGGAAAGTTGCCGCCTTGCCATACAACATTTAAGGAGTCCAAAAGTTTGTTTTTAATTTTCTGAGGTAGATGTTTAATGAGGTCTACTGGAATTTCATCGGGGCCTGGAGTATTGCTCTTGGATTTAGTTATTGCATATTCCAGTTCCTCTATAGTAAACGAGCAATTGTAAGGTAGAGCAGCAAAAGTTTCAAATGCAATGCCATGGGTGCCAGTGTTTCTCGCAATATCTTCATTGCATGAGCCTGCAAAATTTTGTACTATGACATTAGCAATGTCCCTCTTATTGGATATTATTCTATCATCTATAGAGAGAAATGGAATTGCAGTAGATTTTGCATGTCCTTTCATAGACCTAATTCTCCTCCAAAATTCTGCTGAGGGCGTATCTTTATTAAGAGATGATACATAGCTTGCCATGAGTTCTTTTTAGCGGCCAGAATTGCTCTACGACATACAGTTTTTTTTTTGTTTAAAGGCAATTAAGTTTTCCTGTGTAGGCTGACGTTTAAACTTATCTAATGCCCTCTTCTTTTCTTTTACTGCAATTTTTACCGTGTGGCACCAACACAGAACAAGTATTTTTTTTTGAATGCCAGCGCTGCGTTTTGGAATACATAGATCAGCAACAAAACAAATCAACCCGATAATTTCGTCAACCGTAGTGTAATGATTGTTTTGACAAGAGGACATGAATAATGATTTAAATCTATTTCAGTCAGCTCTATGTAACAACCATTTTTCAGGTAAATATGAGATATTTTGTTGTAAGTTTACAAAATTTATTAGGATACGAAAATGGTCACTATGGTAAAGGTCAGAATTGGCAAACCATGTTATTGATGAAATTAGAGAATATTGAGAAGTCTATTGCTAAGAAGGTACCAAATCTGGAAGAGAAATGGGTGGGCAACCCGGTATTTAATAAACAAATGTCATCGCTTTCTAGTAGCTGTTCAACATATCGGCCTGATCGGTTTCTCGTGACCTCATAGTTGATTATGCGCATTAAAGTCTCCCAATAGTATAAAGGGTTGCCGGAGCTGTATAATTAACTCGGTGAGATCATGTGCAGTCCAGTTAAATTCAGGTAGGTATATTGAACAAATAGTTAGCTGAACAGGGTATTTTATCTTCACGGCCACGACTTGTAGGTTCGAATTAATGTTAAGTTGTGAAACAAAACAGTCGTTCCTGGTAGGAATAGCTACACCACCATGAGCTATCATGCCATCGTCGGCATCCTTTCTGAATATGTTATACTTTTTAAAGGCGGCGTTAAGTGATTCAACAAATCTTGTTTGCTGAATACACACAAATAAAGGGAGGTATTGGTTAACGAGTAGTTAAAGTTCCGGTAGTTTGTCATAAAAACTGTTACAGTTCCATTGCAAAATATTTGGAGGAGGAACGTTATGTTGCCTAGGCAGCTGACTATTAGTCGATGTGTTGTCATTATGTGACTGTAAGTAGTGTGCAACGAGATCATTAGTGGTAAAGTTGTTTGTATTATCCATAAGAAATATGTACAAAATATATATGTATATTTAAAAATTAAATGAATAAATCGACTAGAATGTATCACATAGTATATCACAGATTAAAATTGGTTTTATAAATAACTACTTTTTCTTACGTCTAGTTGAACCTTTGGGGCGACCTGGTTTCCTCTTAATGATTTCTGCTAGAACCATCTGGTCTATTGATTCTAAGCTGGAATTTATCGGGAGGTTTTCAGATAGTGACTTGTTCCGTTTTCTTTTCTCATTTGAGGCATCAGTGTCCATAGTTACTATCTGGGATTGTGTGTTACTTTGTAGGTTTCCGTCTAACAACTTCAATTCCGCAGTTACTGATGTTGCAGGTGTTCCTACTTGAGATTCTGGGGACTTAGGTGGCGTAGTTCCACCCTTATTGGCTGGTTTCAGTGTTGGGAGAGAAAAACTATTGGGGTTATTAAAGTTGAGTTGTGATTGTATGTTCGATAGGACTATTTTTGAAATTTCAGGTACTAATTCCTTTACTATCGCTTTAATATCCACAGATGGTGTAGGAATTGTGGCCGCTTTGTATGCGTAAGAAACTGGGAGGTTCGGTTTGTTACCTAGAACCTTGCGCCTAGCTTCAGCAAAGGAAATTTTCTCAGTGGCCTTTATTTTCTGAATTGCCATTTCTTCTTTAAATCGAGGGCAGTTACCTACTAGATCTGGCTGAGTGTGGTCCTGCGCAATTTACACACTGATTCGACTCTTTGCAGTCCCCTTCGTGTGGAGGTTGGCCGCAACTGCATATTCGGGATTTAGTACATCTGATAGATGTGTGTCCAAAAGCCTGACAAAAAAAACAGCGGAGCGGAGCAGGGATATAAGCACGAACAGGCAAAGAGTAGAAGCCTGCCTTGACTCTTTCCGGAAGTGAAACTGTATCGAAGGTAAGTATTACAGAGGCAGTTGTTTCGTCCTTTCTGTTTCTTCGAGTAATCATCCTCTTGACTCTATTACAGATTGATCCTTTAAATTTTCTTTAATTTCTTCTTTGCTACAATTCAGCAGATCTCTACAAGTGATGACGCCTTTGGTGAAATTCAAAGAAGTATGTGGCGTAACTACTACTTCCATATCATGAAATTTGGACATTTTTATAGCTTCTTCAATTGAGCATCAGTAATTGTCTCTGCCAATAAGCCGTCCTTAATTTTGCTAACATTGCTGACTTTACCAATAACATTTACTAATACCTTTTCTATAAGAAAAGGGCTAACTTTATCAAAGTTGCCCTCCGTCCTTTTCACAACCAGAAAACGAGGGCCTGACTACACTGATTTCTGGCTTGCCTTATCATTTTTTGTTTTGGTTGAGGTGCTTTTGGGACTACAAATCCCGCGGCACCTACAGCAGGTTTGCTAGAGCCCGATTTATAAATAAAATCACCTGAAGGTGACATGTGAGCAATGCCATTGCCATTGCCGGGTTGTGTGGCTACAATCTGATGGGGGTAACCACTGTTCCCACCATCTTCGGGCCGGTCCTCAGGACGACTCTGAACGGGGTCCGGCCCAGACCCCGTACCGCCCTTGCAATCTTTATTCAAAGAACTATTCATGGTTGTGTGAATACAGGGAGAAAAACCACCAACAACAGAGCCCTGTCGGATCGCTACTAGAAAAATCACGATGGCGTTGAGGTGGGGGCTAAAATGAAACTAGAAGCGCCCTTCAACTGGAGTGTCCACTAATGACTTCTATCCCTCCGCCATTCATCCCCTCAGCGTGGCTATCCACCTTGGGATTCGGGATTTTTCGAGGTTTACTCTTCTAGTCCTTTTAGTTGCCTTTTACAACAGGCAGAACTTACCGTGGTTGTATTCTAACCCCCATACCACTGGGAAACCACTTCGTTTGGAAACCCTCTGGCTGGATAAAAACCATACACTTTAAACCAAAGGTATTTTAAAAACTTACGTTGAAAACCCTCAATAAGCATTTTATATCGATCATAGCAAGGAGACCATATTAAGGCGCAATATTCAAGACGCGATCGTATAAGTGAAAAAAATAATGTTATAATGCTACTTATATTAGAAAATTGTTTTGAATTTTGCAATATGTAACCCAGCATTTTATTGGCAGATGATACCATTTGCATAATATGTGTATTAAATAACAATTCGCTGTCAAAAATGACACCAAGATTTTGATAAACGCTGCTAAACTGATCAGCAAAGGCATTTACAATATCTTGAGGATGATTATAATGCACATCTCCTTTATGTAGCTTTCCTGGTATTTGAGAAATATCCTTCTTAGGTCTAATAAATGACCAAAAATTCTTGGAATTTTCAGTTTTAATTAAATAATCATTGTATTCTACTCTAATTTGACATTTTACAAGAGCCCGCATATGTTTAAACTCCCTTAAATTATGTTGGCAGTTGCTTTCCCTATATCTCTTGTAAAATTTGCTCTTTAGTTTAATATTTTTGAAAAATTTGATGTAAACCAAGATGGGTATTTCTGTTTAGGAGGCCACTTCCAACAATTGTTGTAACATAGTTTCCTCGTTATGGTTATTATTTTGGTTTTTTGTATTGCAATAAATCATTGCTACAAAAACCGGGTCATCCTAGCTTTAATTTCTAACAGGTAGTGCCGACTAAACTGTAAAAATTAATGGAAACAAGAGATCATCCAAATAAAGCCAGAGCCTACTTGATCATTTTAAAAATTTTAATTTCGTCTAGCGAATTACAGAAAATTGTTTTTTATTTTTTTTCGCGATCACCGTCGCAGATATGAAAAAACTATAAGAGAACAAAAAGATTCTAAACAAAACAGTTTAATGGGAGAAAAAGGGGCATGACCCCTGGAAAAATATCTCCCTGTAGATTCTCACAACCATTTGGCATGTCCAATGATGTAAGCCCTACAGGTAACTTGTATTCCAAATTTGAGCTAAATATCTCAAAAACTGCAGGAGCTATAGAGAAAAAACTAAAAAAATTTTTAAATTTCAACACTGTAGATCGGTAACAAAGCGTTTGTGGACCTATGTTTATATGAATTTTTAGTCATGAAATAAGCCAAAGAATGACCTCCTTCCAAATGTACATAATATTTAGGAACACCCTGCATACAGGGTGATTCAAATTAAGTGCGCATCATTGCTATCTTTGTTATTATTGATTTTACAAAGTAGGTTAAATTGGAAAACTAGTACCTATTGTTTTCGGTGCTGATTAATATGCAATTAATAAAAAACAATCGAATAACTCGTCGGCGACAAAATTTATTTTTTTTTAAATAAAACACCCTGTATATTTTTCAAAAACTTGAAATAAAAATGAATTTGTGATATAAAAGTCTTAATACACTATTGTCTTAAAATGAATACTAAAGAAGTTAGCGCAAGTTTCAGTTTAAGATAAATACATACATTATTCTACTGTAAAAATTCATTGCAGGCTTGTTTTAAGTCTGATAACCAGAAACAGTAACAAAACAATAAGAAATAAATAAAAAACACTAATTACTTTCGACAACCAAACATACGACAAATTGATTTTGACAGTTCTGATGTTTACATTATTGTTTTTGTTTTTAGTAGCAGCCTACTATGAATTTTTCGTAAGTACGGTGTATTGTTGATGTAGGTAAACTAAAATCTCCCCTAACTTCTTTAATATTCATTTTAAGACAATAGTGTATTAAAACTTTTATATCACAAATTAATTTTTATTTCAAGTTTTTGAAATATATACAGGGTGTTCCATTAAAAAAAAACTAAAAGTTTTTAATTTTGTCGCAAACTCGTTATTCGATTGTTTTTTTGTTAATTGCATATTAATCAGCGCCAAAAACACTACTAGTTTGCTAATTTAACCTACTTTGTAAAATTAATAATAACAAAGATAGCAATGGTGCGCACTTAATTTGAATCACCCTGTATACAGGGTGTTCCTAAATATTCTCATTATTTCCCTTACACATTAAACATGATAGATTCTAGTTTTGTGGTTACACAAAGATTTTAAAAATTGAGGTAATTCGAATACTTTTTTCTTCCAGCTCCTCCAGTTTGCTGCTCGTAGACGTCAATGACATCGCCGTCCTCCATATTTAGCGAGGCAGGAGTGTGCATTTCGTGGACGGGTTTCCCATTGAAGCGGAAACATATCGCTGTCGATAGCTTGTTCAACCCCTGTAAGGCAAATTACAACTTACTACATCGGCACGCTCTTTTATAACCTACAGTGAGTCACGAGCATTCATGTTAAATTAAAGCTTCCAAACACTTTAAATTTCATACGGTCCACAATAGGTCACAGGCATTCATGTAATAACCAAAGTTTTGAAATACTTACCCTGAGCTTAATATATTTTTTCATTAATTTACCCAGGGGGCAGTCTTTTCTCATATTGAACGGACATGCGTAGCTGTCAGGTCCCAACACCCTCCCGATAATCCGTTCGGATTCAGTGTTCTGTAAACGAGAAATATGGTTACTGCAGGGTTGCATTTTTTCGTAGTTTGGCGATTGGTTTTGTGATTGAATTTTTTAAAATTTTTATGGCTATTTTGTGAGCTCTGTGACAATTTCGTACTTTTTGAAAAAAAATTTACAGCTGTAAGCTGTAAGAAATAAGATGAAGATAAGTATTGCTGTGATGTTAAACATAACCATGGTAACATGTTGACTATCAAAAAAATCTACGCTATCCCACCAAAAACCTGCATGCATAACATTGGTCCTCATTATTTATTGCTATCATCAACCTGGCAGGTCAAATATCAAAAATTAGCCTGCTTAAATCATAAGCTAAAGTACCTAACTTAAACTACAAAACAGCACGTGTTGAACTGAAAATATGCGTAAGTACCAAACAAAGTTCAGACAATATAAAAAAATGGGAAGAGCAGGACTGGGCAAAAGGTATTTGATAGTTATTTATGTACTGAGGCTTTTAAGTGTAATCGTTGGTCGAGGATGTTTGCAAGCATTTGAGACCAAAAATACATTATACGAGCCAAGGCGCATATGACTTTTTGTGCTGCCAGCACAATTTAAAAAAAAAATATTGAGACTAATTTATTTGTCCATCCCATTATTTGGCAATTCTCACGGGCATAGAAATGCCGAATCGAATAGGCAACTGGTTTTGCAAACTTATATTTTGTCGAATGCAGTGTTCTGCTTTAGTACAGTTTTCTATAAACTGCCAAATGCAGTAATTTGTCGGCGATATAGTTTTGGATCGTTTCCGGTCTGCAAATTTTTGGGGAGACGTTTACGTTTTTGGTTTTCTATGTGCACCCGGGGGCATCGACCATTTTAGAATTTCCTGGGTCGTGGTTTTGAGCTTTGTGAATTGCTGGTGATGTCAGGTTAATGTACAACAATCAATCAAGGCATATTTTGACCCGAAAACTAGCTAAATGAATTGATTGAGAGAGCACATGTTTTGGTGTTGTGTGAATATTCTGGCAGATTTTTCTGGTAAGGTATTCTACTCTTTGATGGTTAATTTGCTAATTTGGAGTGTATGCATAGCCTTCAACCTACGGGATAAGCCGATCGATTCGAGTGGAATGTCTCCGAAGTAGCAGGCTTGCTCGCATCTCCTGGTTGGTACGAGAATTATCCGAGTACGTCGTCCACCTACATGCAGGCAGAAGGGCTGGAGTGAACGTCGCATCTACCTTGTGCTGCATTTACAGATTATATGCAGTTTGGTGGTTTAAACCTAATGGCCTTATTTTTCATTTGTATTAATTTATTCGCAATAGATTTCACTTCTACGGCTTCACCGTTTTAACAGATTGTGTATTTTTTATGTGTGTGCTGATTTTACGCCAGCTTAGAGTTGAGTGGTTTATTTTTGGACTAGATAACATCTCCTTGTATGTCGATATTAGCTGAGTGGGTGGTCGCACCGCTTTATATTTGTTTCCTCTAAATATCGCCCATATTACGTGTTGGCTGGGAAAAACGATCCTAGCATATTGTAATACAAACTACCATACAGATATCTGAATGTGAGGTTATCCGCGGTATGTAAGTAAACCACTAAGTGTGGAGCTCTGTAACGTTTTTATCATTCATTCAGCGATCGGGCAGTTTCAAAATTAACTGCTTTGGCTATTTAAATTAAATCAGTTAGGAAATTAGCAGATATTTACTCAGCGAGGGCTGCGTTTCCACGCACACTGTCTCAGGCATGACTTGTGATAATTAATTATGTGATATAGTATTAAGAAGTGTTATTGTTCGTTGATGCCAGTAATTACAATCGATTTTATTTCCCCCTATTGTAATACATTACTTGATTGAATCATTATACGATTTTTCATTGATTATATTGTGTGTTGTTACCTTTGAGCAATTTAATGGTTCGTTCACTCAAACGAACAAAGGAACATGGGCCTGAATCATTTGGCGCCCCTATAAATTTAGATCTATTAGTTTTGAAGGTAAGTTGCCTACCCCTTTCCCTGAGTTAGTCCGAGTGCATGTTCCGATTCAATATCGGCAATTTATAATGTAACAATATTAACTTATTAATGTCAAGTATTTGTTAGACACATGATTTGGTTGGCATTGAGTCAAGTTTCTACGTGATTGTTAAGGAATCGTCTATATAAATAAATAACCAATTTTTTTGTTGGCATTTACTACGTGTATGTAAGTCAAATGAAGCTCTTTACACAGCTGGTCTTTCATTTAAATATTCAAAATCTATTGGCTATTGGTTCTGATGGTGTATCCAATATGTGCGGAAAAAATAACTCACTTTATAAAATTGAAGCAGTTGATACTTGTGTTTTTGGCCTTATAATGGTAATTAATACACAGTGGTATATAATACCACCTTTAATAATATAAGAATACAAGAGTATTCATCAAAGTAGTACACGAGTTAATAATACACAAGCGACTATTGAACTACTTCATAGATTTATGCCTAAAATGCCTTATACTACACCCCTTTTTGTTTAAATTTATAGTTACATATCTTAATAAACGACCTTTTAAACTTTAAAGATACATTCTAGCGAATGCCCGAATAATGCTTCCTGAACGTGTTGAGTAATTATTATAAAGCTAACACAATTCGTTAAAAACCCCTCGCCACACAAATATTTAACAACAGTTAAATACGTATTTCGACAGCCAAGCTGTCATCATCAGTAGCTATGAAAATTAACACAGCAAAATGGCAACGATATGCTCGTGACCAAATTACAAATGGAAGTAAACGATTCCCGCGCATTTTACAACTATTTATACTGTCTGACTCGGAGGACGTGGCCGAGGGTCATTTAACATCATGGCCGACGGTCATTTAACCTCAATAAATCATACAAGACGGGGGAAGGAATGGGTCCACCGTCTTTGTTCAAAAGTTTATTGTCTCGGTTCTTAAAAATGGCAAGGTTATCAAAAGAATTTAGTTGCTTTCTTGAAGTTAACGTCTTTACAATTTGTAGGTCATCGTCCTTTTATACTATGACCCGTTTCGTAAATATGTAGGGCAATACTCGATTTTTCGAATCTGTTGAATCTAAAATGAGCTATATGCTCTTTAAACCTAGTACCAAAATTACGACGTGTTTGCCCAACGTATTTAGACTCCCAATGGGAATATTTAATTTCGTAAATTCCAGATCTCTCCAAAGTCCTCAGTTTGTCTTTTAGATTTCTCAACAAATTTGTAATATTGTTATTTGAACCATAAAAATTCCGTTTCACCCGGCTACAAAGGACCTAGCAAACATGTTTAAAGAATCGGGCCATAAAGTTGTGTATGGTTCAAACAACAATATTATAAATTTGTTGGGAAATCGAAGACAAACTGAGGACTTTGGAGATATCTGGAATTTACGAAATGAAATGTTCCCATTATGAGTCTAAATATATTGGGCAAACGAGTCGTAATTTTGGTACTAGGTTTAAAGAGCATATAGCTAAAAAGGTCGTGACGTCAGTAAGCTGTCACACGCAGCCCTGACTCGCGGAAGTGAAACAACGTGAATTAATTTCAGTGAGCAGATTTTAAAAGGTGAAAAATAGTTAATTCGGTGAATGCAAATGCAGTGCGGACTTTGAAACAATAACAACGACGGCAGTGTTTAAATAAAAGCCGATAAATACAATACAGTGGAGTGCAGAAATCGACCATACAGTTCATAACCGCGTACGGCGCCGTAGGAACGTCAAATCCAAGTCATAATCGCGTAAACATCATACCGGCTAGTGATTGGTGCATCCGAAGTACGACAAGGTCAACTCGATACTTGTATATAAATCTAAAGGAGCGCATACACGCAAGATTACCGATCTTGTGAAATCTGTACAAGAGGAAATGGAACAAATTACCGATCTTGTGGAATCTGTACGAGAGGAAAGAATAAATGTGGAAAGAGAATTAGTAGAACTAAGGAAATCAATTAGAAGGAGAGAAGAGCAACCCAATAAGGAAAGAAAAGAATTACAAAACAAACTAAAATATTTAGCAGAAAAGCTGCAAAGGTCCTCAAAACCAAACAAAAACGAAATTATAATCAAATATACGCCAGAAGAGCTGAAACGATTAGCAGGGCAAAAAAGAGGAAAGGGAGAACAGAGCAGTTGGTATAAAATATTAGACGAACTAGGTTTAAGGGAAAAATCAAGTAGAAAAGAAAGTTGGGAGAAAAAATATAAAACCAAGGCAAAAAACCTAGAATTAGTAATCGCATCATGGAATGCACAAGACTTAAATAATTAAGGGAAATTAAGACAATTAATCAAAGAAGCAAAAAGATTTAATTCGGACATTTTGGGAGTGCAAGAAATTAACATAAAAGGGGAGATCAATTCCAAGATACAAGACTACTTCTGGATAAATGGAGGAGGAAAGGAAACTAGGTACGGAACAGGTTTTCTGGTAAACGAAAATGTTAAAGATAAAATTGTAGATGTGAAACTAATAGATGAAAGAATAAGTCTAGAGAATAAGAGGAGCACAGAAAAATAAATATTATCAATACATATGCACCAGCAGAGGTGGCGGAAGACGAACAAAAAGAGAAATTCTACGATAGGCTGAAACATACAATCAGCAAAATCCAGAGATTCGATACAATTTTAATAATAGGAGACCAGAATGCTAAAATAGGAAAAAAAAGAAAAAAAGTTAGGTCAAAAATTAAATGCGTAACTTTTTTTGGAACTGAGTGTATTAGAAGACGTCTTTAAAACCCTAAATTGAGATAAATTGGGACTTAAACATCAATACCTGTCTAATTTACGCTTTGCCAATGATATCATATTCTTAACAGATAATATGAAAGACCTAAAAAGAACGATGTTAGACCTCGAGAAAGCAACGCAAATGATTGAGCTAAAACTGAACATTGACAAAACAAATATTATGTCAAATAAAGAAGATGCAACACCGGTCGAGATTGAGGACAAACGAATAGAAGTAGTTAACGAATCTCTAGAATAAAAACTGATATTTCCAAGTGATCTCCAAGCAGCAGAAGTTGAAAGAAGGATAAAATTAGCATGGGCGGCATATGGAAGACTGAATAATGTGTTCAAAACATCAACATATCTTCAACCCTTAGAATCTAAGGCGTATAACCAGTGTGTCCTCCCAACTCTAACTTATGCCTTAGAGACTTGGTTCCTCACAGAAACCAGTATAAGTAAGATCACAGTAACGCAGAGGGCAATGGAACCATCAATGCTGGTTATATGACTACAAGACAGGAAAACAAATGACTGGATAATAAATATGACAAGATTCAAAGACGTACAGCAGCTCAAGTCTAAAATGGCAGTGGGCGGGACACCTAATGAGAAGACAAGACAACAAATGGAGAAGGAAAGTGACCGAGTGGGGGCCAAGCACCGGAAGAAGAGACCGTGGCCGTCCGAGAACTAGGTAGCAAGATGGATGCAAACTACCTCTGATCGAACAGCATGGTGACAGCTTGGGGAGGCATATGTCCAGAGATGGAATGTTTATACATGCTGCAAATGATGATGATGAAACAGGTATGAGGTAGTTTACAATGAAGGAAACATTAATAAGAATGACGGTGCCCTGGTTTACATTAAAAAAGAAATGTAGAATTTTCATCTCATGTCATACATATTGGTGAACATCTAGTCTCCCAAATCAGACTGAAATATCAAAATAAAATATTTACAATCTCTGCCAAACCCAGACTACCCTCAAATATTAATGAAAAACAAAATTTTTTACTGAATTTTAGGTCATCTTGGAAAATTTGTAGGAATATGCTAATTATTATATTGTTATTGGTGATTTTAACATAAACATTTTGGAAGACAGCAGACTTGTGTTAGATTATTAGAACACTTGTCATGAATTTGGTTTCCAATCGGTAATAATAATAATAATAATAATGACTATTCACTTTGTTTGTATTTACAAAAATGAATCACAAGGCGAGGTTCAGCAAACGCTGCTTTGCCACCTAACCTTGGACAAAATAAATGTTATTATATAGCTTACAGCCTAAGGAGTTTCGTGTGTTACTGCAATATTAATAAACATAAAACATAAAAATTAAGACTAGAAAAAATGGCGAGTATGTCATCTCAGCAGACTAGCGAAAATAGAATAAGGAGTCAACTTATGTTTTACAAAGAAAGGAGATGCAACTAGAGAAATTCTGGTTCCTGTATTGATCACATATTTGTAAAGAGGTGAGTAAACTTATTGCAAGATAACTTAAATTCATATAGGTATACTAAGACTCCATGTTACTGACCATTATGCCACGGGAATCAGTAATGACATGAGATCTTACCAAATCCCACCCAAGTGAAATGTAAAAAGTACGGCATGCATTAACTATCCTAATTTAAATACCGATATAAAAGATTTTTACTGGTCTATCATACACCATATAGATAATGCAAATCAAGCCACAATTTTTTTTGTAGATTTGCTAATTAATGTATTTTAAAAAATACAGAAATTGTTAAACTTGAAAGAAATACACAAAAACAAAAGAATGGGTTAACTAAAGGACTAGTAAAATCAATAAACACAAGGGATGGATTCAACCAATGAATTGTAAAAAACAGGCAAAATAATAACCTCAAAGAAAAATTTGTTAATTACAGAAACACTTTAAATTCTCTATTAAGGCAGGCAAAAATAAATTATTAGTGCAAAAATTGATAAAAATAATAAAAAGTGCTGAAAATGTATGGAATGCTGTTCAAGATATTACTATTACACCTATAAAACAAAGGAGAATGAAATTAGTCAAAATACCATTAAAATTGAAAAAAATGAAATGAATATGCTGGGGTAGGTAAAAATTTTGCTGTTAAATTTTTTAAACCACCCACTTTGTCCAATAATAATTGTTGAAATCCGAAACCTTGAAGATTATATGTAAATATATTGTACAACTACAAAAAAAGAAGTAAATGATAAATTGAAGCATGTAAACGCAAATTGCGGAAACTATGGCGCTAACAAGATGTGGGAAAATATAAAGACAATAATGACTAATACAAAACCGGAAATCATAAAGAAACATAGTAATAAAACTAATCAACCTTCACAAAAAGATTAAATACAAACGAAAAAATTAATTATCTCAAAAAAGAAATTCAGAAATAATGTCGCAAAGATAAAAATGACTACCTATGATGACTAACTATAACTACAAACTTTGGTTTTTCATTAAAAAAAAATTTCTTGAACAAGTTTTGGTCAATACCCCCAAGCTTAAGCTTTGCTTTTGTGGGGTATCAACTGTTTATTTCATATTTTACGCTATAAATAATATGTACCTTGTATGTCAATCTATTCTTGTTGTAACTCCTGGTATGAATAAACTTATTATCTCAAAACTTTTCCCTGACACATGAGTTATTTAATAATTAAATGATACCAATCTCTGAATTCTTGCAGACAAATCAGAAATTGGTTTTTTCCTTTAATAATGATTAGAAAGATAAGTGGTCTGCAAAAATTTCAAATTCGTCTCCGATAACATATTGCTTCAACAAATCCAAGTTACACCTAAGGCCTCTTTCTCTATTTGTGCATACCAAAATTCAGTAGGAGCAAAGAGCATATATATGCTCTTTGGTAGGAGTTAGGTTTCTCGAAATGTACACCAATGATTTCCATACATTCCCGTGCAACTGTTGTAATACAATATGACAATAAATATAGGATACCAAAATTAAGAGCATCATATCAGTTGCAGTTTAAATGACAATTGTTGCAAATGTCACTGCGATCTTTTGTCGACACCTTCTCGTTAAAAGTATGCAATAACCGTGTTAAACAAGATGCTTACTACCGAGCAAAATCATTTTGTTTGCAACCTCTATAACCGTCCATACGAACAAAGCAGAAATAACGGACCAAATATCAAGTACTACGTTAAACGTTAAATTTCAATTTCTAGAGAATGGGAACGATGGAAAACAACATTTTCAATGAAAATCCCCCAGTCAGTCGCAACTGCGAAATTGAGAGGGCGATCGTACAGTTCTTCCAAAATTTACGTCAACCTCTATTTAGAAATTACCTATGTAGGCAATCTTCAAGAATGCTTGGAAGGGAACTATGCTTGCAAAGGGGTGGTGGTCACGTGGAGTATGTCATACATCAATACAATAGACATCAAAGCTGAAAATATTAAAGTGATAGTTGTTAACCACAAGAAATTAAGTTTGCAAACTTCGGTATCCTATATTTATTGTCATACTGTACAACCCCCAGCCCAAATGAGTTTGAGTCTGCTGAAATTCTTCTTGGCAAACTATTATTGTAAAGCATCAATGCTGGACGACCTTTAGTTAACTCTTGTTTTTCTTGAGACTCGTACCAAGTTCAATCAGTACTTTTAATCAATAATTCTCTCAGTACTTTTGTTTTTTTCTGCTAAAACGGGCACACATTTCAATAAATAATGTTGCTCCAAATAGGTACACATTTACTTCTATTTTATTTAATTTTTTCTAATTTCTGTAATATTGCCTTTAATCTTTTATCGTGTTGCCTTTTATTCACCCGAAAAATTAAAATGTCATCGGCTTGATCTACAATATCTTCTAAACCAGTTAATATTTGAGATATATTTTTCTGGCCCTGAACTGATAGCAAAGGGAAGCGATCAAACTAAAATCTACCAAATGCAGTAATAATAAAGATAGTTAATTTTGCACATTTTTTTGACAGGAGTAACTGCCAAAATCCATTGGACGCATTAAGTTTGGAAATAATTTTGCATCATTACTTTGAACTAACGATTCTTCTACGGAAGGTAATTATGTATGCTCCCGCATTACATATTTATTAAGCTTTGTATATGCAACACATGAGGTTGTCTAATGCGTGATGCTCATCACATCACCACATGTCATGAATTTGACACGCGACAGCCGCGTGTAAAAGGCGAGGATATGGAAGCTTTGACCTTCCGCCTTGCAGGCCAAGCTCCTTCATGGGGTGTTAGTGCCTCACCATTATCATTATACCCAACACAAATGCGTATTCCATTGTTACTTTTGGGAATTACAACTAATGGAGAACAAATTCAGTAGGCTCTAATATTCCTTGTAATGGAATAGCTATTCGTCTTGGCGTTGCTACTGAATACTGTTTATAATTAGCTACTAACTTAATATCGCATGCTCCCTAACTTTACCTAGCTCTGAGAAAACAGATTGAAATTCAGCTACTATCTTTTCTTGAGTTACCTCCCTAATATTGTCTAATAGGGTTCGTGCACTGTTAAAAAAAACATTTAAATGTATTCTTTAAGGTCGTATGAATGAGACATCATGCCAAAGTTTTTTCTTACAGTTGTATTAAGATATCATTGCATACTTAATTCAAACTTACTAAAACTCTTGCAAAAATGCCGCAGTATGACATGGCCGCTTTGTGACGTCACATATCAGTAAACAAGCACGTGTGAGTTAGGAAATCTACTGCAAACAACGTTATATATGATTTTGACTGCTCCATAAGGTAAAAATGTCTGAAGAACAAACGCAACCCCTTTTAATTGAACACACAACACAATCAAATCAACAAAACCGGCCTCTAATCTGCGATCTGCAAAAGAACTGCAGCTGTAGCGATAAAGCACGGACTAGACACCCATTTTTGTGCTTTGTACTCACAAATCTTAAACTGCAGCTAACCTAAATTCATACTTTTGTACAACACACATTGTGGTCAAATTTCCAAGTAAGTGAAGAGGCTTTGAAATTTTAAATGCAATGAGTGGGACAGCGTATGATATAATCACAGCATAACATGTTAGAGTAAGACAAAATAGTCATTCAGGTCTCCGGATCGACTAAATAAAACCTGCAGGCCTCTACTTTGCTATAATCTCAGTGGTAACCCCACCACATTTAGGTACTTATTCCTGACGTCAAACCACGTTTCGTGTCACATAACAAATTTTGAATACTGGCTGATTAATTTATATCATTCTTTTGTTTTAAATCTACAAGGTCAGGTACAAACTTCCACAGATAATTGCTGACTATATTTTAAGTAAAAAATTGTAGATAAACTTTTGTGGTTAAACGCTTCCTTAAGATAATATAGCTACTTGAAATTCACACTGGGGAAAAGCCATTTAATGACTAAATCAAATAAAAATCTCTTTATTAACAAAAAAAGTACAAAATTAAGACTATAAACACAAACAAGGGTAACTGCAATAAAAAACGAAAGGTAAAACTTATTCAGCTTAAAGCAGATGTTCGAAATGTCCACCCTGTGCTCGAAACATGCTTGACATCGGTGGCTAAGTAAATCTTTAACTTGAAACATAATGCCTGGAGTATTTCTTATTTCATTGGCCGTGTCCTGCATTCGTTGCAATAACTGTTAACGAGTGGTAACCTCAGTACCGTACACCTGCTGCTTCATGTGCTCCCACAAATAAAAATCCAATTTAATTAAGTCTGGCAATTGTGGGGGCCAATGTATAGTACCACCTTGATCAACACATCTGTTGGCAAAATTATTATTTAGCCACTCAACCACTTGACTTCCACGATGTGGTGGTGCACCATCGTGCTGATAAAACATATGCTGGACGATGTTGACAGGCACGTCTTCTATTAAGTTCAAAAGATTGTTTTCAAGAAAATCTCTGCACATGTGTAAATGTTTGCATTTAAACGATTGTGCATAATCTGCAGTTCGAGCAAACTGTTATTGAAGATACTGCCCCAAGCATTTATACCTACTAAAATGTCGCTGAAAACACCGCATTCGTATTTGGTGTGGATTTTGTAATGACCAAACGTGTTCGTTATGATGATTATTTATTCCATCTTTCGTGAATGTAGCTTCATGAGAACAAAATATGAAATATAAAATCAGGATATTGAACCACTTTTTGCAGAAGCCACTGGCAAAATATTAAATGCGCCTGCCGGTCTCCTGGCTGCAACGCCTGTACAACCATGTTTATTGGAAGGAATTGCAAAAATGTTTTATCTCATACAACCAGTTTTATAAAAGTAGGCCAATATTTCTGAAATTTTACAGGAGGCTATAGCTTTACATTATGAACAACTTTTTCTAATATTTTTTTGTAATATGAACAGATAATATACTTTATCATGATTATTTCTAATAACACGCAGTTTCTTCTTCTGCTTCTTGCTCCAAAAAACTACGAACTTTTCTGCCAAAAATCAGGACACATTTTTTTTAGGTTTTCTTTAAAATTTGTCTAATATATCTGGGCTAACAATATGTAGCATGTAAAAGATCCCTTGCTAGGGTCTAGTCTTGGCAGAATTCTAAGTAGCATCTTGACCATATGGCCACAGCAGTCGGTGTCTTAAGGTACCTGGTACTCCGCATGCCCATAACCAATAAACAAAGAGCAAGTGGTTTTCCCCAGTGTGAACTTCAAGTACCTAGCTATATTATCTTAAGAAAGCGTTTAACGACAAAAGTTCATATACAATTTTTTACTTAAAATATCATCAGCAATCATCTGTCGAAGTTTGTACCTGACCTTGTAAATCACCCTGTATATCCAATTTGACTTTTGTTAAACGTGTTTTCCTTTAAAACTGTTAACCATTGCAAGTACCCAATTGCAAAATTTTTAGGTTTTTTATGCCTGGTCTACCTAATAGTACCTGCTTATCAATTACAAATAATTCTTATACTGAACTAATATTCTTATATTTTACGACAATATTGGCCATTCCTAAAAACTGGCAAAAAGGTTGGACAATTGAGGCGAGTAAGCGTATATTTATCTTTTAATTCAAGAATGGCCATATATAATAGTATAGTGTTGCCTCATTTAGAATATTGCAGTACTGTCTTATTTTTGGTGAACCAGGGGGACATACCGTAACTGCAGATCCTGCAAAATATAGCAATGAGAACGATAATTAGATGTAACAGATATACTCCCATACACCAGGGGGACATACCGTAACTGCAGATCCTGCAAAATATAGCAATGAGAACGATAATTAGATGTAACAGATATACTCCCATACGGGGTATGCTAGAATGTTTGTCATGGTTGTCTATTAAGCAGAGGATTTATTTGAGTGTAATGACAGTCGTACATAAGATGAACATGCCGATAACACCTGTTTATTTAAAATAAAAAATCTACTTAAGAAGCGATGTCCATAATTATTCAACAAGGCAAAAATTACATAAGAAGTGAATTTTCCAATACAGACGGAGGAAGATCACTTTTTGTACTGGGCATTAGTGAATACAATACATTTCCACTAAATATTAAGGCAATTACCAACATAGGACAATTTAAACGATCTCTAAGTCAAAGACTGTTACAGTGTTGATTTATGTTATAGTATAATACATATACAGGGTTTCCCGTAACGGCCACTAACGCTTCAGGTAGAGATATTTCTTGTACAATTTTGAGTCCAAAATTTTAATAGAAAATGTTGAATTGGTCTTCATGAGCCCTCACGAGCGGTAGATAAAAACAATTGTCTTTTAGGTGAAGTACCCCTTCTGTTTTAAATACAACAAAATGTCATCAGGAAGAGTTGTTCAAAATATAAAATTATGGTCCTATACAAAATTTCAGAAATATCGACGGATTTTTATGAAAATGTGTGCATTAGATGATTGAAGTACCGACTTCATCTAATGCACACGGTTTCATAAAAGTAAGCCGATAATTCTGAAATTTTGCATGAGACCATAATTTTACATTTTGAACAACTCTTCCTAATGACATTTTGTCGTATTTAAAACAGAAGGGGTACTTTACCTGAAAAAACAATTGCTTTTATCTACCGCTGGTGAGGGCTGATGAAGATCAATCCAACATTTTCATATTAAGATTTTTGACTCAGAATTGTACAAGGAATATGGCTACCTGAAGCTTTAGTGGCCATTACGGGACACCCTGTATATACCTATATATTTTTGTTTCTTTTATATTCATCTTAAATTTTTCTTTTTGTTAAATTTTGTTCTGTTTATTATGTAATACTAGCAAATTGCTAAATAAAGATTATTATTATTATTATTTACCTTAATAGGCACACGCTCTGCCCCAAATAACTCCTTATTTGTATTTATAACCTACAATTTTAATTTATGAGATACCTTTCTTGAAACTATTCAACACTAGAACCTGCATGAATTTTTGCCTTAATATTAATTAATGTCTATTTTAATCAACCATGGTTTGGATTCAAGTTTATTTATTATTTCACCCATGTACGCATGACTCACTTTATTTGCAGTCTCATTTTTACACACTTTTGCAAAATATCCTAAACATTTACGATTTTATTTTTGACATTGTGATAATGCTACTACTGTAGCTGTAATTTTCATTACTTTTAAAAGTTTTATGACTCTTATTATTTACACTTACTGTATTTTTACTTCTAATCACACCAACATTAATTTCTGCTTCTCTTAAAACTACTTGTTGCTTCTTCACCGTTTCTGTTTGCCGTACTTTAATATTGCATTCTGTAGAATAAGTTCCGAATCTAACTGTAACGTTTTGGACAGCTTAGCATTTATGAGCTATTCTTTTAATGCCCCAAAGTCACATGATTCGGCTAATGAGTGCAAGTCCTTAATGAATGGCTACCGATTCGTCCTGCAATGTCTCTTTCATAAACAATATTTTACTTGCCGCAAAAATAATCTTCAAATTTCTTCTCGACTCTGGCATACTGCTTGAAATCATCCACAGTTAAATTCAAGGTGGTTATTAAGTCCCCATACAGCTCCCCCATGCAATATAACATCATATTGGTCTGATTTTCCTGGCATTTTTTATTAAACACACATAACTAGCTACACTAGGTCTAATACACGAGAGACTATTGAACTACTACATACATTTATGCCTAATTTGCAGTTAATGAGATGTCATTTCTTACATTCAGAAGCTTGAAAAGCTAGGGAAGAACTTTCCAGTTGATTGGATTTTCTTTGCAGGGAGGGTGGTTTAGTTGTAGTTTATTAAAGCAAGCGCAGTATAAAGGTGTTTGTGATACAATTCATGCGAACGAAAACAAATACTTTTAGAAATTAGAAAAATTTTCAACTTGATGACTGCCTTGATTTGTTACACTGGAAGATTACTAAGTAGCATGCTAGATGATGAGTCAAATAAAACTTACTTTATTTTCTTTAAACCTGTAGTTCACGAAATTAACGAACTAAATTTACATTTTCAAAGTAATTCAGTGGATGTTGGAACTGTGTATGACCATTAAAAAGTTTGTTAGCATTGGCTAGGAGGATCTTGACAATTTTTTAAAATAATTGTGTAGGCAATAAATTGCAGCGTATGTTGAAAAGTCGTGATAACCCTTTGGCAATTTTAAACACTCATTCGATTGATTATGGCTATGAATTCAACACTTTTCAAAAAAATTCAAAATTGTCACTAGAATTAGATTATTGAAAGAATTATGCTTACGTTTTCTCGACCAAATTAAACTGTATTCTAAATTTTCGAGTTTTTATCCTAAAACTGTTTTGTAAAAATGCCTTAATTTTTAAGTAGTCTGCCAATTTAACACATAATTAATGAAAATGAATTATTTTTGGTAGAAAATCAGTGGAAAGCAATACAATGTACTGATTGGCAAAATCAAGTTGTACCTGAAAATACTTTAACATTTTGGCCTATGATGTATTCCCTTGAAAAAAACCAATGGTACTAGTCCATTTAAAGGAGGACGTGTCTATTTATCGGGTTGCCTCGCAATATAGAAAGAAATACTATTCATCGTATGTAGTATCAAAAATAAAATAGGAAATAAAAACATCACATTTATTTGGACCCAAAAGTCATACAGGTATTGCAAGTAATGAAATGGCTGACCAGCTTGCCAGATTCTGTCACTAATGATGAATTCAAAAAACATTTTTTGACTTATCCATATTCCACTATAACGCTATAAATAAGTGGCAACAAAAATGGAAAGAAATTGCTCATATTTCCAGTAACTTACCATCATCCCTCCTTACCGGTAGATATACCTTATATATTTAACTATCAGATCCCTAAAAAGTCCTCCACAACAATAACTCAGTTAAAATCTAACCATGGTAGATTTCAAGCCCATCTTGCCACGTTACATATAGTTTCTTCGGCCGTATGCCCTTATGGTGTTGATTCTGTGTGTGACATTAATCATATACTTTTTGGTTGCTCCAAGAATAAAAATCTGGTGTGATACACTCACACAACTTCCTTTTACAGTGTTCTTATAATTAGTCAAAAATTTCATTTTTAATTTTTAACCATTTGTCAAAAATTTTCAAAAATTACAAATTCTACAAAAACGGTACAAAATAGAGCGTTAGTTGAAGAGACAAATTTTTTCTAGAATTTTAAGGTGAATTCAAAAATGTAATAATATACCGGGTGTTTTATTTAAAATAGGAGTTAAAAAAAATAAGGAAAAAAAAACAAAAGAAACCCACTTTAGAAGTATTCAACTGGAAAATCACCTATTTCACATCAATACACATTAAAAATGTAGTAAAAATGTAAAGTTTAAAAAAAATCGTTAAATCCGTTTTTGAAAAAATCGAAAAAAACTAAAAAATCACTAGAGTAAACACCTACTTACGGTTATGCGATTTTCTTCAAAAGGTTGCTGTCTCATCTACATAGTACACAAAACTTATATATGAGGTTTCAACGTCATACCTCTTTTCGTTTTTAAGATATTCTGTTCACAGACAGACAGACACACAGACAGACAGACAGACCAATGATAAAAAATATGTTTTTTGGGATCAGGGGACTCTAAAACGTGAAGATCTGTTGAAAACTCAATTTCGAATTTTTGGGGTGAATCCAATACTTCAGTGTTTCCCAATCTTTTTTCCTGGCGTACCACTTCACAAGACAAACATATTTTGCGTACCACTTAGTCACGTGGAGGTAATTATGAATGGAATATGTTTACTATTTTACTAATCTAACTAACCCATTTTCCAACCATAAGTATGAAAAATAAAATTCTGTGTAGTGTTATAATATTTAATTAATTGATGTGAACAAGGAATTCATACCGTAAGTTGAAAATAAAAAAGCAAACATTATACTGTAAGGAAAATACAACAAAAATATAATACAAAACTTCAATGAGAAGGCTGAGCTTGAAGATTAGAAGCCAACTTGGGAACGTCTGGTCTAAGATTGCTCAGTCTTAAACGAAGATCATTTTCCACACTAATAAGTCTATTCCGATATTTGTTCTTAAGATACACAAGTGCAGAAAATGCTGTCTCGCACAAGTAAGAAGTTGTGAAGGGATGTAGAAATGTAATTGCTTTGTCAGCTATGTCTCCGTAGTCCGAACGCCTTTCAACCCAGAAGTTCAAAAGCGACATTTTGAAAATTTTTGCTGTAGTTCTGAGTCACAATTTAGTTCATACAACTGTTCCTTTTCTTTCGCAGTAAAGATTTCTGGTGCCACTTCTATATTAGCAAACGGGTTTTGGATCCAAGAATATTTGCTGAAGTCTTCAGGGGAAATATAGGTTGTAGCTTTGAAACAAACCAAGACAGTGTGTTTTGATTAGTGATGGGCTTATTCGAATCAAAAATAACCGGTCATCCGGTTATTGAAATAACCTGTGTAACTCGATTTTCGTTCCAAGTATTCGGATGAAAAATAACCTTATCCTGATACGTACTACGTGCCGCGTCTCAGCGACCTGCGAGTGATCGAAATTCTGTAAATAATACAGCATTCATAACTCATATAACCTTTTTTACGTATGTACTTGATTGACCCAAGTGAGGCTCGTGGCTGCTTGTTGATGTTATTATGACATTTGAGACTCCAGTCGAAGAGTTAAATTTATGGGGCCGTTCCTATTAAAGATAACGTTCTGCTGAGTATGAGATTTGCCAAAGCTGTGTTGGTATTAATTTATAACGGTCTAAATTTTTGCTTCGAAACGCGGTTGATTATGCCTAATAAGGGATAAACAGAAAGCGAAATAAGATTTTCCAATATCGTAAAAGATTTATATTTAAATTTAATAACGGAGCAGTCGGGACAAGAAGTGGATTTCGATGTGAAAATTTTAAGTGTGCGTCCTTAGAACCGCGGAAGGCTGAACGTAGATAAATGATGGATTCTAAAATATACCGGTATGATGTGCAAGCGAAAAGGGAAGGGTGACTACTAGAAAATTTTAGGAACAAAAAATAGATTCAATAGATACTTTGTATTCGCATATTTATAATTTCTTTATGATTAGTATTGATATAGCTATTCTCAATGGTTTAAACTCCTTAGAAATCAAATAAAAATCATTTATACAATTATTATAATTAACGATTAACTGAGTTTCTCTGCTATCTGCAAGTTACGATGCCGATGCAGATGACGGTGAACCGCCAACCGGCAAACCGGCTGACTTATTCGAAACGAATCGAGAGCCAAAATTGATTCGAATGATTATTCAAATAATCAATCGGTTATTAATATGATTCAAATGCAAATAATTCGGTTATGAAAATTGTCTGGTTATGCCCATCACTAGTTTTGATGTCTGTCAGAAGTGTCACTTTCTTCAACAAAATTCTCGAGCGTTGAAATCGATACCTTTTTTCTGTTCTGCTTCTTTTGCTGCTTGATTCAGCTTCTTTTTCATAGCACTTACTCTATCATGAACCCGAAAAAGAGTGTTATAATTTCCTTGTAGGGCTTGGTTGAGCTCATTAAGCTTTGAAAATATCTCTGCCAAATACGCCAACTTACACTGCCACGATTAAGCAAAATTTTTTTAACATTTTTTATTTAATGTACTTACACAATAAATTAGTTTTGTCAATTTGCATTATCATGTCGACATCAGTTGCACGAAGGAATGCAATAAGTTAAAAATTTATTTTCTACTTAAAAAGATTTTCACGAGGAATATATTTTTAAAAATATTGCCGACCTAGCCCTTATTATTTTGTGTATTCCACACGGGAATGCTGATGTTGAAAGAATATTGTCTAATATTACATATATTGAAACTAAAATAGGAATACAACATCACTTTTTGAAGCTGTACTACGAATAAAAGTTGATCTGCATGACAAGAAGTTGTGTTGGCATAATTGTTGAAATGTATTCTTTTAAAAAATGTGTTTTTGTTCAATAACCAAATTTTAAAACAAATTTTTTCCCCGTGTGCAGAGCACCACGTACCACCGCAGTGGCCTCTGCGTACCAGTAGTGGTACGCGTACCACAGGTTGGGAAAGACTGCAATACTTCCTTTATTGTAAAAGGAAGTAAAAATGAAAATGAGATCCTTTACAAGACATTGATAGACAGCAATATACAATTGCTAATTAACGTTGCCCAGTTACTTTCACTTAATGAAAAATACATTTATGAATTAATATGTAACTATTTATTTAAGGTAGACCAACTAATTTAAAAGAATAATTTTCGGTATTAAACATCTGTGGCAAATGGATTTATTTCAATGCAATACCCCCCCCCCCCCTTCCCACATACACACATATTTATTGGGGCGCTCCGTCATATAATCACAATTGTTATTTATCGAGGCATTTGTTAGAATCTATTATTTGGTAGGCAATTAGTCTAAAGTTTATTAATAAAAATCCAACAAAAAAAAGAAAAAATAATAAAAACAAGTCATCCAACATAAAATGATATCAATGTAAAGACATACATTAATATAGGTGATGGTAGGTACACATGCGATCATTGAAAATAAACAAGGTTATGCATTTCAAATTGATTTAACCGACGTTTTTGCAATTGCGTGCAACGTTATTTTATTATTACGATGGGTAGAGAGTTAGAACAACACGATTCTACTTTAGAGACAAGAGGAATTCAGAAAACATAATCAACTACTATAATGTTGGTTGCATAGCCCTGTTCATTTTCAATGATACTTTGTGTAACTACATGTTTCATCTTGTCCTAAATTCTTCTTTGTTTTTCTCTTGAGACAGATAACAGATGTGGTGTTGGAATCTTTTGTCCTTCTACTTCGCTTCATCTTTCTATTTTTGAAATTAATTTGCTTCGACTTGATATTTTCTTCTTCTGTAAACAACCTATTAATATTTTCTTCCATTATGTCTTCTTCGCCCTCCGTTTTTTTTCCTGTATTTACTTCTTTCCCTTCTCGCTCCTTTCGCATAATTCTTCTTTGTTGTATGTTTACATTTACTTCTTCCCCTCGACCCACAAATTCTTCTTCCCTTTTTAAATTATCTGAATATTGTAATCCCTCTTTACTTGCTTCACATTCTGTGACTCCAACAATTTGAAAATCCATTCCTTCTTTGATTAGCGTATTGAAATATTTGAGTTTTTCAAACTGAATTTAGAATTTTCTGTACCGATTTCAAACATACAGCCAGCTGTTTCATGACATACTAACATGCTTTGTTTTAAATTTGGTTTGCGTACAGTATTTTTTACACTACCGTGGGAAGTGCTTTGTATGTATATCATTGATCTCTTGTTACCTTAGCCGTGTAGAGGTCTTGGTGATGTGTTGAGCTTGTTACTCCATCTCTTAGGTCTGTGGTTCTAAGTAGAGCCACAGTTAATTTGGTGCCCAACTGTGAATGGTCTCACCGATCATGATTCCAATCGCCAAGGCTGCAGAAAAATTCGGGCCACCGTAGGATTCAAACCGAGGACTTGCTTAATGCAAGCCTAGCGCTTTTTTGTATGGAAAAGTAAAAATCATTAAAATACATTTCCTCTTTACTTGTTAAAGCTAATTCACTATGGTGTTCGATATAATTACTTTGTTTGTTTAAAGAGGTCCGCATTTTTGTCAAAATTTTTGATACATAATATGGGAACAAGGTAGCTCATTTTTATTTTAAAGTGGCACTTACAAGTTCTTGAAGTAGTTTCATATTCGAATTTAGTATTGGTAATCTTTTTGGAATAACTGATGTTTTTTATTATAAAATCAAATACATTCAGTTGAAATTTCTTCATTTTGATGAATATTTTTTTATTTCCATTTGAAGTGCCTTTGTTCTAAGTTCTTATCTTATTGCTTCAAAACAATTAGTAGGTGCTCATATGAAGTTTTGAAATCACTCATTTTATTTAAAACTTACTTAATTTTATTGTTGATTGGCTCTAAATGGTTTCTTGTAGTTATGTTTTATGTTAAATACTGTTTTTTAAAACCTGGAACCTACTCATTTATATATATCATGCCAACTGATTACCTAGTCCGTAGGTACCTTTTCAAATTTTGATTAAAAAACTGAGTTACAATTTTCATCATAAGTACCTACCTACTCCAGGTTATTTCTAGAATACACAATTTTTCGCAAAATCCCACATAAATTTCCATTTGAGTGGAGTTTATCTGCATTTTTTCAGTGGTAATATTGGTTTTAAAGACTTTCAATGTTTAAATACAATAAGTACTATTAATTGAACATTTGAGGGTTCAAGTATATAATTTCTTTTTAATCAGCAGTGATGAACGTCGACATTATTAAAATACTTGGGCAGTGAAGTGATCCATTGTTTTACGACTTTTTTGGTGGCGGGATGACAGATGGGTGATAAAAACACGTCAACATAACCTAGAAGGGTTGTCCAAAATTTTTTAATTTTGCAATTCTCGATTTAAAAAAACATAAAATTCTCACGGCACTGAAGTTCCTTATTATCCTTCATATGACGCATTTGCCTCGGCCCTACGGGGACAACTAAATTCCAAATTCGTGATAAAAAGATCAACTTCAGTGCCTTGGTATAGGTACAACCTTTTTATCACGAATTAGTTTACGATTTAGTTGCCGAGGCCCGTAGGCCAAAGGCAAATAAACCACTTGAGAGATAAAAAAGAACTTCAGTGCCGAGGGGTACATTATGTTTTTTTTAAATCGAGAAATCTCGAAATTACAACATTTTAACCAGCTTTTGTAGGTTATGTTGACGTCGGTTGACGTTTATCTATAACCTACCGCCTACAAAAAGTCGTAAAACAATGGATTACTTCACTGCCGATTTCTTGATAACTCAATAATTTTATTTGTCGAGCGGAAAGTAAGCGTGCATAAGCCAAAGCATGCCCCGGTGAACAGTAATTCTTCCTATATGCCGAAGCACCCTGATGAATAGACACGTCCTTTAAAGAATTGGCACAGTGCGTTTTAACATATTAATAATACCACTTAGCAATGCAATATAGTGGAAAGGGTGTTCTCAGTAATGAACGCCACAAAAACGAAAATTCGTAGGTAACAAAATGCAAATGGCTATGTTAGATGCATTACTAAGCATTGAAATACATCTGTCTGCACATAATCTGTGTTGTAAGATAAATTTGCTGTCCGGGTATGCATGATACACATATTCTCTGCAGACATATATTTATTTAAATTAGAGGATACGGAAGAAAGGGCTATTGAATTGAATATTATTGTTTAGTTTATGTTATATAATTATCTACTTACGAATTAATGAAACTGCAGTGTGCAATGACAATATTTTTGTGCAATTGTGTAAGCGTTTGCGTTTATTTACTGTACATTTTTATGTGTTTATTTTAGAGTTTTTGTTCTGTTTTTACATTGTAATTTACCTTTATTCCAGTAATAAAACTATAAAAAAACGTATTTTTCAATTTTTTGAAAGCTTTGGCGACCTTGCTTTCAAATCATCTAACCAACCTGGTTCAGTTCCCTAAGCAAACATGGACGCAAGTGTGGTTAAAAAAAACGTGTTTACCTTTTTTCTGTGGTCCATGATTCTGCAGGCTTGCACTTAGAAGTGAATACACAAGGTGTGATTTGCCGTTCTTGGTTAATAAGCTGCAGAGCTCTCTACAGTTACACACAAAGCTGACAAAATGGCTGCCATATACGAAAGGCTCGCCACAGTACTGAACTTGGCCGTCGAATACGCTCGCGCGGCTCGCGCATGCGCAAAGCAATTTAATAGTGGGGCCAAATTTAAACGAGACCAAACAACTTGGCGCCAATTTTAAATCTGACAAACTAACTCAGTTTTCAATTAAAACATAAAGGTAGAGTAAGAAAATCTTTATTTAATTTTACTGAATATGGAAATTGAATAGCTCATAACAAAGTTTGCATTTGTATCATTTTTGGACATTTCAGACAAGCAGAGCATGGCTAATAACATGTGTAGTATTATAACTATGCACTAATTCTTATTAAAGACTAATGAAACATACGCATGTTTTAGTAAATGTAATAAAATAGTATTTCACAATAACATAAAGAATAATAAAACAAAACTCGTGACAGTAATTTTTAATCATAATAAAACATAGACGTTTCACATTACACAAGGTGCGTTTTTCCAGATTATTCAGAGCAATTCAGAATATCATTTGATTCAACAGTTTAACCAAACACACTTATAATAAATAGCAACAAACTCTATAAACTATATACGCTACATATAGGTATGGTCAAATCTGCTGTGGATATTTAATGTCCGTTCAGATTTTTCTAACAATGCTTGACTAATGCTATCAACTTCTTTTAAAGTTGGCTTTTGGAATTGAACATTTTTCATTTTTGGTTTCTTTGTGGAAAATAGACGCACTGTTTTAAACATTTGGTTGGGATTAACTTCTTCGGTATTTTTGAAATGTATTGTTTGGTTGTTAGTGTGTTATAATTTTATCTAAGTCTTCAAACGAGCGTGCTTGTTCATCATCTATGTCCGCTCTATCAGTTAACCCTATAATTAAGTCTGCTTTTCTTTTAATTGCATCAATGCTTGATGCAGGTGCGAAATCTTTTATAATACCAACTTCTAATATTTCATGAAGTTACCAACCACCTTCGGGTCGTGTCGGTCAGCGACAAGAAAAGGACCCATAGGGTTATTTTGTCTATGGTGTCGATTACACGAGCTATGTTCTACACTGTGTTGCTGGCTAGTTTGCTTGTGCACTAGATTCTAGGGTAAAACTGTACTAGTAAAACTTTGTCAAATGGTACTAAACAGTGCCAAATTCAAAAATTTGGAATAAATGTTAATATTTTATTAAACACTACAAAAAATAACATTTAAATCACAAAAATGACAAAAATATATCATTCAGGGTTTTGGATCCTTAAAATGTAAGTTACTAAATTAAAAATTATTAATATCAGTCTCATATACGTGAGTTTTAAATTTGGAATTTTGTTTTGTCGCCATCGAGTATTGAACTAAGGCTTCCCTGTAATTTCTTTCAGAATTGCCATACCTATACAGTCTCGGAATTAAAAATCCGGACACTTACAATGATTCAGTGTATATCTTACTTTACTTTACTTATCACGTTACGTGGTGAAATTAGTCAAAGTCAAAATAATTACTCGTACATGACAGCATGCCTCATTTAAGAGTCGAACAAAAAATGCAAGTAATTACATTATCCAAAAATTGCAAAAATCATCTATAAGACTCGTCCGGATTTTTAATTCCGCGACTGTACTTATCCATATAAATAGTTTGGCATTTTTTCTTTTCCTAGTTGAATTTTATAGATGGTGTTTCTTACCTCCTTTATTATTACGAAAGTGTGGATTAACTTTAAGCTGTTCCCCATACGCCATCTGTTTGTTACATTAAGGGCAACTTGAGCTCAATTGGAGATTGTGCCCTCAAATTTGTCTCTGACTTCTACTACCAGGTCATCTGTGTAACCTTGTACGTTGAAGCCGTCTTAGCTAAGTCAATGTAGGATGTTACCAACTACCAGTGACTCCTTGAGGCAGCCTTTAATGGCAGTCACTGTCACCTTATCGGCTCCTATTGTGGTTGTTACTCCGCTTTTTATCATGGCTTTATCCAACCTACTATGGGTGCTGTTTTATTGCTGCGTTTTGTAAAGATTCATAAGTGGTGTTGTTGAATGCCCCATCCACAAATATACAAAGGGGAGTCTTTTTATCGTAGATAGCCTTTTCAACATTTCTTGCGAGGCAATGCAAGGTATTAACTGTAAATTTTCCCGGTTGGTAGGCAAATCTTTTTATGGTAGAGTAGATGAGAGCATCATATATTATGTCGTTGTACACTACTTTTTTCATTAATTTTATGAAAAAGGAGGTTAGACCAGCGGTACGTACTACATGGCCCTTTATTTAATATTATGCGACCCTAAAATAAAGCATAAACTTGTTATAAACTGATCATTATTATTTAAGGTTTTAAGTAAAATAGACACCTACTTATATCTATCTTTTTTTATAGTTGCGGCCCTTCAACATTTATTCAAATTCATATGTAGTTCTCGGATTCTTTCTAGTGAGTACCTCTGTGTTAGACTAATGGGTCTAAAAGATTTAGGTTGTTTGTCAAGACGCTTTTCTGTTTTTGGGATGAAGATGACGTTTACTTCTCTCCAGATAGGTTTTTGGTATGTAACCTAGAAGTAGCAAAGTCCTTTTACAACAGAGTTGTGACTACCAAGGACTCTGCTTAACCCTTCAGTACCCGTTTACGGTCTGTGAGACCGAGCAAACACATGATGCAGTATATTACTTAATATGGTAGCGTTAGTTTACCGCCCATTTCACTACCTTCCTATATATTGCCATTGAAGATCCGTATGCAGTTTTAAGTTCGTGCGTGCAGTGGTTTAAAAGTTATTTATAATTTCGGTTTCAGAGACCGAAGCGGGTACCCGAGTTGTTTTTATTTTTACCTTTGATATACGACCAATGTGAGGGAGAAGGAAATATTTTCTGCATTTTTAGTAACACTGTTATACTAAAACATTATTATAGTCATGGCAGATTTTATGAGAAAGAACAGGCGCGACTAGAACAGACGATGCGAGATATAATAGCGGAGGAGGATGTCGACAACGCGTTTTATGATGATGTGCCATCGTCTGACGAAGATAATTTATTGGAAACTAGGGAAATGAACAGTGACACTGAACAGGAAATATCTGATTATGAAGACGTTAGTGAACAGGAAACTAATGCCATAAGATATTTCATTATTTTTATGGAGGTGGCAGAGGGGTGTCGGACTGCGAGACCGGTGCGGGTACTGATGTCTTGGAATTTTGAACGGGTACTGGAGGGTTAACTGAAAAGGATTTTGTCTAAGGGTCCACATCAGCAATCAGCTATCATATCGGTTCGAGGCAGTATCGTATACAAAAGTACCGGTACATAAAATGCCAGTGTACATTCGATCCAGGATATTTTCTAGGTATATTTATACGAACCTAGTACAGCAAATAGAATTATAGCGATAATAGTGGCAGTAATAATAAAAACATCAACAAAAAATAATTACAAAGTCAGTATTAGAAATGCATCTATTAAATAGTATACTAACTTTTATAACGCTTAAAAACTTAAAACGTAACACGAAAATAATTACTGAAACGTATTCGTATTTTCCAACAAAGTTTAGTTTCATAAACGTATATAAACACTACAATTGTAAAAAGCAGCATGTTATAAATATTTAAGCTGAATAATGAAGTTTTTATTGGATATTTAATCATTATAATACAATTTGTTGAGATACATGAAAGTTCCAGTCTGCCGCAGAATTAGTCGTTCTCCTTAAAATTTATCAATTGCGATTTTGCTGTACCAGCTGAAACCCGACGTGTAGTACGTATACATGTTAAACAGGAAGATTTCGGCTCAACAAAATAATTTTGTTTTGATTTTTATTGTCGAGTTTGTACTTGTAGAAGTTGCAGAGTACTTATTAAAAGTGATCTATGTTCGACAATCTCGCTCTTACTTCCATATAACACTCAATATAAATATCAAACAACTTCATTGCGATTGTTTCATTTTTGTTAAAATTTAAAAAAAAACATTAATGGACAAAAGATGATTTATTGAAACCCAGGCGTCAAAAACCTTGGATCGGTCGTGACAATACTGACCAAAAATAAATCGTATCGTACTGTATCGCTTACTGAAATACCGGACAAAATATCGAGTATTGGAAGGCAAAGTTCCGGTACTTCAAAATATCGGATCGTACCGCACATCCCTATCAGCTAATTGCAAACGTGAGGATGGAACGGTTTCTACCAACGTTACGGAGTCAGCAGAAGTAATACTAAATACGGATTTTCTAGGCTGTTGCGTGAACATTCTTCTGACATGGGTAGAAACCTCCAATTCAATTGGTGGTGAGAACTAGCAAACCGTGGAGAGAGAAAAAGTAACCTGAGCGAACAAAACCTTTCAATATTTTAATCGCCAGGGCTGTTTGACATCTTTCCAACTCTCCTATAGTGGGACTTGGATAGGTTTTTACCTCATCTTGTATGACTTTACAGGATGTATAGCTTATGGATACATCCGAGAGAGCTGAAGGGAAGTAAATATGGTTTTCATACCTTAACTGTGTCATAAGGAACACTTCCTAATTAAGTCTTATTGTCCCAATAGCCTAACAACCTTTTTTCTGAAGGTGCTGGAGAGGTTATGAGACAAGGAACTAAGAACTGTGCTAACCATAATACATTGCATCCCAACCAACACACACCTACATCCCATAGAGTTCTACCGACTTCACCCTACATGTTTAGGAGGATCGTTAGGTAATAAGATGTCTACTGTATAAGTGTATTCATAGAAGTATAGTATTTCCTTTTTGGATATCTCTTCTGAATATGCGGCATACCCAACCATAATGCACATCTATTTTATTTTGTATCTCTGTCTGCGACTTCATAAATTATATTTCTTAGACAAAGATTGAATGTCTTGTGCATATGAGTTTAGAATACCTTAGTTCATCACTTATGAGCATAGCGTTAGAACGAGATGCCTTGTGCTGGGACGTTGCAGTTGCATATTCACAATCACGAGTATAACAAACAAGAGGTTCTGAACATTTTTATCATTGACAGATTTTACTCGATTCTAATTACATGAAAAATAATGATAGATATTGTGTTCAATAATATGCATTTATTTTTAACCTTCTGAAATAATTAAGATAAGAAAATACATTAGAATTCAATTTATTTAGAAAAATTGTCTCAAATCTCACTGAACAACAGTTTCCCAAGGTTTTATACTCTTTCTATAATTATCATTTAATATAGTTAGTGCATTAATCAACTGAATAATAGAGAATTAACAATTACCATTAATTTTGCGATTTTTATACAGCCACTGTTGGCTGCTTCCTGCATCTCATTTGGCAATTAATTTAGTACTACATGCAATGCCGTAGCCATGAATTTTGGGGGGAAAGGGGAACACGCATAGTCCATCCCTCCTGATATAAAATGTGAAACCGAAGGCCATCGGCCAGTGCGCTTTGTGGTAGTGTGTGTATAATGAAAATAGTCTACATAGTCATTGCTCATAAATATCAATCAGGTCAAAAAACCAATAATAAACACAGCTAGATAGCAGATATATAATTTTTTATAATTTTAGTTAACTATCAAACTGTCTCAAATTCTATGACAGGTATTATTTGTATAACAGTAATAAAATTATTTTACGGAACGATAGAATATAAAATATTTAAAATAAACATTAAATAATAAACAGTTAATTTTTTACATTTACATATTCACAATTTGAAATCGAAGCGCCGATCATTTTCTGATTCAAAAATATCTGTTATGATGTCGGCGTCAATATCTATGTGGATGTTCATGAGAGCCAAACCGTTGTCTTGTTTGGCTGGTGGAATTTCTTAAGTAAGTTTTAATTCTCTTCAAACTAGAAAAGCTCCTTTCAGCGGACGCTGTAGTCACAGGTAAAACGGAATATATTTTCTATAACACTCTCATATTAGGAAAAAATTCTTCAGGACATTTTCTCAGTGCTTCCAAAGGATTTTTTGGCACGTCTTCTTCATTTAACCATTTCTGTTTCCAAAAGTCGAACTCTGCTTCTAAGATTGTTACGTATATATCTCCACATAAATCTTCTCTATTAAAGTCGATGGCTGGTTTCACATCACTGAAGGTTGAGTTCCTGACTTTACAGGGTAATAAACACAAATGCGAAGTTAGAATATTAGAGTTGGATTTAAATCTCTCATTAAACGATGAAAGTAAGTCATCCAAATATGGATAAAAAATAGACTGCTTGTCTATCTAACTACAATCATCGTGTGCACGTCGTAATTGCTTTGTTGCCTTTGGGTTCCAACTATTCTTGGTACAGCTGGGGACACACCAACTTTTTGTGCCATATCACATCCTCGATTGAAAATCCCAGCGAACACCTTTTCATTTCATATAGCTTGTAGTTTTTGAATAGTCGATTCTACTGAATCCATAGCTGTCATAATGTCCATATTTTCGGTCTGAAGAAATTTTTAAATAAAATATGTTATTCCAAGAGCTTTTTCCATTGTATACACAGTGATTAAGAATGGAAAGCTACGAAGTACTTTGTCTAAAGGAAAAGCAACTTTGTCATGCTCTACTGAAGTAAGTTCTTCTAAGGCACGTACAATTTCCACGAAACTATCAACAAATATCAAAGCATTGTTGTTACATAAATTTAAACAATGGGCAAAGCAATGAGTATACAATGCTTTCGGATACTCTTTCAATAAGAGTGCCTGGACACCTCTAAAAACAGCTCGCATGTTTGCTGCACCATCATGTCGTTGTCCTCGTGCATGTTCCAAATTTAATCCCAAAATTGCCAAGGTACTTTAGATCGTGTTGGCCAGTTCAACTCCCGTAGTGCTATAGAGCGGAACAAACTGTAGAAAATCTTCTCTTAGAATGATATTTTTACATTTTCCCAAACTGGAACATTTTTCTTCTAAGTATCGAATACATAAAGAAAACTGCTCGATGCAGCTGATGTCTGTGGTCTCGTTGGCTAATATTGCAAAATATTTTGTCTTTTCTATTCGATTACATATTTGATGCTGAATGTACTGGGCGATAATAGAAATTACCTCGTTCTGAATATCAGCACTTATAGGTACATGGTGTTATGGAAATGAGATAAAAGAAGATGCGCATCATCCAGCACTGACGATTTCGTTTGATTTACAGATCAAAAATTGTAATAACTTCCCTGTTTCTTGCAAAAACAAACAATATAATTTCAAAAAAGCAAATTTTGTGCAATTGTTTGGTGCATTAAATTTAGTTGATTGGTCAGCATTGGATCAATGCGCCTCTGCCGATGACGCATGTAATATTTTCTATAACATGTTGTATAGTGTGTTTGATGAATATGTACCATATTTTAAAAACAAAGGTAGTAAATGTAATTACCCGAAGTGGTTTACGCAAGAAATTATAAATAACATTAAAATTAAGTATTCGTTTTATAAGAAATATAGGAAATATCACTCTAACCAAGATTTGATAGAGTTTAGGAGGCTGCGCGCACTGATAAAGGTACAAGTCAAAACGGCTTATGGGCAATACCTATCTGAGATAGAAGACTCAATTAATTATGATAACAAAAAATTTTGGGCATTTGTTCAATCCAAAAAAGGTACTTCAAGAATACCCGGAAAACTAAGTAAAGATGAAATGCTCTTTGATAATCCGAATGACATAGTTAATGCCTTTGCTGAACATTTCAGTAGCGTTTATCAGGATTCCAGTCCTCTCGACTTTGACAATCCCATTTCTGTTAGCAATTTTCCTATATTAAATATTAAGTCAATTTCCGAAGAAGATATAGTCCTTGCTTTTCGCAAACTCAAAAATAAACCAACTTCTGGCGTTGATCAAGTCCCTAGTTATTTGGTTAAAGGCTGTAGTGATGCACTTATTCACCCATTACACGTTATTTTCAATCTCTGCTTGAAAACCTCAACCTTTCCATCACGTTGGAAAATTGCTAAAGTGTGTCCCATATTCAAAAGCGGTGACCCAGCAGACATAACCAACTATAGACCCATAGCCATACTATCAAACTTCTCTAAACTATTCGAAACAATCTTGTGTAACCAAGTATACAAACAAATTGCAAATTTTATTTCTCCACACCAGCACGGGTTTGTTGAGAAACGCTCGACCCTTACTAATCTATGCTGCTTCACTCAATTTGTTTCTGAAGTTGTCGATAATCAAGGCCAAGTAGACGTCATCTACACTGACTTTTCCAAGGCCTTTGATCGAATAGATCATGGCATACTATTGCAACAATTAAAAACGTATGGCTTCAGCGATTCATTAATTCTGCTGCTTACATCTTACCTTCAAAATCGAACCCAATATGTCACGTATAATGGATTCATATCTCGCAGTTTTTCTCCTAAATCTGGTGTACCCCAAGGTTCGAATCTAGGTCCACTCCTATTCTTATTGTTTATCAATGATTTATGTGATAATATCCATTGTGAAGTTTTGATGTATGCAGATGACGTAAAACTTTTTACTTCCATTGAATCTTTAAATGACTGTGTTAAACTTCAATCCGATTTGAATAAAATCTCTGAATGGTGTGGCACTCACAAACTAAACTTGAATATCTCTAAGTGCAAAGTAATTACTTTTTCGAGAAAACTAAATCTAGTGTTGTATAATTATACTATCAGTAATCAATTACTTGTTCGCTGTAATGAAACCAAAGATCTTGGTGTTACTTTTGATAAGGACCTATCGTTTGGTAAACATATATTGAACATAAGTTCTTCTGCGAGTAAAATGCTTGGATTTATAATGCGTAACGGTAGAGAATTTTCAAATATTAAAACTTTGAAAACACTGTACTGTACCCTAGTCAGAAGTCGACTTGAATATTGTGCTCTGGTTTGGTTGCCATATTATGAATGTCACAAGAAGGAAATTGAAGGTGTACAAAGGAAATTTTTAAAATATGTCTGGTTTAAAACACATGCTGTGTATCCCGAGCGAGGGATTTCCAATGACTTACTCTGTAATACTTTTGAAATACCATCTCTTGAACATAGACGTAGAATAATAGGATTGACTGTATTATATAAATTAATTCACAATATGCTTGATTGTTCCTATATACTGGCTAAACTAAATTTCTATACCCCCAGAATAGATACTAGAAATAATTACACTTTTTACGTTCAGTTTGCTAAAACAAATTTACTAAAAAAGTCACCCGTTGTAATTATATGCTCTATGTATAATGAAATATGTAAGAACTGTGACATATTTAATTGTAGCCTGTCGTCATTACTGCGTGCTTTAAATTAGACATTAGTACTTATAAGAGTTGCTAGGTTAATCATTTCGTGTTAACAGTTGGTACATATTTTGTTATTTAGTATTTTGTATTATAATATCTTGTTATATGTATTTAGTATTTTATTATATGTATATATTATATTGTATCGCCCATATAAATTTACATTTTTTTCTCTCTTGTCCTGTAATTGGCATTCAGCTGTTGGACAATAAACCATTATTATTATTATTATTATTATTATTATGAGTGCAAATATTTTAACCAGTGATAGGGCTCACCAAAATGAACAACTTTTCTATTTATCGTTTTTCATTTAATCGCATATTTTTTCAATCATTTATCTCCCCTAAATTTGATGAGCCGCTTGGTAAGCAAATCTAAGTTAAAGGTGAACGACACAAGTATACTAAACCTGCAAAGTTCTTGCACAAAAAACATGCGATCAATAACTTACCTACCTCAATTGATAAAGTACGTTGGTGACCAGATGTGAACTAAAGGTTCTATCAGTACCTATGCAGTTTTTGTTGGTTTGCATATCAAAGAAATGTTTTTTGTCTTCTGCGCCATTATATTAAAATATTATTTTATAGGCGGGTATGCATTTTTAGAGTAAAATTGTTTTGAATTTTAACTCAGTTTTGAGGGCGTTTTCGAAAAAATGATAAATGGAGAAAATGTTCAGTTTAGCGAATTCTATTACGGGTTAAAATATTTGTACTCATTTCCATAACATCCTGTATATAGGGTCCGGCAACGAAGCGGGGGTGGAAGATATTTCTAAAACTATGGGAGTTACATGAATATGGTGTATATAAAAGTTGTAGATACGAAGGTGGTGCACATTACCAAAATAGTTTTGATTATACAGGATGACCCAAAAAAGTGTGGCGAATCAAACTGACTTTTTTTTTAATGGAATGCCCTATATTTGGGTAGCTTAAAAGTTTTGCATTGAAATACCCATCATTTTAATATAAAGTTGTATGGGTCTAACGTCAACTGTTTTAGAGATATTAACGATTTTATACAAAAAACTTCTGGCGGCTGCTGTAAGCAACAGAAAACAATTGAATAAAGGAAAACGTTACCAAAAAATTATGATTTTCATGAACTAACTTTTAAGTGTAAAATGGTGAATCTGGGTATTAATGCTATACAGGGTTGAATTGAATTGAATTAAATTATTATGAAGTAGTCGATAATAAATACCTGCAAATTAAATATAAATATACGGTACCCCCCACCCAAAAAAAGCTCCCTTCCATGCTTTCCAAGAATACTTTGACACAGCATCACTCCCTTTCGCTAATACAATGAAATGTTATGAACCAGTTATTTATCAAAAAAACCCCAAACAAAATTTTTTTTGCCGACGACCATACCTCAAAATCAACTTTTGAGGTATGGTCGTCGGCAAAAAAAATGTAAATATTATAAATATCATTTAGTTAGTCAATAGGTAGAATGTAAATAGATTTTTATAGGTGTAATACTTTCCCACACAAGCAATTTGCTTCAGAGAACAGCATTTTTCATGTTTATTGAAACTCTATGCTTTATTGATCTCACGGACCATTATATGACTACTATAACACATATATTTACTGTCATGTATGTATGTATACTAACTGGATGCTCGATAAACCATTATTATTATTATTATTATAGTCTAGTGATTTGTTGACACTTCCTCGTAGTATTCTGGTTGCTATAGGTACTTACATAATGCCAGATGTCTACCTGTATTACATTGAAAATTTTAAACTCGACAATCGGCTTAGTAGTACACAGCACACTTAATGCTATTATGCCCCATTGCTGGATGTACTTATCCCCAGCCGACCAATTTTGAAAGTAGATATGTACCTGTCTGTTCGTGGTCACGTTTAAACTGGTGTGAATAAATAAAGTTATCAAGAAACTGTGGACGTACATATCTAAATAAGAAGCATAATCAAATCAGAATTCAATACGCAGTGTGTTTCACTTTTCGCTTTACCACCCTTGACTATTTTCTCTTCTGATAGATTTGACATTTTGGCCTTTAAAAGGATTACTTTGACATTTTTGAAATAATTTTGCTACTGACGAAGGTTGCTCAGAATTATAAAAACGGTTGAAATCCATATTTTCTTCGAAATGTTTGTATTGTTAATATTAATGTACAATATTATTATGTAGATAATTAACAATCCAGTATTGTCTTAATAAGAGGTACCCTGGAAAACAAAAGGCTTATAAACGTTAGTTACGTTTACGAACTGTCAATTAAGTTTATGAACTGTTAATTTAGCATTCTGCAAATTTAAATAGTGCCTAGAATACGCCTAACCACTGCTGATAAAATAGAAATGGTGTGTTTACTCGGTCGACAATAAATACACTTATTTGAATTAAAATTTATATTTTGACAATTTTTCAAATTATGAACCACTTTTGTAAATAACTTTTTTTGATAAAACTAAGCCTACTATAATTTTAAAATTTTTACAGTTTTTTTTATTGCAGTAGGTCACTGTTTTGCAGTAAAATTATTTAGAAACTATAAAAATAATTGCTTGAACGGATAGGTAAATCGACCAAATTTTAAATTGATTAGAAAATAAATATGAAAGATACAGGGGTGTGAAGATGAGACGTTAAACACGGTGCATATCAAACAAATTCACAAACAAAACCACAATATCTTGAGTTATTTTGTGGATAGTACGAAATTAAGCGCAGTCGCCTGTTTTAGTAAAATTTTGCTTACTGGCCAAAATACGTCATACGCTAATCAAACAAGATCGCATTTCTTTTGAAATAATTTAAATCTATGTACGAGTTACAACATAATACTGACATTTTATTACAGTATACACAATTTTCTGACGAAATATGAAGTCTTTCAGCAGCTAGTGATACCAATTACTTCACAAAGATACTGCAGTTGCTGCCAAATTATTAATATCGAAAGGATTGCAAGTTCGCGGTCGCTCGTGTAAGATGTGTTGCAGCAACTACTGTCGGAAACGGTTGGAAGTAAACGGGCGGTGGTAGTCCACATCGGCGATAGTTCATGTCAGTAGTAGTTTCTGTCCGATGTAAATCCACATCGGTGGTAATCCAAGTCGGTTTGTACACCAAGTCGGTGGTATTTTAGTTCGGTGACCTACCATATATTTGTTACAAACTTTAAAAGTCGGTAGTAAACCAAGTCGGTGGTAGTTTCAGTCGGTAGTGTTCAATACAGTTTTCAGGAGAAGGAGGAAATTCATATCGGTGGCGATCAACATCGGAGGTTTTGTATACAACCCGTAGTTATCACGTTATCACGGCATACGCTTGGATGCCACAGCAGAGATTCGCACGTGACGTCATGCGCGCAAGTGGCGTTTTTGAGACGAATAATGAGCATACCGTGTATAGGTGTATTGTGGCGCTAGCCAGCGCTGGCACAGCAGTTGGATTCGCTTTTGTCTGCATTATAAAAGACGTTTTGATCGCTACACATTTATGTCTATTTTACGATATTCACCCTATATCTGCTGGGTTGCATTTTCATTAAGGGTAAAAACCTAAGCTATGTGTAAATTATTACTTTTATCTATTCCTGGTTTCAAAAAATAGACGACCGTTTATTCCTTAACTTGCTCATCCTGTATACAATACGTATTTGACCGAAAGGATTTTCGGTTTTGAGCCAAGTAGACACATAATCCTCATACAAAATATCGTCTTCCTCTAACAAATAGTTTTTGACCTTTTGCGTCAACAGAGACACGGTGTCTCACAGACTGAATTGAGAAAACATGGTTTTCGTCATTTACGGCTCAGTTGTCCGTCTTTTATACCGATAAGATGTTAGGAAAAATATTTACCATTATGTAAAACGAGGAATCGCTGTAGCAATGAACACTGCTTAAGGTAGGCATGTAGATAACCAATAATATACTCGGACGAAAATACAGATAATAGATTTTTTTTGAAATCGGCAGTGCAGAACGCCGAAATCGCCATTAAAGTACGAGAAATCGGCAGTGAAGTAATCCATTGCCTTACGACTTTTTGCAGTTGGCGGGGTGATATATGTGCAACATAAACTATAAGAGTTGGTAAAAAATGCTAATTTTACGCTTTTTTGATTAAAAAAAAACAATGTGCACCTTGGTACTGAAGTTTCTTTTTATCTCTCTTGTGTTTTATTTGCCTCGGTCATACGGGTCTCTGCAACTAAATGTACATTTGTGATAAAACGTTAAACTACAAATAACTATTCATTTATTACCTTTTATATGGATAAATCAGTAACTGTTATTTACACATCAGATAAGAAATTGGATTCTTATTTTTAAACAGTTCTTAATTACCTATTCAATTTTTTTATCACAATTGATTTTTTTAATTTTTCTTTCTATTTAATTAACTCCATTATAATTGGTAGCTACTCTTTGGAAAATTTTTGGCCATCGCTGCATCACCGCTATTTGTGCGAAAATCTGCCACCACTAACGGAATTCCGCTACATCTGGCAACACTGTTGTACATGTGAAGCGACTGTTTTATGTTTGACAGCTAACCATAATTAAAGTGCTTTATTTATGCAACTGACGGTTGACAATTATTAGTTTCTACATTGTTTGGAAGGCTGAAGGGTGTTTTTTAGTTTTCAGGGTAAGTGCTTGATATTAATTGCTATAACAGGTAGAAATGTCACTGGTAGTTTACTGTTTTAAAACTTAAAACACAATCGCGTATATACTATTTAAAAGTTGAAATTCTTACATTTATTATACCGGGTGATTATAAATGCTTTTCTATCAAATTGCCTTTGAAATGTTTGTTGCATGAATAATATGTTGGTGGCACTGTAAGTCTATGTTAAATTCGAGAGTAGCAGGTTAGATTTTGCGTCAGTTTTAACACAGACTGTTTTTCATTTCGGACTCTTTCCAATCTTGATAATCTTGAGCTTCTTGTTAAATAGTCCATGTCGACTGCTGTTATTCGTCTTTTGTTGCCTTCCTTCATAGTCCATACCTCGCAACCCTATGTAGGTAAGTACTGTATCAACCATAGTTCGTCCAATTCTTTTTTTGTTAGTTTTACTTATGTTCTTGTCCCACCAGACAGCGTTCAATGCTCCTATGACCTTTCTAGCTTCTTGTACTCTGAAACGTATGTTTTGACTGCCAATACCATCACCGTCAATGATTACTCCGAGATATTTAAATTTTTCTATCTGTCAAACTTGTACATCGTCATTTATAAGTACTTCAAATTTCGCATCGGAACCCATCACCAGGTATTCTGTTTTCTCCAGGCTCACCTCTAAACCCCATTTACGGTATTCCAAGTACAAAATTCTCAACATAAACTCCAAATCAAATGAGTCTTGTGCTATTATCACCTGATCGTCTGCGAAGCTCAAAGTGAAAAGGTGGGCATCATTGATGGCTAACTCCATGCCCTGACAAGGCTGTTTCCATTTTCTTAATACATATTACTTCCACATAAATGTTGAATAAGAGGGCGAGATAGGCTGCACCCTTGTCTAAGGCCCTTAGTAGTATGAATAGGCTCCAACAACAACCGCCCCTACTTTACGTATGCAGTGTTGTTCTCATACAGATCGATAACGATTCTTATTAAGTAATTGCTGGTTCCGATTGTTTTTAATGTATGTATTAATTTATTTCGTGGAACATTGTCATACACTTTCTTCAAATCAATAAAGGCTATATGTAGCTCTTGGTCTTTACTTCTTTCCTTTTCCATTACTTGTTGTAGCATATATAAGTTGTCCACACATGGTCGTCCCGGTGTGAAGCCGCTCTGATCCTCTCCTATCGCTGTACCGATTTCCTGCCTTAACCTTTCTTGGATTAACTTTCCCCAGAGGCAGCTTAGGGAGCTTGTTACACTTAAAGCCCTATAGCAGTTTGGGTCTTTTCTATTTCCTTTTTTAAAAAGGGAATATATATGACATTCTTTAGGTGTTTTTTGTTGTGTCAAGCATAAATTCATCAAATGTTTCAACCGAACCATCAGTACCTCTCCTCGATATTTATATAATTCGGCCGGTGTATCCCCTGGTCTAGGCGATCGCTCATTCTTCATTTCCCCTACACACTCTTTTAGTTCTTTCATGTCGATAGTTGTGAATACCTCAATCTCCTCTAACTCCATTTTGTCTATTAGGAATTCCTCTCTTCTCTATCAGCTAGGACTCGTAATACTCTTTCCACTGTTCGTTTTTAATTATTGAGAGTGAGTTTCTCCTATTGTTATTCTTTAAACTTTTAATTGTTTGCCCTACTTCTGTGGACCTTGAACCTCCAACATACACATTAATTTGGTTACATCTTTGTTCCCAAAAATTATTTTTTTCTACTTTTATTTTATTTCTCAGCTCTCGATTTTTTTCCTTATAGTTTCTATTATTCGCTTCTGTTCTGTGTGTTAGAAAACTTTTATAGTATTCATTTTTTTCTTTAATTAATTTCCGTATGTCATCTGTTATCCACATTGGTTGTGAGGGTTTGGAAGTTTTTGGGCGGTATTCCCCAAGGGTCTCCATTGCAATATTGTGCATAGCTTTTTTAATGTTTTCATGCTCTACATCTACGTTATCCGAAAAATATATAGCATTTATTTCATTTGCTAGTCGTCTCAAACACTATCTTCTTGTAGAAGGTACAGCTTGTATCTCTTAGGTTTTAACGATTCTGTACTATTGGTTTCGTGATGAGTGCTATTTGGTCTATTATGTTTACATGGGAATTGATACACTAACGTGGCTACAATAAGATGGTGGTCGGTTCCACAGTTAGCCACTCTCATGACTCTAGCGTCAAACACTTTAAACCTTGAATTCTCTTTCACAATGACGTAATCGATGATTAGTCTCTGCTACATTGATGGTCTCTCCTAAGTGTACTGATGGATGTCTTTATGTGCAAAGCATGTATTAGCAAGTTTCAATTTGTACTGACTGCTTATTTCAATTAATCTGTTACCACTGTTAGAGTTAAGAACATGTCAGTGTAAACGAGCCTTTAGTATTTAGTTGTATTAGTAACTTTATAGCTATTAGGTTTACCAATTTATGTAACTAGGTTTAAGGTACTATGTTCTGACGAAAATAAAACGATCTGTTCTGTTCCGTAACTCGTGTTAAGACGTTATTTATAGCTTCCGTAATTGCTCCGGTGTGCAAGTCAATAATTTGCTGGTTCTGCAAACATCATCATCTTATTTCATCAGGTTATGGGCCCAGGCGAATGCTGAGATTATTAGATTCACGCAAGCATAATTATTTTTATTATTTTACATCTGCAAGTTTTTGAAAACAGACAAGCATGGCGTCAGGTGGTGGTTTACCTTCGATCGAAAAGCTTAAAGGCCGCGATAATTATAACACGTGGCAATTTGCTGTTCAAACATACTTAGAACATGAAGAATTGTGGGACTGTGTCAAAGGTACGGAAAAAGATGAAAAGATGATCACCAAGGCAAGGTCGAAAATAATTTTAATGATTGAACCGATAAATTATGTTCATATTCAATCAGCCAGTACTGCGAAGGATGTCTGGGATAAATTAAAATCAGCTTTTGAAGACTCGGGATTAACAAGAAAAGTAGGTCTCCTTAGAACTTTAATCACCACAAGATTAGAAAATAGCGAAACAGTTGAAGATTACGTAAACCAAATCGTTAGTACTGCTCACAAACTTACAGGCGTAGGCTTTGAAGTCAGTGATGAGTGGATAGGGACACTTTTGTTAGCAGGTTTATCCGAAGAATACAAACCGATGATTATGGGTATCGAAAGCTCGGGGGCCAAAATCACAGGGGATTCAATAAAAACCAAGCTGCTGAAAGATGTGAAGGTTCCGAAGACGACCCATGAAAGTGCCTTTTATAGTAAAAATGCAAGGGAAAGCAAGAAATTCCAAAAATCCAATCGTAAGCAAAAGGGGCCACGTTGCTACAGCTGCAACCAGTATGGGCATAAATCAAACGAATGCTCAAAAAAGACACCGAAACAAGCAGGTGAGAAATCAAATAATCCACATAGGTACTGTATTTTGTGCAAGTTTCTTAGCAAGCAAGTTTGACCAAAATGACTGGTTTATTGATTCCGGGGCTTCTATGCACATGACAATGCGAGAAGACTGGCTAGAAGACACCGCAGAACCTTTTTTGAAGGAAATCATTGTAGCTGACAATACAAGGCTACCGATACGTGCTACAGGAAACGTTACGATGAAGATTCGTTGCGAAGAACAGGTTAACAGCATACTAATAAAGAATGTGTTGCATGTTCCGAACCTCTCCGCCAACCTGTTATCGGTGAGTCAAATTGTAAAAAATGGTTACCAAGTAAATTTTGATAATAATGGATGTTGTGTGTATAATGATAAGACGCTGGTAGCAACAGCCCAATTGATAGATAACATGTACAAGCTAAATCAACCTAATGAATGTAGTTTAATGGCAGCATCAGTGAATTCAGATAATTACTTATGGCATCGTAGGCTAGCACACATTAATTTCAACGATTTAAATAAGTTAAAAAATGGTCTAGCAACTGGTGTAGTATTTTCGAATAAAGAAAATGTTGAAAAATGCATTGCCTGTTTAAAAGGCAAACAAAGCAGATTGCCATTCAAACATTTAGGTACCAGAGCAACAAAAATTCTGGAACTAGTACATTCCGATCTCTGTGGACCAATGGAAACCACATCGATGGGGGGAGCTAGATATTTCTTTACGTTAATAGATGACTTTTCAAGAAAAGTGTTTGTTTACTTCCTGGAGGCGAAATCCCAAGCCAAAGATGTATTTCAAGATTTTAAAACGTTGATGGAGAATCAAACAGGCCATCAAATAAAAACCTTAAGGACTGACAATGAGAAAATCAGGGATCCGACATCAGATAACTACTCCGTATACGCCAGAGCAGAATGGGCTAGCCGAGCGAATGAATAGAACGATTGTTGAAAAAGCCAAGTGTATGCTGTTTGATGCAGAATTACAGAAAGAATACTGGGCAGAGGCAGTTTCTACAGCAGTTTACCTGATCGATCGATCTCCTACCAGAGGGCTTGAGAAAACACCAGAAGAAACTTGGACAGGTAAATCACCTGATCTAAAACATTTAAAAATTTTTGGTTGTAGGGCCATGATTCACGTTCCTAAACATAATCGCCACAAATGGGATCGGAAGTCCGAGGAGCTAATTTTTGTTGGTTATTGTGAGGACACCAAGGGCTATCGGTTAATTCGACGCAACTCCAAGAAAATTGTGAAGAGCCGTGATGTCGTCTTTATCGAAGATAGTCGTCCTATCAATAAAAGTTCAAATGATGAATCCAGTACAGCTGTGCCCCTTCTCGGAGAGAATGCAGATCCAGTGGGGGAAGCTCCGATACTTGAAGAACAGCCTGTAGACAACATAGAAGATGCATCTACCAGTGACGCCAGTAATTCCGGTGAGTCGATGGTTTACGATAGTGATTCCAATTTCACACCACCAGTTGTGACACAATTACCAGTAGAAGTCGTCGATAATCCCAGAAGATCTCAACGACCACCGAAACCCAAGAAAATGAACGACTACATGTTATATACTACTCAAACTTGCAATTTACAAGATCCTTTGAGCACCGCAGAAGCACTCAAACGATACGACAGCGAGATGTGGAAGAAGGCCATGAATCAAGAGTACGAGTCGCTAATGACAAATGAAACATGGACTCTCACCGATTTGCCTTCAAACAGGAAACCTATCGACTGCAAATGGGTTTTCAAAACTAAACGAGATGCCACCGGTAACATGCAGCGTTACAAAGCTCGACTGGTCATCAAAGGATGTTCCCAAAGAAAAGGTATCGACTATGAAGAAACGTTCTCACCTGTAGTCCGTTACACATCAATTAGATACCTGATAGCTCTTTCGGCACAATTCAATTTGCAAATTGAACAGATGGATGCTGTTACAGCTTTTTTACAGGGTGACTTAGACGAAGAGGTTTACATGGTACAGCCAAAAGAGTTTAAAATAAATGACAAAGTGTGTCGTCTCAATAAAGCCATCTATGGTTTGAAACAAGCAAGTCGCCAATGGAACAAGAAACTAGACATGGCAATGAAAGAATTTGGGTTAGCGCAGTCTAAGATAGATCCATGCATATATTTTAGAATAGAGAACAAGAAAATGTTGTTCGTAGCAGTTTATGTTGATGATTTATTGTTATTTACAAATGATATTGCAACAAAAAATAAACTAAAAAGTGAGCTTCACAAACGTTTTAAGATGAAAGATATGGGCGAGGCTCATCACTGTGTAGGGCTACGTATTACTCGTGATGAACAAATTGGCAAGATTTCTATCGACCAACAGCAGTACATAGAAGAGATTTTGCAGAGATTTAATATGTTCGATTGTAATGCAGTATCCACGCCAGCTGATGCAAACCAAAAGCTAACTAAAGATATGTGCCCAAAGAATAACGTGGAACTCGAGGCTATGCAGAATGTACCATATCAAGAAGCAGTTGGGAGCCTTCTATACTTATCTCAAGGTACAAGACCAGACATAACATATGCTGTGAACACGGTTAGTAAATTTAATAACAATCCAGGCAAAGCACACTGGAATGCTGTGAAGAGGATTTTCAGATACCTCAAGGGAACTGTCAAAATGAAGCTGCAATATTCAAGAAGTAGCAAGTCCGATTTAACCGGTTTTTGTGATGCTGACTGGGCCAGTGACTCGGACGAAAGAAGGTCATGCACTGCGTATGTCTTTACACTTCAAGGGGGGGCTGTATCATGGAACTGTAAACGACAACCTACGGTGGCTTTGTCGACAACGGAAGCCGAATACATGGCACTTTCTGCAGCCACACAAGAGGCACTGTGGCTAAAACAATTCCATAAGGAATTTTGGTCCACCTTACCCATGAAGTCCACCACTATCTATTGCGACAACCAAAGTGCCATAAAGCTTGCACTTCTCGACGCTTATCGTGCCCGAAGTAAGCACATCGATGTTCGTCATCATTTCATCCGTCAAAAAATTGAAGATGGACACATCACAACCACTTACATCAGCACTGAAAAAATGGTGGCCGACAGTTTAACAAAAGCGGTGAATAGTGACAAACTAATGTTCTGTACTAAAGAAATGGGACTAGGGTTCAAATAACGAGGACTTGTTCTAGTGGGGGTGTTAGAGTTAAGAACATGTCAGTGTAAACGAGCCTTTAGTATTTAGTTGTATTAGTAACTTTATAGCTATTAGGTTTACCAATTTATGTAACTAGGTTTAAGGTACTATGTTCTGACGAAAATAAAACGATCTGTTCTGTTCCGTAACTCGTGTTAAGACGTTATTTATTGCTTCCGTAATTGCTCCAGTGTGCAAGTCAATAATCTGCTGGTTCTGCAAACATCATCATCTTATTTCATCAACCACTATCATTTGCATCAGCAAATTTGCCCATCAGCTTCTTGTCCTTTTATTCTCACGTTTAGATCTCCAACCACTATTACATCCTGATCTTTTGTTTGATTGTCAGAGGAATCAATTGGCGCATATACCTACAGCCACAATTAAAGTTTCGTATCCATAGATTTTTAATGTTATTGACATTATTCCCTCTGATACAAAGTTGTAATCTGTTATGAACTGTTTTAGGTGATTTTTAATGAAAACCGCTATTCCAGAACTAGCTCGCTCATGTTTTTCCACGCCTGACCAAAAGTGAATATATCCATTGAGTTTTTCGTTTCCCTTTCGTTTGCATTTTGTTTCTGATAATACTACAATGTCTAATTTGTATTTCTTTAGTTCTGATGTTATTTCTGGTATTTTGTCTGATATTCCACGAATGTTCCATGTTCCTAATCTCGTAGTCCTTTTCATAGCCAACCATTGTCATAATTTTGATCCGTCCTGTTTCCGAGGCCAAATACTAGTACTTTTAGCATCTAATATATTTTTAAAGATAGCAGGTTGTTGGCCTACCGCTCCAACCCCCATACTTGGAGGACCAGGGTTTCTGTCAGGGTGTGCTCCTAGAACCAAAAAGTCCGGTTTTACCCCGCCGGAAACTCGCCTTTCGTCTTTCACCATTAGCTACAGTCTATTACGACTACAGTCAGGAGGCACGAACGAGAACGTGGTGATAAGACTTGCTGGCAGAGCTACTAAGAAGAAAAGTACTTGTAGAGGCGTCTCGATATTTACTGTGACACACCTATTCGACATCAGTATGCCACATTGAGGTTTTACCAGTCATTAACCCCACTTTAATAAACATTAAAAATAAAATTGTTTGAATAATTAGATGTATTTTTTGTGAATGGCAGCGCAGCATCTCATTGTTCTGCAAGCAGTTATACCGATAAGAACTAATATATTGCCAGAACAGTGCTTGAAGCTCGAATATGTTTGTAAATAAACCCGCCAGTTTACTACGTGCTATAGCGCATTTCGCCTTTGGAGTACATTATGCATTTATGCATCCAAACAATGTTGAGTCCTTTTGATTATGTTATTAGCAAGCTTTTGAAGCATACTTTGAGTTCGGTACACCACTTTTTTTACTACAAGGAAATAAATCGATTGGGGTCAAATCTGATGTCCTTCAAGCCATCTCTGCCAATCCACTGATTAGGGTGGGTAATTGTTACTGACCCAACTCCGCAGTATGTGCCAGTAAACCATCTAAATGAAACCGTGAGTTATTTACTAAAGCCAAAGCAATATAGTCAATAAGATCCTTACAGTCATCTATTAAAAATTTAAAAAATATTCTCGAAGTTGTTTTGGTATAAAAACGGATCCAATCACATGGTGTCCCCAGTATTTCAACCCCATACCTTAACACTAAAACAATGTTGATGGTTTGTTTTATGTGTTCAGTGTGGATTTTAAGATTTACTGAACTGTAATTATTTATCGTGCTGGTTGAACATGCTATCTGTATTAAAATTACATTCATCAGTGCAGATCTTTCTGCCTAGCTAGAGGGAAGTTGGGTTCAGCTTTTCTTTCTTCTAGTAACCAGTTACAAAAGATAATTTGCTTATTGTAGTCTTCTGGGAACACAAAATTAATTTTTAGTATAGTGAAATTCATTAATTGTAGTTACTCCATGTCAATTTTATTTCCAAATTTAATTCTCATGCATAAGGAGCAATAGGTACTTCTGGTATTTTTTATCTACTAAACCCAATATAGCAGTCCATCTAGTTCTTGGTCATACTCAGTCAACATTTTGCACGGGTGCAAGATTTCCAGTTTGTCTTACTTGTTCATCTAAAATTTTGAAGATTTCCTTTCGAGAATGGTGTTGGCACAGTTTAGTAGCTGCCATTGCATTACTATTACAATCGACCTGATGTCAAGTATATATCTGCATATTCCTTATGTGAGTATTTTAAAAATTAAAAATTGACTGCATTTTCAAGACAAACATGCTGTCAAAAACTGGGAAGTCAAACAAGCAAATAACCTTCGGACAACTCATTAAAAGAATAGTTGTCAAATGAATGCTTGATATTTTGAATATTTAATTGTAACAGTTTTTTTTGTTAATTGGTAAAATTATTTATACTTAATTATATTCGAATAATTAGCTTTAAATATATATAATATATAAAAAAATATACCGCAAATTTTTTCCTACTCAGGAAGTGCCCTTTAATAACAACATATGCACCTTGTATTTAACCTGCTATTTTAATAAACTAAGTGCTGGTAACCCGAGAACAATGTTTAGGGGATTCTAATTATTCATATCTCACGTTTTCAGAAATATCAAAACTTTGGAGAGTTCTAACAAAAAATTGTTTATGTGAACAGATTAAAATACTATTTGAAAATTCACTACTACGCAGATGGGTTAATAAAAAACTTTTTTACAGGCCATTAGAAAACATTTATAATGGATAAGGAAAGTCTGATTGCTAAAGCTTTGTTAGCACATTCCATGGAACGTTATCATGACTTGCTGCAAATAATGCGACAAATTCTTACATTACCGCTTCCCTTCGGGGATACAGAACGCAAGCTACTGCATCTTGCATACAGTCATATAAGCAAAGCTCAGTTTGAGTCGCTAATGAAATTGTGCCACTTTTATATAAGGAATATTGGGAATTTAACTACAAGAAAAGTCAAAATACTAAAATCTTATTTTATGGAAATTCGGAATGATTTAGTAAACAACTGTAATGAGATAACGGTATGTTAAAATGAATGTTTATTTTAACTTTTTTACTTTTTCTCCAAGTTTAAATTATTTTCGCATTTAAATTTTTGAAGGATATATTGCATTATTTTATAATACCTGCCACAATGATGGAAGCAAATAAGGATAATGCTGTCCTACTATCTCTGCGCGAAAGGAAACTACCACTCACTAGTGGCAAGATTTACTGTTGAACCTCATGTTTAAAAATGGTAAATATTTATTGTCTTGTTTGTGACTCTTATTTATCAAGTTTTATTAATACTTGCTTTATTAGTAGCGTTAAACAAAGCCCAAACTGCATATGAGCGAGGCTATAATATGGCGCAAAACAGTTTACCAGCTGTTAATCCCACAAGACTCAGAATCGTAATTAGCTATACTACTTTTATGTGTAACATGCATCAAGATCTTCAAAGTGGCTGCCTATTACTTAAAAAGGTATAACCTTTACATTATGTTAATTGAGCATTACAAACATTTTAGTTTTTCAATTTTTGCATCCTATAGGAACTACAGAACTACAGATTAGAGCGGCAAACTGGGGCGGAGATATCTGCCGCAAGTGCCTCCTATATAAAAGATATCCGGAAGAAGTTATCCATTTTACGTAGAACACTAATGGGAATGGTAGCTAATCAACAAATGTATTAATTCTATTACTTTCGATGTATGTGTTTACAGATATTTCCCGAATATGAGTATGATAGTTCCAGCTGGCAGCGATTCTTAGACGGACATCACCAAATGTAATGAAATCCTGCTTGTTTGTGTTCCAAAATTTGCTTTCGAGGCTGTTTGATAAATATAATTTTACATTTGTAGTCTATAGGAAAATGTAAGTTTCACTCTCCACAATAAATTTTTATTTGTATTTTTTTTTATTTGGAAAGCTTGTGATCAGATCAGAGACAGGGAAGCAATTGCAAAATAAAAATCTGTAAAAGGCTTTACCAAAACTTTCCTTATCGACACTGTGACACTAAATAATTTAAAAATCAAATAAGTTAGGAGTAAAAATAACTTCACGTTCCTATTAAATTAAATACATTTTCAAATAAAAAAGATGTTACCGGTGGTAGAATTTGAACAGCAGGTGGAGCGCGTGTGCAGCCCCAATGTATATGCGATATCATATGGGACTCAGTCAGTCAGTCAGTCATAAACCTCTGGACTGGACAATTTCTACCTGCGCCTCGGAGGACCGGCACTCTAATTTCTCCGTCGCAGCTATATTTAGTAATGGCTAATTTCTGCCTTGTTTTTATATTGTAAAAAATTTATTCTGTATCTATTGGCTTCCATTTTTGGTAAGAGAAAAGCCTGCACTATGTACAAATTATTACTTGTATCTATTACTAAGTTGAATGAAAAATAAATACATATTCAAATAAAAAAAAATGTATCCCGCTGGAGTTTCAACCTGTCGCATCTCCGCAGCAGATCTAACTGCAAGGAAATTCCAACTGCGCTAACGCGTCTCTTCAAGATAAGTGCGGCGCGCGCCTGTCTTGAATAGAAAGGGGTTTATGGATGAAACATTTTTACTCTTTTGTGACATTATCCTGTATTGGTTGAGTTTTATTTTCGGCAAATGTCAAGCCTGACCTATGTGAATGTTATTACTTCATTTTATTTAAAATTAACACAAAAATAAACAAAATTTTATTTTTAAGGTGCTCATCCTGTATATATTTGTATGAAATTGTACGGGTTTCATGCGAGGTAGATATATAATATGTAAGCAAAATATCGTCTTCCTCCGACAAATACGAGTAGTTTTTCAGCTATACTGCCAACAGACAGACAGACAGACAGACGCAATTCAGAAAACCGGTTTTTCGTCATCTAGGCACTCTGAAACATGAAGATCTGAAGAAATCTCGGAAGGTGATTTTTTCGCGATTACAATACTTCGTCTTTCAGACGAGGAAATAAAAGGAGATTTTTCAAAACAAACTATTATGTTTTACCTATTTTTATATTATAGGAAAATCAGTCATTATGCATTGATATGAGACAATAATTGTCTATGTAATAGCTACTCCAAATTGAATAAACTTTATAAAAATAATTTCACGTTAAACATTTGCACATGCGACGAAATCTAGTTCTAGCCTGCACATTAATTTGGGAGCTATAATCTATAATGAAGTATTTATTTATACATCATAACAAGCTTACTGATGGTTTGTTACAATGTACGTGTATGTCGTTTTTTTAAAACAGTTGGTATGAGTTTCTAAAACTGGTAATTCGTAGTTTCCAGTACCTCAAACCAAACTTCAACAAATCAAATACCTATTTGGATAGTACTGAAAAAAAATCTGACACCAAAAAGATATAAAAGTTCTAAATTAAAGAATAAAGTAAGTCTTTGAACAAAAAATGCTTAATTAATTAAAAAAATTGTTATTTTGAAGTTATTATGGCATTTTGTTATCTAACCTAACCTTACTCCAGCCTAGCCTAACTTATAGACAGTCCAATCTATAAAAAGGGTCCAGCTTATATCCCTTTATTAAAGATTTTCAACCCCATAAACTATATATAGACTATTCATATAATATCATACCTCCAACGCTAGTAGTACTGGATTTATCAAATTTGAATAATAACAGATAATAGGATTGGGCATTATAAATAATTGATTAGGTTATTATAATTCATACTATATTAATCTTCTTGTTCTTCAGGTGCGAACTCTTCGGAGAAGAGTGTTAGCAATCATTAGACGGGATACTGCAATTCTAAATAATTCTGTAGATGTCAATTTGTACCAATCTCTTAGGTTTTTCATCCTGGATAGTCGTTTTCGGCTGGTGGACAACGTCCCTCAAGTTTTCTTTGTAGTGCCAGCTGTAATAAACTGTATTTGGGGCTTCGCATAATGTGGCCAAGATATTGTAATTTGCTTGGTTGAATGGTTTCCATGCATTCCATTCTTTTCGCACCTTCTCCAGTACTTTTATGCTACTGACTATGTATCCAGGAGATGTGTTGCATTTTCCGATACGCCCACATTTCAAATGCCTTGACTCGCTTAACCGCTTCTTTTGTTAGTGTCCATGTTTCTTTACCATACAATAAAACTGAATATACATAACAGCGCAATAGTCTGGTTTGTAATTTGATGTGAATTTGATCGGAGCATAATGTTGTACTCATGTTAATAAAGGCAGCTCTTGCAATTTCTATGCGGACTTTTATTTCTTGAAGGGTGTTGAGCCACAATCCCAGGTAACGAAAACTGTGATACATTTTCAATGTTTTTTGTTAATATATTGTAAATCTATGTCATATTATTTGGGTTACGTTTACAAAAAGAAGTAGCTGGAAAGATTGGCAATTATCAAACTGGATTCAAAGAGAGAAAATCAGTAGTGGACGACATATTTCTCTTACGTCAGATTCATGAGAAATGCAGGACAAAAACATACCCCGTACAAGCAGCCTTTCTGGACTTTCAGCAAGCATTTGACTCAATAGAGAGAAAGCAAGTAATTCAAGCTATGTTGAGACCTTGAGATCCAAACAGAATTAGTAGCTATACTTTAAAATGACTCTAGAAACAACAACAAATAAAATAAGTTTTCAACTGCAAGAATTGAAAGAATTTGCAGGTAATGTAGGACTCAGACAAGGAGATCCGTTATCAACAACACTGTTCAATATAGTGCTAGAAGTGTAGTAAGAAGGGACCAATGTTGAAGGAACTTGAACATCTTAAAGAATTCACACCAGTGCCTGACCTACGCGGACAATGTTGTGTTTCTCAGTTGAACGAAAGAGGAGCTAAAAGCTATAGTTTATGTTAAGATTTCCCCTTTTAAATTTACCAAAAAAGTACTTAGTTCTTGAACTTGTTTATGAAGATTTCGCATATCATGTTGTTTTTGTAGTTGTTCAATGTGTTTGAATTTGTCTTTGAACCATTTGTTCTTGGCTTTCCTAATTTCTCGGGTGTAAAACCCAGTACTTCGTGTCATTATTGTTGATTTTCAATATTTTTTGCCTTTCATATTTAATATACCTACTTTTTGTCATCTATGCTTTTCTCCCTCTCTTTATCTCGGACTTTAATAGTTCATTACAGTAATTTTTTGAGGTCGTTTGTATGGCTGTCCATTTTGTCTGTTTGTCTGAAGTATAAATGTAATTGTCATTTATACGATGATTAAAGACTTCTGCTACTGTAGCGCATACGTGTTAGAGTGTTAACATCAAATTTCTTCTTACTGGGTTTTCGGGCTTTTTGAAAAGTAATTCGTATATTACCAACTACTGGAATATGATCAGCGGCGACATCGGCTCTTGAATAGGTTTTTGACTGATTTAAATGTATTACAGAATCTTTTATTTACTGTAATATAGTCAATCTGATAACAAATTATGTGATTTGGGTTGTCTACAGATGATTTCCATGTATGTAGTCGGTGATTTGGGAGTTTAACCAAGTATTCATTACAGCAAACTTTTGTTCTTGACAGAATTGGATCATCATCCTCTCTCCTCTTTTGACTAACATTATGTTTACATCGTGTTTCTAAGTCGTTATGGAACACCTCCACATCTTCCTCAGCACTTTCTGCCGTTGGGGCACATACGTTGACTTTGATGTTTGACGACTTTAGTTGCAGGATTATGATTTTAATTAATATAGCTACGCCGTTTCTGTTTTTATGTAGAATGGTCTCCAGAGTAATACAGTGTTTTACCGTCATCGGTAGTTACTTGCCCATTATTTGGCCGCCGTACTTCACTAATCCCAAGTATATCTATTTTCAGTCTTCTCTTCTCTTTAGTGGTATTATGTAACTTGCACGCTTGAAATAAACTCTTGA
>OW679202.1:54424492-54693336 GCA_940337035.1 Agriotes lineatus
ACATTCCATGGAACGTTATCATGACTTGCTGCAAATAATGCGACAAATTCTTACATTACCGCTTCCCTTCGGGGATACAGAACGCAAGCTACTGCATCTTGCATACAGTCATATAAGCAAAGCTCAGTTTGAGTCGCTAATGAAATTGTGCCACTTTTATATAAGGAATATTGGGAATTTAACTACAAGAAAAGTCAAAATACTAAAATCTTATTTTATGGAAATTCGGAATGATTTAGTAAACAACTGTAATGAGATAACGGTATGTTAAAATGAATGTTTATTTAACTTTTTTACTTTTTCTCCAAGTTTAAATTATTTTCGCATTTAAATTTTTGAAGGATATATTGCATTATTTTATAATACCTGCCACAATGATGGAAGCAAATAAGGATAATGCTGTCTACTATCTCTGTGCGAAAGGAAACTACCACTCACTAGTGGCAAGATTTACTGTTGAACCTCATGTTAAAAATGGTAAATATTTATTGTCTTGTTTGTGACTCTTATTTATCAAGTTTTATTAATACTTGCTTTATTAGTAGCGTTAAACAAAGCCCAAACTGCATATGAGCGAGGCTATAATATGGCGCAAAACAGTTTACCAGCTGTTAATCCCACAAGACTCAGAATCGTAATTAGCTATACTACTTTTATGTGTAACATGCATCAAGATCTTCAAAGTGGCTGCCTATTACTTAAAAAGGTATAACCTTTACATTATGTTAATTGAGCATTACAAACATTTTAGTTTTTCAATTTTTGCATCCTATAGGAACTACAGAACTACAGATTAGAGCGGCAAACTGGGGCGGAGATATCTGCCGCAAGTGCCTCCTATATAAAAGATATCCGGAAGAAGTTATCCATTTTACGTAGAACACTAATGGGAATGGTAGCTAATCAACAAATGTATTAATTCTATTACTTTCGATGTATGTGTTTACAGATATTTCCCGAATATGAGTATGATAGCTCCAGCGGCAGCGATTCTTAGACGGACATCACCAAATGTAATGAAATCCTGCTTGTTTGTGTTCCAAAAATTTGCTTTCGAGGCTGTTTGATAAATATAATTTTACATTTGTAGTCTATAGGAAAATGTAAGTTTCACTCTCCACAATAAATTTTTATTTGTATTTTTTTTTATTTGGAAAGCTTGTGATCAGATCAGAGACAGGGAAGCAATTGCAAAATAAAAATCTGTAAAAGGCTTTACCCAAAACTTTCCTTATCGACACTGTGACACTAAATAATTTTAAAAATCAAATAAGTTAGGAGTAAAAATAACTTCACGTTCCTATTAAATTAAATACATTTTCAAATAAAAAAGATGTTACCGGTGGTAGAATTTGAACGGCAGGTGGAGCGCGTGTGCAGCCCCAATGTATATGCGATATCATATGGGACTCAGTCAGTCAGTCAGTCATAAACCTCTGGACTGGACAATTTCTACCTGCGCCTCGGAGAACCGGCCACTCTAATTTCTCCGTCGCAGCTATATTTAGTAATGGCTAATTTCTGCCTTGTTTTTATATTGTAAAAAATTTATTCTGTATCTATTGGCTTCCATTTTGGTAAGAAAAAAGCCTGCACTATGTACAAATTATTACTTGTATCTATTACTAAGTTGAATGAAAAATAAATACATATTCAAATAAAAAAAAATGTATCCCGCTGGAGTTTCAACCTGTCGCATCTCCGCAGCAGATCTAACTGCAAGGAAATTCCAACTGCGCTAACGCGTCTCTTCAAGATAAGTGCGGCGCGCGCCTGTCTTGAATAGAAAGGGGTTTATGGATGAAACATTTTTACTCTTTTGTGACATTATCCTGTATCGGTTGAGTTTTATTTTCGGCAAATGTCAAGCCTGACCTATGTGAATGTTATTACTTCATTTTATTTTAAAATTAACACAAAAATAAACAAAATTTTATTTTTTAAGGTGCTCATCCTGTATATATTTGTATGAAATTGTACGGGTTTCATGCGAGGTAGATATATAATATGTAAGCAAAATATCGTCTTCCTCCGACAAATACGAGTAGTTTTTCAGCTATACTGCCAACAGACAGACAGACGCAATTGAGAAAACCTGTTTTTCGTCATCTAGGCACTCTGAAACGTGAAGATCTGAAGAAATCTCGGAAGGTGATTTTTTCGCGATTACAATACTTCGTCTTTCAGACGAGGGAAATAAAAAGGAGATTTTTCAAACAAACTATTATGTTTTACCTATTTTTATATTATAGGAAAATCAGTCATTATGCATTGATATGAGACAATAATTGTCTATGTAATAGCTACTCCAATTTGAATAAACTTTATAAAAAATAATTTCACGTTAAACATTTGCACATGCGACGAAATCTAGTTCTAGCCTGCACATTAATTTGGGAGCTATAATCTATAATGAAGTATTTATTTATACATTAATTCCTCCCCTCATAATAATTTTTGTCATGTATTGTTTAGTGTTTTTATTATATTATTAACTTTTCAAACAATCCAAGGAAGTTTATAATGTATCTACATTAATTGTATCAACTGTAATCTGAAGAAGTTTGCTAATATACAAATGAAACGTTATTCTCAACAAATAAAGCTACTCGGTTTTGTTTGATTTTTCGCTTTTTATTGGCTGATAAAAATGTTTTCCTAACCAAACTATTTCGTATTATTAATATTCAGCCGTTATAAATTTGTTTACTGGTGGACAATGTTCCTCAATTTTTCTTGGAAGTAGTGCCAGCTGTAATAAACTGTATTTGGGGCTTCGCATAATGTGGCCAAGATATTGTAATTTGCTTGGTTGAATGGTTTCCATGCATTCCATTTCTTTTCGCACCTTCTCCAGTACTTTTATGCTACTGACTATGTATCCAGGAGATGTGTTGCATTTTCCGATACGCCCACATTTCAAATGCCTTGACTCGCTTAACCGCTTCTTTTGTTAGTGTCCATGTTTCTTTACCATACAATAAAACTGAATATACATAACAGCGCAATAGTCTGGTTTGTAATTTGATGTGACTTTGATCGGAGCATAATGTTGTACTCATGTTAATAAAGGCAGCTCTTGCAATTTCTATGCGGACTTTTATTTCTTGAAGGTTGTTGAGCCACAATCCCAGGTAACGAAACTGTGATACATTTTCAATGTTTTTGTTATTATATTGTAAATCTATGTTCATATTATTTGGGTTACGTTTACAAAAAGAAGTAGCTGGAAAGATTGGCAATTATCAAACTGGATTCAAAGAAAGAAAATCAGTAGTGGACGACATATTTCTCTTACGTCAGATTCATGAGAAATGCAGGAACAAAAACATACCCGTACAAGCAGCCTTTCTGGACTTTCAGCAAGCATTTGACTCAATAGAGAGAAAGCAAGTAATTCAAGCTATGTTAGACCTTGAGATCCAAACAGAATTAGTAGCTATACTTAAAATGACTCTAGAAACAATAACAAATAAAATAAGTTTTCAACTGCAAGAATTGAAAGAATTTGCAGGTAATGTAGGACTCAGACAAGGAGATCCGTTATCAACAACACTGTTCAATATAGTGCTAGAAAGTGTAGTGAGAAGGACCAATGTTGAAGGAACTTGAAACATCTTAAAGAATTCACACCAGTGCCTGACCTACGCGGACAATGTTGTGTTTCTCAGTTGAACGAAAGAGGAGCTAAAAGCTATAGTTTATGTTAAGATTTCCCCTTTTAAATTTACCAAAAAAGTACTTAGTTCTTGAACTTGTTTATGAAGATTTCGCATATCATGTTATTTTTGTAGTTGTTCAATGTGTTCGCATTTGTCTTTGAACCATTTGTTCTTGGCTTTCTTAATTTCTTTCTCGGTGTAAAACCGAGTACTTCGTGTCATTATTGTTGATTTTCAATATTCTTTGCCTTTCCATCATATTTAATATACCTACTTTTTGTCATTTATGCTTTTCTCTCTCTCTTTATCTCGGACTTTAATAGTTCATTACAGTAATTTTTTGAGGTCGTTTGTATGGCTGTCCATTTTGTCTGTATGTCTGAAGCATAAATGTAATTGTCATTTATACGATGATTAAAGACTTCTGCTACTGTAGCGCATACGTGTTAGAGTGTTAACATCAAACTTCTTACTGGGTTTTCGGGCTTTTTGAAAAGTAATTCGTATATTACCAACTACCGGAATATGATCAGCGGCGACATCGGCTCCTGGATAGGTTTTGACTGATTTAAATGTATTACAGAATCTTTTATTTACTGTATTTTGTGATTTGGGTTGTCTGCAGATGATATCCATGTATGTAGTCGGTGATTTGGGAGTTTAACCAAGTATTCATTATAGCAACCTTTTGTTCTTGACAGAATTGGATCATCATCCTCTCTCCTCTTTTGACTAACATTATGTTTACATCGTGTTTCTAAGTCGTTATGGAACACCTCCACATCTTCCTCAGCACTTTCTGCCGTTGGGGCACATACGTTGACTTTGATGTTTGACGACTTTAGTTGCAGGATTATGATTCTAATTAATATAGCTACGCCGTTTCTGTTTTATGTAAAATGGTCTCCAGAGTAATACAGTGTTTTACCGTCATCGGTAGTTACTTGCCCATTATTTGGCCGCCGTACTTCACTAATCCCAAGTATATCTATTTTCAGTCTTCTCTTCTCTTTAGTGGTATTACGTAACTTGCACGCTTGAAATAAACTCTTGATGTTCCAAGTAGCTATCCTAGCAGGCTGCATGTCAAATAATAGGATTGGCATTATTAATTATTGATTCGGTTATTATTATTTATACTGCATTAATAAGAAATTTAATTAATCATTCATTCATTCATAATCTATAGCCTCTTTTTCACCTTTTGGTATGGAGGACCATTCATACCCCGCGGGAAGTGCACCGGAGGTAATGTGCCACATGCGACTTACATTACGCTCTTCCGCATGCAAACATAACACGCACTCAACAACTTACAGCTAACTTAACTAATGAGTACAAATCCACTGCCTCTGCGAGAAAATTCTTGGCTACAGCCAGATTTGAACCCATGTCCACCTGGTTGCTAACAGGTTATGGTCACTTGAATACGCAGACTCGTACAGAATATTAGTAATGCGTGGCAACTACTGATGGCAGAAGGTAGGATTGTCTGACAAAGGTAGCATATTCTCTCTCTGGCAATTTATGCTGATTGGGGGGGGGTATGGGAGTCCCCGACAGCCTGACGCCAACCGTTACGACAGGTAATAAAATAATAGAATTGCCAGTTGTGGATTGGAATTCTGTTAAAAACATCTGTGCAAAATGCATTCCTCTCCTTTGTGTGCTCCAAAGAGGTTTGCCCAGTTTTGCTCATTCTTTGTGCTGAGAAACAAGGCTGCAAGTAGTTGTTGCTTGTGTGCTCCTTAAATTTGTGGTAAAACTCTTGAAATTGTTTAAAATGAGTGGTTTGAGAAAAAGGAAATGCTGCGTACCCGGCTGTAGCAATAAAGAAACACCAAGGTACTCACTTCCCAGCGAAAAACCTGTGTGTGTCGTTTGGCTGCAACGTATAGGAAACCTAAAATTAAGCAGTATAGAAGATAAACGCATTTTAGGTTCCTATATTGTATGCCAAACACATCTTTCGGAGATGTGCATTGATAGCAATGGGAAACTGTTGCGGTATCCTCTGCCAACTATAAATTTGCCAGGTAAGATATCTACTGTGTTCAAACGTTCTGAAGTGTAACTCTTAAAAACTATTTTAGGGTTTCATGAAACTTCAACAGAAGAAAACTGCTTTTGTTACCCTTTACAGAAGAAATATGAGACTCCTGAAAAAGTGAGGGGTATGTTATCAATTCTCAGTATGTATGCATTCTGCTGATTAGTATATATTTGTAATTTATAGGGATAATAGCTAAGTTCGAAGCTTCTATACCATCTACATCAAGGGGGAATAGTGAGGAGCTAAATATCGTAAGGGAGGATGTGCCACGACAATATCCATCTGTCAGACGACAGCTGTCTGACGTGTCTACAGAACCTGGCACAAGTGGTAAATAATAGTTATTTACTATACAAGTGGGATAAGAGCATCATTAATATATGTGTGTGTAAGTTACAAACGAGTGCATTGCACGAGTTATGTAAGCACACAAATATATTAATGATATGATGCATTATCACACATGCATTTTACAAAATTTTATCTACAACTGCCCAAAATTGAGAAAAGTGCATTAAGAGAAATGTCAAATCTGTCATTTTCAAAAATATTTTAGTAGGCAAATGTCATTCATTAACACTACTATTTCAGTTAGGTAATCAAATTTGAGTTACGTAATAAGTTTCATTACGTAATGCAAATGGATCTGATTTCATTATCTAACTGAGTTAGATAATGACGTTTATTAACTCAAATGAATTTGATAATAGGTTTTTATCCAAGCAGACGTAGATAAAATTATTTATTGTAAAAGTTTTTTTTATAATGGTTTTGATATCTAGGCATCGGGGATGTAAGACTGCATACAGTTAGGGAAATGTCACCCAGCAGACCCTCGCTACCTCATTTAACATCAGTAACCAGTGCACCACCAAGAAAATCTGGTATGTAAATGTATTTTATATATTAATAATGTTGTATTTAATAACATAATACTATATTCACATCAAGTTTGTAAACTGAAAAGTTGTGCAGCATCTTACAGATGTGTTTTAAATGTTATTTTACTTGCTCGTAGAAAAAGTTCTAATAACCTTTCTTTATCTTACCAAGTTTCAAATGTTCAAATTGTCAAAATACCTAAATCTAATATTTTAAAATAGGTTGTAGATGCTCATCACAATATTTCTTTTGCTAATTATTGTATATTCTTTCAGGTTTCCGAAAACACAAGCAAGTGGCAGTCCGTCAAACCCTAACGCTAGAAGTGCTAAGATTGAAAAGAGTGGTTAGTAGAGTTAAATCTAGGAAGTTATTAATAAGTAAGCAATTACAATTACTCCGTAATAATAATACAATGAATTCATCATTGAAAAATGAAAACGAAACCACTTTCAAATTTTTTATGTCACAGCAGCGCTCACAAAAACTTAAACCCAGAGGTAGAAGATTTACTCTAGATGACAAAATCTTTGCTTTATCTTTGTATAAACAAAGTGGTAAAGGGTATAAATATTTATCACAAATTTTCAGTTTACCATCTCGTAAGACAATTACTGCCATATTAAACAAAATTCCATTTGGCTGTGGTGTTAATGCTCATATTTTTGATCACTTGAAACAATCGGTAGATCGAATGAGACAGAAATTTCATTAGAATGTGGATTGCAATATAATCAAAAGTTGGACATGATCGAGGGCTTTGTAGATTATGGTGGACCACACAGGAAAGCTTTATTTGCAGATCACGCCTTAGTTTTTATGATAAGAGGGATTTTAAAAAAATGGAAACAGCCAAGTTCTTTTACTTTTTGTGAAGGTACCACATCGAGCGCTGACTTAAAACGAATTTTAAAAGATGCGATACTGCAAGTAAAGCTTACCGGTCTTAATTTAGTTGCAACTATTTGCGACCAAAAGTGTAACTAATCAGGCAGTTGTAAATTCTCTTATCAAAGAAACAAATGAATTTTGTATAAGATCTGTTATAGAAAACAGATATCAAGGTTATCTTGTTCATGAATTAGAAATAATTTATTTGTACGATTTTCCTCATTTAATGAAAGGAATTCGTAATGGTCTACTCTAAAAAAATTTACATTTTGTTATTGATGGTGTTGAAAAAGTTGCATCTTGGTCACATATAGTGCAACTATATGAAATTCAAACAGATAGGGGGCACTTTAATGCTTGTTATAAGTTGACCGACGAATATATTTATCCTGATAAAATCAGAAAAATAAAAGTTAAAAATTGTACCCAAGTTTTTAGTCAGTCTGTAGCTATCATGTTGAATATCGTTGCTGAATATAGTTTTAAACTGCCTCCTAACTCAAAAAATACCATAGACCCCAAAGCCAGCGATACTTCTGAACTTCTCATGTTTTTCGATAAGCTTTTTGATAGTATCAATGGTACATCATTAAAGTCACCTTATGGTAAGCCACTTAGAAGTGCCATTACTCTCAAATCTGAACACATCTCCTTTTGGAATTCTTGTCTCCCAGTTTTAAATAGTATGTATTACACTTCTATGGATTCCAGTAAAAAAGTTATTACACCTTCTCTAAAAAACTGGATTTTTTCAATACGTAGCTTGATTTACCTGTGGACGGATCTCCAAAATAAAGGTTTCAAATTTCTGTCCCCTAGAACTTTAAACCAAGATCCAATTGAAAATTATTTTTCGTCAGTCCGTAGTCACAGAATCAGAAATACCAACCCTACTTGTTCTTCATTTATTACTTCTAGTAAAGCTCTTTTAATTAATAACTTTGTATCTCCCCATTCAGCTGGTGCAAATTGTGAAGTGGACGATTCCGTGGGTGTCTTAGATACATTAAAAGACTTTATCGAACAAGATGAAAAGATCAGTGTCGAACCACCGCTTGTTTTAGATCCCATATATCCTTTTCACAAGATCAGAAGTGAATCCTTTATCATTGGTCATTACGCTTCTGCTTATGTGGCTGGTTACGTGGCTCGAAAAATATTAAAGTGTGTTTCTAATTGTGAAGATTGCACAAATAGAATAAGTGCAACTGTAAAATTAGCTTCAAATATTTTAATCAGGAAGAAACTGTATATTGGTAAAAGACTAGTTCATCCCTCACATAATTTTATAGCTGCATTTAAAAATACTACTGAAGTAATTGTTAATTGTTTACCAAAATTAATAACTTCCTATGGCATAAAACAAAAATTGAAAGTTACAATTTTAGAAAAATGTAAATTAGCAATAACTCTACTATTCTGTCCTAACCACCATGTAAATATTGATAGGTTTACTAAATTTAGTGTAGATATAGTAGTATTTAGGTATATAAGTAATATTAACAGAATAATTAATGGTAAGGATGCACAAGGAGCTGCGGAAAGTGGAGATCCTTTGAAAGTTCTGGCATTTCAGAAATTTAATAAAAAACGCAAACACAAGCGTCAAAAATCCAACTAACTTCTTGAAAAAAATCTTAGAAATTCTAGTATTATACAAAAACCATGTTTAAAAATTAAATTCAAACTAATTTAATTCTTACATAAAATTTCTATTAAAAGTATACTTTTTAAAATTTTATTTTATTAGAAGTGGATGACTTACTTGATTTAAATAAAACATTCATTTCGGTTTGAGTTTCAGTCGGAATATCAAAATGTTATCGCTCGTGTGTATATATTATATATTTAAATATAATGTAATATCTATCCTTAACTTTAAGTAACTGATAGAACATAATAGTTTATTAATTTACTCTCGTGCCTTATAAATACTTTATCTATAATACCGCGTAAAGTTTATTTTTAGTTAGCAGTTTTAAGTTTGTAAAACGATTGTTTAATAGCATGGTTCCATTAGTCACGTAGTCAGTAGCAACGTAGTTCAAATTTTTTATCCAATACCTCGCAATAACTATAGCGATTTTAACAATTGCAATATCAATATTATACACAAGCTACTTTTTGATTACCATCAGGTACTGTGATTTCAAACAAAAATTTTGGTTTTGATGCTTTTAGTGAGTTTATTGAGAGGTATGAATAAAATGTACTGCACGCGTAGTGGTACGAGGTATTGCTCACATGAGAAAATTAGCCCACATGATCTACGACTTTGTGGGCCAATTTTGTTCTCTAGTGGGTAATATCCGCATAACACTACTTGTATAGTAAATAATTATAACCACATAAAATTACGACTGTTTGCTAAGGTGAAGTTTTTTTTTATTGAGGTAAACCTATTATTTAATGTAGTAATCGTAATTTAAAGCCGCGGTTTGATGCCTGCCGAAAATGTTAATAGGCGTTACATTCCGTGTTATCTTATTATATTTCTCCTGCTGCTTATCGAAATTTTCCTAGATTGGTTTGTCATCTGTCACCAGGATTAATTTTCGTGAGTCGTGTTACCTGTGAGTGTCATATGTCACATAAACACTTGCAATTTATAAACAAAACGTCTAAGTCTGCATCTTGCATTGTTAATTTTATTATCAAAGGAACTTAATAATAATATTAAGTTCCGTTGTCAAGGGAAAGCAGCAAACAAATATAATCAGTGACTTACATGTTTTGTTACTAAGACTGTATCACTGACTTGGAAGATTAGCAGCGGGAAGAGTATTTTTTTATATTTACCATGTGTTTTCTAAATTTTATCATAAATAAAATATTGTACAATACACATGCGTAAAGCATTTTTAGTCACTCGCAAAGCTGAAAAGACTCACCACGCACCCGTTTTAACTCTGTCCTACACATGACTAAAGACTAGCTTTACGCACTTGTATTATAAATAACTATTAATTCACTCTCAATGAATTTGTCACTAACTTCTCAACCGTCGTTACAAAATTAATGTTTTTTTGGTATTTAATGAGTTATTATTCGATAAAAACAATTTTTGGCACTCATGAGCTCAACTTTTCTCTCATGGGTTATTTATAATATAACTCACTTGTACCATAAATAACTATTAGAACTTTTCATTCTCTTGTAACATTTCACACTATTAATAATATTGAAATTTTGCAATGCAATTAACTATTTAAGATACCTACATTTAGAACTTTGATTATAATTAATACCAATAGCGATGAGGGTCATACATATTTTTTGCATAGTGATCACGAAAGTCGTCTTTTTAAACAAAAGATTGTGAAGATAGTATCACTTATTTTAACAAAAAATCGTAAAGAAGAATACACTTTTTTTAACTATTTTATTGAAATTGCGAATTGTTAATTTGACAGTTGGAAATTCCGAAGTCCTTTTCAACTAAATTTCGAGTTACAAGAGATCACTATGGAAAATACTACGTGTACAAACGGTTTGAAAGTCCTTTTTTCATTTACTTGCAAACTGCAAATTCATGTAAAAAAGTATGACTTTCAAAACTGGTTGTACAAACAACTATTACGAAACAGATATGTTGTATAGTAATTAACAAAATAACGTTTTAGATTTGTAAAACATTATCGATAAACTTCACTATTTATTACTAGGTATATAAATTGTTTCAAAATTCCTTTTAATATTTTACTGCTTTGTGTAAGTTTTTTCTATTGCAACAAAGATGTACATATGATTGGTTTGAAATTATCAATAATAAATAACTATACGTTTCTATACTCATCATTGAATTCTGTATTACTTATTAAATGTTCTCAAGGTTTTTAATTTAAATTTTTAGTGTTATTGCATTTTTTTGTAACAAACACACGTTTTGTTAACCTAACATGTAAATAACACTAACAATTTAAAATAAAGAATTATCCAATATTTAAAATAATAAGCATTTCAAATTACCTGCAATTAGTTTAGCGATTATTTTACAGACACCTGTACAATTTAAATTATCGATTATGCTTGATTGATGCGCGGCAACTACAGATGGCGCTACCGATCCACTCCTAAAAATGAATGAGTCAGCTACCTATTTCTTGTCTTTATCTATGGTTGCTAGCAGACTACAAATCCACTCAACCACCCAGGTGACCTTAATTAAATTTTAGTAAAATACAGTATTGTGTCGATTTAGACAGAATTAATAGACTATAACTCAGAAGGTTCCGATTATGAATTGATATTTGAAAGAGAAATATAAATTGTTATTTGGTTTAGATAAGATGGTGTTGCATTTGATAAACAATATTCAATGTACAATAAGACAAAATACAGTATAGTTAGTAAAAATCTTAAAGATCAAACCTAATATAATATTTTTTCCAATACCTACTTGTAAAGCTGTATTTTATCTACGAAAATCTCCATGATAAAGTAACATTTTAACGATGAGTGTAAAATGCCACATTATTCACTATTGAATACAATAATCCATAATCCATAGCAACTAACAAAATAAATACGTGCTACCGTGGTAACTAGTAGTGATGTCAACTTTAGTTAGGTACTTTTCGGTACTTGTAACTATTCGTTACGTTTCATTGTAGTGTCCGTTACTTTGTATTCGTTACCGAGTACTCGTTCACTCTAAAGCCTACGTGCTTCGCAACCAGTTCGGATCGAGTACCCGAATGTTCAGTGAGAGTATCCGTTGGTTACAGACTGAGTGGCGAGTACTCCCCGCACACGGAGCTGCAAAAGCTGATATAAACAAACAAAACAAAATGCTTACTTCTTCATTTCTCAGAATTGTGCATTGCACACGGGGCTTATACACACGATAATATCGGGAGCTGGTAAAAGAGGTTTTAAAACAATCTGGTTAAGATACTTTATTTTGTTTTCAAAGTAACTTTATGGAAAAACAGGTGATAGCAACCTACTTGATCACATTTTTCTACTTGTGTTTATATAGTACTTACTGGACGTGGTCAATGCTACGCTAAGGTTTGCAGTTATGTGAAGTAGGTTGTATGTTCACGTTCTTTTGTTTTCAATCATCAGAAGTCCGTGTTTGTGATGTACCTATCAAATTTTAAATTATTGACTTCGCGACCTTTGCAACAGGGGCGTATCCAGCTCAAAACAGAAGGGGGGCAGCTTCCTGAATTCAAACTTTTTTATGGGGGGGGGGGGGGTAATGGGAGGGGGCCCCAATAAGGAAGAACAGCAAACACCATTTATTTAAAAAAAAATAGAACTATAGTTTGCGAGGATTAGTTGCATTTTTTTAAATTACAGTTGCCACTAATTGCTCCTTGTTTGCGAAAACCCATTGACGATTAATACTTAGCACGTTTTCTATTTTATTTTAAATTTTATTCACCTTGGAAAGAGAGGCAGAGGCAGCTGCCCCCCCTTGCCACTCCCTGGATACGCCCTTGCTTTGCAACCTTGCGCTTCGTCAGATGTGTCGTTTATATGATAAAAGCATATTAATTATTTCTTCAGGAAATTACCTATTTCATTTTAGAGCATTAAAAAGTCCTAAGTAATAAATTTTTTCCGAGAATTATTAATGTCAGAAAACATCCCCGAAGCCTCCCTTATTTGATAAAGCATATTAAGCATTTCTTCGGGAAATTACCTACCGATTTCATCTTAGGGAATTAAAAAAGTCCTAGCTAAGAATTCCAATCGCTGTTCGAATGTACCTTATAAGTATTTTCATGAAACCCCTATTTTTTCAGGCAGCATTCTAATTTTAAACACTATCTCAAACTTAATCTTCGGACCGTAAGATGGCGATAAAATAAAAAGCAACGTCGAACCAGATACTCTCGGTTAAACAAAAGTAACTGTTTAAAAAATGTAACGAATACTTTTGAAAGTTGATATCCGTTACTTCGGATCTTGTGGAGTAACGGGTACTCGTGTAACGAATAGTTACTTTTTTGACATCACTAGTAACTAGTATAAAAACAGGTAACATGATATTTATTTAAAATTATTTATTCAATTTCAAAACTTATTTATATAACTAAATGTAGGCTTTGGAAAAAATTTGATATGCCACATATGAATAAAAAGATTTTATCCATTCGGAGCAATTATCTCACTCTGCTTTGCCTCGTGAGCTAATGTTTTCCTCTTATGGATAAAATGCCTCTTTATTCACTTGTGGCATACATAACTATTGTAATAGTAGCAATTTGAAGGCTGCTAAGTTAATTATGAAAGTTAATCCCTAGGTATTACATTATTTATAGAATGATAAAAATATTCAATTATAAAAAATGCAAAGATGAATTTAAGTATACCAAAAAACATCATAATTGTTCAAAGATGTATTTAGTAAATTAACGGAATAGAATTCAAATCCAGTCGAACAATTCAGATTAAGAAAGAGAAAGGTCCCAACATATTATTTAAATATTGCTTGAATTAAGGTGGAAAGTTAATGTCGAATAATTATTTGAAGAAGTCATTCAATATGTCAGGTATAAATAAATGTACTAGTATATCAGCTAGGAGTGTTACGTTTTAAAAAAATTGCATGAAATATAATATTACTATGGAAAATACCATTATTATTAAAAACAACGAATTTTTTATTCAAAAATGTAAAACATATTTTGTGAAAAGTTAAAATTTGAAAAAAAACCCTTTTATAAATGGTTTTTATTAATATGGTTGGTGTATAAAAGCTGATACAAGGCGCTAAATTAACGAGATGGAGAAAAAGTAAATTTTAAAATAAACTGTATAAGGAATTTATGGAGAAGAAGGTGTATGATAAGAGAAGTTAAACTGCTACAATAAAAAAAAATGTTTTCTGGAATTGGGTGCTGTACTGAGTTTATTGTTGATTGATTGCAGCATGTGAATTGGATAACGGACGTTGTGTTTATTGGTAGTGGGCCTCATCAAGCTTCTTGTTGAAGTGGACGTCTGTGAATTGGACCTCATCGAGATTCTTGTTGGAGATTGTGGACATCTTGTGAGATTTGGAAAGGAGGCATTGCAGTTACTGGTAGTAGACCTTATCAAGTTTCTTGGTAGAAGTAACAAGTATCCTATCATATTTGGATGGAGGACGTTTGCAGTTATTGGTAGTTGATTGCATCTATACTGGGGTTGGTGCGCAGATGAAAGATAGGTTTTTTACTGCTGACCGGGAGATTGCAGTGTTGTGTTAAGAGGCTGTATTTGCATGGGTGTCTTAGAACTTCTGCAAGAAGTCGAGATACGCTTGGATCAGTGAAGAAGCAGATTGAAGTGATTATTGGAGGGGCGGCAACTACAGGTATTTGTTGAAAGAGCTAAAAGTAAAACATAATAAAGTAAATAGAATAATTAAAAAGGAACTACTTACATTCTTCATGTGTATCAAATGATAAGAATTGTAACAAATATACTTTTCACTGATTTTCCACTTTCATAGTCTTTTGACATTGAAAATTATAGAACTGTCATATAATTTTTTAAGTAAGCTTTCATTGCACAAAACAACTTTTCAAGTGTAATAATAATCTTTAAAATGCATGAACTCGACCTGATTTAAGAGTAAATGTTTTGCTGGAGCTAGAAATATTTAATAAAACCAATAATTAATAATTTATATTAAAGGGCATATACCTAATTTACATAAATTCATCTAGAACAGAAATTTATTATAATCTAAAAAAATTAATATCATACAGGGTTATAGCACTATAAAAGTAAATTTTTATGAAATGTAAAATTAAATTACAAATATGTGAATAGTTTAAAATCTAGAAATTGTGAAATATAAAATGTGGAATATTGCATGTAACTATAGGAATTAGGATAGAAAGAATAACAACACAAAATAATTTGTAAGAATTTGACAAAATAATTTTGTATTGCATAAAACGAATAAAAAACAATACAATTCTAATTGGTGGTTGTAATATGGAATGAAGGAGGTCATGAGATTTGGATATTGAAGCATAGTGGCTATCAATACCATCTACAGTTGAAAATGGTGTAAGTCGACAAGCAGTTGCAGATTGTAACAATGGGTGTCCTATCAACAGCATAAATAGGTGAAGACAGTTGGAGGTAGCTGCATTGGAAGGTTGCTGGAACTAGAGGAGAGATCGCAGGATGTTGTAGCTAATCTGAGGTCTATGGAGGATTCCTGTATTGCAGGGGTGTAATGCTGCAAAGTGTTTGGAGCGTCAGCACATGATGTTTAAGTGGAGTTAAGTAAGTAGGTACCTGTATTTTAAAATAAATTAAGAGTTTCTTTAATGAGCAAATAAACAATAAAAATAAATATTACTTACCTAGTTAAAGATGATTCAATGTAAAAATATTAAATTAGCTTGTCTTGAAGGTTAAAATTAACTTTATTTCATTTGAGCAAAGTAGTATTGCGACGACTAAACTAGAGCACCTGTCAATCAAACGATTAAATTAATTGACCTAATTAAATCCGCGAATTAAACCTGCGGTTTGACGTAATTAATTCCGCGGTTTGACCCAATTAATTTCGCGGATTGCTCTAATTAATTTTGATATGTGCTACTGATTAAATTACGCATTAGCTACTGATTAAATTACGCGGCGGCCATTTTTAATTTGCTTCCGGAATTACGCGGCGGCCATTTTATTTTCAATTTTCGCACGAATATTTGAATTTGAAATTTTTCAGATTTCTTTAAGTTCCATTTTTTTAATTTAAACTTTCCGGGGTGTCGGCCATCTTGGTTCTCTGCGTGCGCACTTCTCTTGGCTGCCAGTTTTAATTTCAATTTTCGCCAAATTTTTGAATTTCAATTGGTAAATCTGTCTCTCTTGTACTCATTGGGTATTGGCTGTCTCTCTTGCATTTACAGGATGGATGTTTATATTTAAAAAAATCTCTGGGCGACTCGGATTTGAATCCTCTACGTTCGTATTTATATTTGGGTTGCATCTGTGTACGCCTCTAGACCAACAAAGCGCCACGGATTTAAAGGTTTTGAACAGAAGACCATTTCACTGATCTGTCGTCACGCTTCCATGTTTTAAACTAAATATTTATTTTTAATTATAATTTATAAGAGCGAAATTGCATAGTCTAGTTTTAAAATTTTGAGAATAATTTAAAAAAACTGGTTTCGTAAGCGGTCTTGATGGAATTAATTATTTTATTTTTATCATTCGGCCCAACAGGCCCTGACTTGTCGGCGACAAGAGGCAAATATAAAACAAGTTACAAATTTGAGTTTACTATATTCCTGAAATACCTCTGTTCAGATAGCTTTTATTCTATTAAAAATTTGTTGGACCGCGATTTTAAAATTTGGTCCGTAACAATTAGCTACTTTTAATTACAGAAATTTGATTTTACACATGATAATTAACCACATGTGAATAATTATTTTAAATCGCGAAATACGCGGCGGCCATTTTTGGATTTGATTACGTCACGCCGAAGTCTTCCGTCTCACTCATCGCAGCTGTTCTCTCTCGCTCGCATTTATTTAATTTAAAAAAGCTTTTTGACGCGGCCCCAGGTAGGATTCGAACCACCGACATTTACATTGGTATGCAGCGCCTCTACTTCTCGGCTGTTGAGCTTTACGGCTTACGGCGTCTTGGGACGAGGCTATGCCGCAAATGTATTTGTGTCGCCACTCCTCCATATTTTAAAATTAAATATTTCTTGAAAATTATCATTTATGGCAGCGGAATTGCTTCGTCTATAATTTTAAGTTTGATAATAATTTAAAATACTGGTTTCGTAAGTGCTCTTGCTTGATTTAATTATTTTTATCATTCGCCCCAACAGGCCGTGGCTTGTCGTACCGCGGACAAGAGATTTGGCCTGCAACTGCTGGATCCTCTATAAAAATTCCAACAAACTTTTCTCGATGGCCTATTAGTCTGTGTTTGTTTAAATTTATGCTCAAAGTTTATAATAATGTCAATTTTAATTGTCTGAAGAAATTACAATTAGGCGTTTTTAATTTAATTTGCTACCTCATCCAGCCCTCATTGGCCGCTCTAGCTTTCTCTTTTGTTTTGCATTATGGGTAGGTATGAGTTTTGCGCAAACTCTGCGTGAGAATCCGCCCGCGGTTACTTAAAATTCGTCAAAATTATTTTCGCGCGAGAAATGGACAAGTTTATTCCTGCAGGTTTTTGGGGATATTATATTCATTTACTTGAGCGGGACGGGTGTACTTAACCCTCTCGAAAAATACGACACTGCACAAAAGCTGGATTTTTATAAGAAAACTGCATCTTGTTTTCCAACAAATCGGTGCAGGTTTGATGGCACGACGGTCTTTTTAATTTGTAACACCGAGATAGACATGTTTGGCTTTTATTTTATAAGTAAGCTTCTAAAATTGTGTCATTATATCGATCAAAACTGTATTTTAGTTTTAAAAATCCCAGTATAAATGCAAACGGACGAAAATAAAAATGAAAATACCCATAATGCAAAGCAAAAGAGAAAGCTAGAGTGGCCAATGAGGGCTGGATGAGATAGCAAATTAAATTAAAAACGCCTAATTGTAATTTTTTCAGACAAAGTTTAAAATTGATATTATTATGAAATTTGAGCATAAATTTAAACAAACACATAAACCAATAGACCATCAAGAAAAGTTTGTTTGAATTTTTATAGAGGACCCAGCAGTTGCAGGCCAAATCTTATGTCCGCGGTACAAGCCACGACCTGTTGGGTCGAATGATAAAAATAATTAAATCAAGCAAGAGCACTTATGAAACCAGTTTTTTTTAAATATTATCAAACTTTTAAAATTATAGACGATGCAATTCCGCTGTTATAAATTATAATTTTCAAGAAATATTTAATTTTAAAATATGAAAGCGTGGCGACACAAATAAATTTGCGGCATAGCATCGTCCAAAGAAGCCGTGAGCCGTAAGGCTCAACAGCCGAGAGGTAGAGGCGCTGCATACCAATGTAAATGTCGGTGGTTCGAATCCGACCTGGGGACGCGGCAAAAAGCTTTTTTAAATTAAATAAATGGCCGCGAGAGAGAACAGCTGCGATGAGTGAGACGGAAGACTTCGGCGTGACGTAATCAAATCCAAAAATGGCCGCCGCGGAATTCGCGATTTAAAATAATTATTCACATGTGGTTAATTATCATATGTGTAAAATAAAATTTCTGTAATTAAAAGTAGCTAATTGTTACGGACCAAATTTTAAAATCGCGGCCCGTCAAATTTTTAATAGAATAAAAGCTATCTGAACAGAGGTATTTCAGGAATATATTAAACTCAAATTTGTAACTCGTTTTATATTTATGATCTAAATTTGCCTCTTGTCGCCGACAAGTCAGAGGCTGTTGGGCCGAATGATAAAAATAAAATAATTAATTCCATCAAGACCACTTACGAAGCCAGTTTTTTTAAATTATTATCAAACTTTTAAAACTATAGACTATGCAATTCCGCTCTTATAAATTATAATTAAAAAGAAATATTTAGTTTAAAACATGGAAGCGTGACGACAGAACAGTGAAATGGTCTTCTGTTCAAAACCTTTAAATCCGTGGCGCTTCGTTGGTCTAGAGGCGTACACGGATGCAACCCAAATATAAACACGAACGTAGAGGGTTCAAATCCGAGTCGCCCAGCGATTTTTTTAAATATAAATATCCATCCTGTGAATGCAAGAGAGACAGCCAATACCCAATGAGTACAAGAGAGACAGATTTATTTAATTGAAATTCGAAAATTTGCGCGAAAATTGAAATTAAAACTGGCAGCCGAGAGAAGTACGCACGCAGAAAACCAAGATGGCCGACACCCTGGAAAGTTTAAATTAAAAAATGAAACTTAGAAAAAATCTGAAAAATTTCAAATTCAAATATTCGCGCGAAAATTGAAATTAAAATGGCCGCCGCGTAATTCCGGAAGCAAATTAAAAATGGCCGCCGCGTAATTTAATCAGTAGCTAATGCGTAATTTAATCAGTAGCACATATCAAAATTAATTAGAGCAATCCGTAAAATTAATTGGGCCAAACCGCGGAATTAATTAGGTCAAACCGCGGATTTTATTCGCGGATTTAATTAGGTCAATAAATTTAATCGTTTGATTGACAGGTGCTCTAGTTTAGTCGTCGCAATACTACTGAGCAATTATATGGTCTGTCATCATTATCATTGAACCAAATAGTATTCAATAAAACACAATTGGAGATAATTAAAAAAGATAATACAATATTTTGAACCTACCCTGAGAAAGGAAGTTGATTATTTTAATTTAAATCTAATATTTAATTAAATAATTAAAGAAAAAAGCATAATATGAAATTATTCAATCTGAATTTTAAAATTCAAAATAAATGATTGGAACTTGAAGAGCAAAAGCGATATAAATACAAATTACAATATTATTGCAATACATATCAAAGAGTTAAAGTAACACGTACCACTACATAACCTTAAATGTCGATCCCAACGTGGGACATTTTAAATAAAAACTAAAAGTTCAACTAATGTAAAGAAAAATGGGGACATAAATAAAATTTGCATTAACAAATATGATAATAATAAAGGTCACATAAATGCATGTTAAATGATTGTGGGGTAAGATAAATAAATCAGTATTATTGCTAAGAGGTTACTGTTTATAAATACAAATTCAGATAAACATTAAAAATTACAACTAGAAAAGGAAAGAGGACAGAAGAAGAAAAGGAAGAGAAACAACAGCAAATGGAAGAAAGAGAAATTTCTAAAGAAGCTGAGATTGAAAAACAGCATGAGGTAGGTGTACAGGAAGATCAAGTAAACGGTCGAAGAAGAACAAACACAAAAGATGTGAGTTTAGAACAGTTCATGGAAATGATGGTGGTACAAATGAATAAAAATACATAGCAACTTCAGAATGATGCAGAAAAAAGAGAAAACAGGTTGAAGAAAGATTTGCAAGAATCAATCCATAATTATGCAAAGGAAACAGAACGCAGATTGTAAGATTCAATTAAGAAGGATGCAGAAAAAAGAGAACACAGAATGCAAGATTCTAATCATAACGATGCAGAGGAAAGGGAAAACAGATTACGAGAATTAATACAAGTATTTATTAATTCAATTGCATAGGCAAATAAAATTAATGCAGAGAAACTAGCATAGTAAAATAAAATTAATGAAGAGAAGGTGGAAACCAGACTGGAAGATTTAATTCAGAAAAATGTGAATGAAAGCAAATGACATTTGGAAGAATCAATAAATATGTTAAAAGGAGATTTAAATAAGATACAGTTAGAAAATAAGCAGGAACTGCAATTTCAAATAAACAGTATTTATTGGAAAATAGAAAATTACAAAGATGAAATTAAGAATGAAGTCAAAATGCAAATGCAAAAAGAAGTAAAACAATTGGAAGAAAAGTTCAAGCAAACAGTGGAAGAAAAGATAAAAAAGAGGTCGAAGAAAAATTAGATTTGTTAAAAATAAGGATTGAAGATAGAATAGACATGCTATAGAATAGTGCAACAAATGTAAATAAAAGTCAGTGAATGCATAATTCAGGAATCCAGTCAGATATGTTACGAGTATTTGAAGGAAGAATGGGCGAATTACTCATTAGGTATTTATCAAAATTAGATGATGTTATGAAGGTAATACATAACGAAAATAAGAAAGTTCAAATAATAAACATGACTTTAAGAAATAATGCAGATGTGCTGCACAATTGTGAGGACATTTTTAATTTTTATGATCCTTGGTCTAATTTGCATTGTTTCTCGATTCCGAATTTAAAATCGCACCTGTAAAGAAGCATTTTGAATCATGTGCCTATCTTTAGCTGCTTAAGTAGCATATATTCCGTCTCGTCGATTCGCTTTGGAGGTAAAATATAGCGCTAGAATGAAGCGTGAGTGCAAGCGAGGCAGACAACCAAGTGTCTTTTATCAATCCCTCTTCAGACCTGAATTTTGTAGCAACGCTCGATTTAAGTCAAAAATTATTTCGCTAAGAAAGAGTCGTTGTGTGTGTAAGAATGAGAGAGAGAGAACTTTTTCTCCGCCCTGTCTGGCACAGGCGAGACGTGGATTACATGTGCACAAGCTTTGGGCTTCTCGCAGGGAATTCTTAGTCTGGCTTCCCGATAAACAACAATTGTTTTGAAGCTGTCCACTTACCCCGGCGGGGGCCTTCCAGCCTCGCTGCGGGTGTTGCGTTTGTTTGTGTTGTAATTAACGGTTGTTACTTGTGTGTGTGCGTACCGCATGTTTAAACGTTCCGATTTTTAAAGTCCGGTCGATTAGAGAAAGCAATTATTGGTGTTTCAAGTAAACGTGACTTTTCCCGCATTCTGTGTTTGAACTGCACGTGTTAGTTGTTGACGGTCGGTTTGGGATTTTTGTTAAGCGTCTGTCGTTACATCTATTTACTAATCCATTATCCATTTACATATTATTGTTAATACAGTTCATTTTCATTTAACTGTGTTTTTCTTGTTTGATGTTTATGTTATTTGCATGCGATTTTGTGTGTTTTTTTTGTAAAAGGAGTTTCGAGAGCTGCAGAAGAGTTTTCCCTCATGGTAAGTTCAACGCTGTTGTTTGTAGCTCGTCGACCAAACACTACTAAGGTTGAAGTTAGAATATGTAACCATATGCTTCCACTTTCCTCAGTATGCTCACCTGTGTATTTATCAAATTAGGAATGTGGTGGCACCTTAGCATCTAAGATTTGCTTTTCTTATAATAGGCGGCTGTCCTGTGTGGTCTCGTATGGAATCACCCCCAGCTCCACTGAGTGATGCCGGCACCCCTTTTGTTACGGGCTGGGGCAGCGGTCCTGTGTAATTCTTTCCGGATATAAGTCATTTCAAGCGCTAGTCATTTAGCTAATTAGCACCCTTGTCGTGATGTAGTTTTTAGGCTGTATCAAGCTATTACTAATTAGAGTCTTGTTGTAAAAGGCGATTTAGCCTATAACACAGTATTATTAAATTAAAAAATCATACCGATAAAGAATTTAGAAAATTATTCATCAACAATACTGGAGTAATACACATCAAGCACAATTGAGGACAGAACTAACGACAGGGAAACACCTGGAAGAGGATGTTCCCGAGAAATGTATATCATTTATAAATTTAACAAGGCACTACACCTAACGCCGAAGTTATCAGAAGAGGAAATAGTACAGCATATATCTCGACATCTAGAAATAGAGATAAAGAGGGCAGTAGCAGTGCAAAATATCAGGACTATGAAAGATTTCCTTGAAATAGTGCGACACTACGACATGGCTATTTATAACAATAGAGATAACAGTAGAAGAGAAAATACAAGTTTTCAAAATTTTACTAAAAGGAAAATTAAGGACACGCAGGACAATAAACTTAATTTTGGAAGAAATAACAGAATGACAGAAATTATAATACAAATAATTATAATAGGAATTTTGATAGACGAAGGAACTATCAAAATAAATGGAATCATTAGTGTAGTGTATTGAAGTCATAATTGTTTATTGTAGGGATCTTCTTCTTCTTCTTTTCTCAGACCTTTGTTGTCCAGTAGTGGACATAGTCCTCCCCTTTTTCTTTCCATTTCTGTCTTTCTTTCGCTATTCTTCTCCATTTTCTTCCCGTTGTCTCTCTTATGTCATCTTCCCATCGTTTCGGTGGTCTACCAATACTTCTTTTCCCTTCCCTAGGCTGCCACTGAAGCACTCTGCTTGTCCATCTGTCGTCTGCTCGTACCATATGTCCCGCCCAGCTCCATTTTTGTTCCGCAATTCTTTCCGTTATATCTTTGACCTTTGTTTTTTCTCTCAACCATTTGTTTGTTTTCCTGTCTCTTAATGTTATCCCAGTCATTCTCCGCTCCATTGCCCTTTGTACTATTGTAGGGATATTAGTTACTAACTTGGTAATGTAAGAATGTTAAGAAAGAGGGTGCTACTTCACTTGCCGTTCTGCCGTGAAGCTATTCGGACACGTTTCATTGTTGTACATTATTAATATGAGAATAAATTATCTTTTAACATCAGTGGTGTTTAATTGAAACCCAAAGGTGTAAAAACATTACAGTGGCGGCGAGAAAAATAAAGTAAGTGTGGGGAGGGGGGTGATATTATGTTAGATATCAATTAAATAAGTACTACACGCATGGGTCGGAGAACGGTTAGTCTGTAACGATTTGCCCAGTCGAAACGCGTTTTTGTGAATTAAAATCAATTCGCGCGTTCCAACCTAGCGATTTCTACGTTACCAGTTTCATCAAGAGATCCCTGCTCCACGTATTGCGCTGCTCTCCCACTTAGAAGGCCCGAGGTGGTAGCTTGATGCACGAAGCACAAAGAAGAGCTATAAAAGCCGCTTCTCGTCCGCATTCCTGGGCAGACTTCCTTCAGAGACTTCCTTTGCAGACTTCATTCATACATCCTTGCATTCCCTCCCTTCATTCTCTTCCTGACCCTGTCCGACCGTTTAAAGAGAGAATTTTACCCGTCCTGTCGTTAGTATTTTCCCGTAGCTACGTTCGAACCCGAAGCCTCCAGTCTTGGAGACCGTGTTCCTAGCTAAGCTTTAATTAAACCCGTTCCCCCAAATAAACAGCTTTAAGAAACGACGCCCACGAATGGGACACCGTTTCGCTGTTTAAATTTAACACTTGTGAACATCCCGAACTAATAATTATTGAAACATCTCCTGGAGGACGCTAGTAAATAATTACACCAAAATTTCCTGGAAGACGTATTCGAAACGAGGGTTAAACAACCAGGCCGTTTCATACGTCAATTTGGTGTCACTAAATAAATCCAGCGTCCAACACATTATTTGTTTGGCCTAGAAGGCCCCTGTAATATTGCACTTAATTTCTGTTTGACTGCAGGTTTGTACTCACCGCTTCAACAATCTTCCTATCGTAACACCGGAGAGCGACCGCGCCGCAACGATCTTAACCTCTCTTGGGCCGAAGACACGAAGCGGACCCCCGGGTGGAAGACGCCGCCGATGACTTCTCCTCCGGCCGCAATTCGCACTGCCACTTCACATCATCCCCGAGATACACAACGATAGCCCGGTGTCGTAAGGCGAAAGGCGCAATACATTAGAAATAACCTAAACTTGCAGCTGCACGCGGTTTTTCGACGGGGAACTTGACATTCAAGCGCGGAGGTTGGCGCTCCTGCAAATCACTTTGGGCAAAACGTCTCCCTGACCACTGGCGTCCCTTCGATTCCTGCAGAAGGCGGCCATTCGGACCTTCCACACACAGATGCAAGCGGGTTGCCGGTGCACAAGGGACGAGCAACCGGGTGCCCATCATAATTAATTAAACACATTGTAAAATACATTTTATTTGATTTCTTAAGAACAATACCTATGTTTGTAAATACTGAACCTTATAATTAAACTGTCTAAAGTTATCCTAGTGTTTGCTTGCTAATATTCAAGTGTATATCTGGCTGAACTAAATTACCTCCGACTGATAAGCTACCCGATGGTGATTAATTAAATTCATTAGCCCTAATTAGCAGAGGGCTAGTACCGTTACAAATGGCGCCCGAGCAGGGACCCTGAGCTCAGATATACATAGAGATTAGGAAGCACCCGCCGGAAGCTCCAGAACTAGAATTTGGCATCCGATACCTGAAAAATATTTGTTTAAAATTTTGTAATATGAAAAATTTACAAAACCTGTTACAGTATAGCCGTCCAGCGAAATCTTCCGGAACCCAGAACCAGTCAGAACCAGTGATGTCCAGTATAGCATTCCTAGGTCCCTGTCCAAGTCCTTTCCTGTATCTAGATAAGATCTTTCCGAAATCCCGTGTAGTCCAGATAAGATCTTTCCGAAATCCAGTCTAGTCCGTAAATCCTCCTGCAAACCTCAGGGATCGGCGGCTTCACTGCTGATACGGGATTTTGCGTCCCCGAGGTGCCCTAGCTGTTTTCCGAAGAAACGCCAGCGTAGCAGCATATTCCGCCACCCTCAGGGGTCAGCCTCATCAGCTGACACGGGCTAGCGTTCCCGAGGCACCCGAGCGAATCCCAGATCAAGAAGATGGCCGGAATGCCAAAAGATGGCCGAAGACAGGACAATCTAGGTGTCGGCCCGTGGAAGATGGCCGAAGACAGGACAATCCAGATGTCCGCCCGTGGAAGTCTTCTAGTGCCAGTTCCGCAGGTACCTGCCGTTGTATCCGAAATTGTTCAGTCCCAGAGCAGCAGGTATCCGCATATGAGTGCCTGGTGTATCTGAAAAATTGAGATATGTAAGTTTGTGTGAATGCCGCCATAGTTAGCATGAATGCTTACCCTGAAAGATCATCCTTTTGAAGCGTGCTTCTGTCACCGTGAACCCGGGTGTTGACAGGAGATGGTAGACTATAAGTCGAAGCTTGGAGGTGAAAATGCGTTTTCGGTGCCAGAATTCTGAGTCCTGTATGCTGTTTTCTGGAAAGTGTACGCTGGTTCCCGCAGCCTCTGCAATTTCCTCTAGTGAGATTGTTGTGTGAAAAAAAGGTTATCCTGCAACCTGAATCCTTTCGCAGACTTAGAATCTCCTAGTGTGAATGTAGGTCGATACCGCGACCGATGCATTTATTCAGAGATGAATTCGCTCCAGAGAATCCTGCTAGTGTGATTACGTTGATACCGCAACTGTGTCCACTTCGTGAGTTTGAAACTCTTCGCTTAATCCAGATAAGCGTTAGAGTGTGTTCCAGATGAATGCATTTGCAACAGTGCGATTCCAGAATGAATGCACCTGTGATTCCGCTCAGTGAGTTTGAAGCTTTTCGCTTAATCCAGATAAGCGTTAGGGGCTATTACAGATGAGTGCACCTGTAACAGAGCGATCGATTTTAAAATGCGATTGATTTTAAAGTGTGATTGATAATACTGATTTTTTTCTCCTTTTGAAGCGTACTCATAGCTACCGCAGACCCGGATTATAGCTGGAGATTGTAGATTTATCGAAGCTTGAAGGAGAGAATGTGGAAAGGAAGTCGCTGTTTTTTTTCTGTACCAGTGCCTGTAAGTTTAATCCCGTGCACCTGTTTCCTGGATATTGTACGCCGGTCTCCGCGGCCTATGCAATTTCTCCCCAGTTGAAAAGTTGTGTGAAAGTGAATTGCCCTGAAACCTGAATACTTTCACATCACTAAATATTCCCAGAATGTATACTAAAAGGTATGAATGTTTTCTATGTCGAGATCTCCAGGTATCTTCACGACGTCGTCTCCGCCGGTTGTCCTTCATTTTCCCGAGAGGAGGATCATGTGTAACGATTCGCCCAGTCGAAACGCGTTTTTGTGAATTGAAATCACAATTCGCGCGTTCCAGCCTAGCGATTTCTACGTTACCAGTTTGAATTTTTCGCACGCGCAGCCGGCTACGTCATCAAGAGATCCCTGCTTCACGTATTGCGCTGCTCTCCCACTTAGAAGGCCCGAGGTGGTGGCTTGATGCACGAAGCACGAAGAAGAGCTATAAAAGCCGCTTCTCATCCGCATTCCTGGGCAGACTTCCTTCAGAGACTTCCTTTGCAGACTTCATTCATACATCCTTGCATTCCCTTCCTTCATTCCCTCTCTGACCCTGTCCGACCGTTTAAAGAGAGAATTTTACCCGTCCTGTCGTTAGTATTTTCCCGTAGCTACGTTCGAACCCGAAGCCTCCAGTCTTGGAGACCGTGTTCCTAGCTAAGCTTTAATTAAACCCGTTCCCCCAAATAAACAGCTTTAAGAAACGACGCCCACGAATGGGACACCGTTTCGCTTTTTAAATTTAACACTTGTGAACATCCCGAACTAATAATTATTGAAACATCTCCTGGAGGACGCTAGTAAATAATTACACCAAAATTTCCTGGAAGACGTATTCGAAACGAGGGTTAAACAACCAGGCCGTTTCATAAGTCAATTTGGTGTCACTAAATAAATCCAGCGTCCAACACATTATTTGTTTGGCCTAGAAGGCCCCTGTAAGATTGCACTTAATTTCTGTTTGACTGCAGGTTTGTACTCACCGCTTCAACAATCTTCCTATCGTAACACCGGAGAGCGACCGCGCCGCAACGATCTTAACCTCTCTTGGGCCGAAGACACGAAGCGGACCCCCGGGTGGAAGACGCCGCCGATGACTTCTCCTCCGGCCGCAATTCGCACTGCCACTTCACATCATCCCCGAGATACACAACGATAGCCCGGTGTCGTAAGGCGAAAGGCGCAATACATTAGAAATAACCTAAACTTGCAGCTGCACGCGGTTTTTCGACGGGGAACTTGACATTCAAGCGCGGAGGTTGGCGCCCCTGCAAATCACTTTGGGCAAAACGTCTCCCTGACCAGTGGCGTCCCGTCGATTCCTGCAGAAGGCGGCCATTCGGACCTTCCACACACAGATGCAAGCGGGTTGCCGGCGCACAAGGAACGAGCAACCGGGTGCCCATCATAATTAATTAAACACATTGTAAAATACATTTTATTTGATTTCTTAAGAACAATACCTATGTTTGTAAATACTGAACCTTATAATTAAACTGTCTAAAGTTATCCTAGTGTTTGCTTGCTAATATTCAAGTGTATATCTGGCTGAACTAAATTACCTCCGACTGATAAGCTACCCGATGGTGATTAATTAAATTCATTAGCCCTAATTAGCAGAGGGCTAGTACCGTTACAAGTCAAGCGCAAATTAAACCAATAGAAAATACAATGGCTGCTTTAATCGGGTCTATGACAGAGTTTGATAGTGCTGCGGACGATTGGGTGCTGTATCAAGAGAGATTAGAACAATTCTTTCATGTGAATGTTATCAAAGATGAAGAAGACAAAAGGCGTGCGGCTGTCTTAATAAGTCTTACCCCGAGTTACCTAACGCAAAATCGTATAAATTGTGTCAATTATTAAAATCATACTATAGCGCAAAGGTGTCGGTGTACCGAGACCGGATCGAGTTTTACGGAGCGGTACAACAAAAGAACAAAACTGTAAACGAGTTGCATGCGAGAATAAAAAACAGTCTATAAATTGTAGTTTCGGGGCAAGTTTGGACAAAGTGCTTAGGGAAAAATTCGTAACCGGGTTGGTGAAAGGACCTATACTAGATAAATTATGTGAAGAATTTTCCGATACCAAAACGCTGTCAGAAACGGTCAACAGGGCGCTAAGCAAAGAAGCTTCGCTTTCAGCAAAAGATGCAGTCACGAGGGATCTTTCATGGGCGGTGCAGAACATAGGCAACCCATCTGCCCATCTAACAGGACACACGGGGGAAAGCAGCAGTGCTACCAACTTCAACAGGAAAAGGGAGCCCAATGAGTAAAAGAGGAAGCCCCAACAGAGCCGACAACATTCACAAAATGTTCACCCTACATCGAGAGCGGGACAAGCGACTTATAAATGCAAATGTTGTGGGAAGAAACATCAGAAAGGACAACGGTGTAGGTTTTAAAACATTTTCTGTTTCAAATGTAACGTAATTGGGCATTTAGCCAGTGTTTGTAAACAGTAGGTGGTAAAAAACAATTATTCTATAAATACCTTAGCAAATGAAGTAGAACTACCTATTTATAGTTTTAATAATTGCATGGATAGTGAGGGTGAAGATCAACCTTCAACAGTTTTAGTTAAAATAAACAATAGCCAGGTAGAGATGCAAATTGATACAGGGACTGCAATCTCTGCAGCGACAAAATGAATGTACTTGGAAAAATTTGCATGCTGCAAACTAAAACAAAACAATGTATTAATTAGGGAGTACATAGGTACAAAAAGTAAACCAGTAGGGTATTTTTCGCCAGCAGTTACATACAACGGAAAAGTTAGAATAACTAATATTTATGTATTAATTGAAGGTGGAGGACCTCCTTTACTAAAAGGATTAAAAAAGGTTAATAGCATAAATAAGGTAGATAGTATAAACGTACTGAAAAACAAATTTTTAGAATTGTTAAAGAGGAAAGTAGACGAATATAAATATGCTAAAATAAGTTGAATTTTAGAAACCGATGCAAAACCAATATTTTGTAAGCCAAGGCTGATTCCGCTAGTATACAAGGAAAAAGTGGAAGCAGGATTAGACTGATTGCTCCAAGAAGAAATAATTACGCCAGTAACTAACAGCTAGTGGGGTACACCATTAGTGCCGGTATTAAAGGAAGATGGCACAGTTAGAATCTGCGCGGATTACAAAATTACTCTAAATAAAGCGCTGCGAGAAGTAAAGTACCCGTTGCCTCAAATAGAGGAAATTTTTGCTCATCTACAAGGAGGAGAACAGTTCAGTACCATAGAATTGAGCCAGGCATACAACCGATTTGTCTTGGACGAGGAGTAAGCTGCATTAGCAAGGTGGAGTAGTCCTAAAGGGCTTTTCAGGATGAATAGGCTACTATTACATTAACCCCCAGCAGACAGTTTCCCGGGGTAAATGTAACATACACAATAATGGCTGTTGTAAACAGAATATCGTTATAAATTTTATTTAAGGCTAATTTTTCAAGCCAAACTAAAGATCTTAAAGCCATATTTACCTGTAAATACGTATCTTGGTTCCAAAAACTAGGTACGCACTGCTTTTGTAGTTCATATTTAAAATTGTACAGCACTAAATCACAGTAACTTTCGTCGTCATTAGAGACTGACTGAAACGAGAAAGCATTTACATCACCTTCAAGTAATAAACGAATGTTTTTTAGTTAAATTTTAGTGTCGTTACTATTCTGTTTTATTAACTTAATCAGTTCAATGCTTTTTTATATCGCACTTATATTCTTTCATATTCTGCTATTTTACTGAGATCTGGTAATTAATTCTTTTAACATTTTATTGACTTACGTTTTTATACTCTTCCTCCTTCGAGCTCTAAATTATGCTTCTCTAATTTCGTTCCAATTCGTATTCTGTGTCGTTCTACACCTCGACTGCAACCCCTCTTACAATTCGACTGCAACCTCCTCTGTACTTCAATTCGGACACAAATTTCATCTCTCTCAGTTCCGCACTCACAATCTTATTTATTGGGCACTACTTAATTTTATGACAATTTTTTATTGTACAGGGTGTCCGGATAAGGATACGGAGCGGACAATGGTAAGGCCTAGGGGTTTGGGAAAAATCCTTATGAATAAAGTGGGCAATAGAAATTTCTGGATATTAGTTTCAAGTTAGTAATTCGGCCGCTAGGGGGCGTAACTGTTATAAAGGAACATAAAAGTCACGCTATCTAGGAAAGTTACACGATGAGCTATAACTTTGAAAACATCATTTGATAGCTTGGAAAATACCGCAGCATTTTGTTTTGTGATATTTTTTCGTATCTGTCATAATAAGGGAGGGGGAGGCCAATACATTTTTCATAATTTACATTTTAATACCTCCTGAACCATTCAACCGATTTAAATATTTTTGGTCTCGTTTGAAAGAGCATTTTATGGTATTTGAAAAGAAATTTTTTGTTGAGTCCTTTAGTTTAAAACAAATTAACTAGAGGGCGTTATCTGCAGCGATTACATATTTTTGCTATTTTTGGAAAAAAGTTTAATGGGGCGGTACTATTTTCTTGGCAGACTCTCAGCCATCATAAAATTAGCTAAATTTTAATGAAAACCGCATCGCGATATCTCCATCCGTTATTGATTTATAGGAGAAAATGTTAAAAATTCGAGTACTTTAATCGGATCAGGTCACTGCATCTTAGAATTATATAAAAATGAACATAATTAGAAGAACTTATTAGTACACAAAAATAAATGTGTAGGTATATCCAGAGATGCATAATGGGTAAAGCATACTAAACAGAAGCATGAATTGATGATTTACTAATAGTAATATTATTAACTGTTCTGATCATTTATTAAAACTTGGCGAATTTGACTCTTAAATTGTTTTAAAGAGTTTTTTTTTAATCTTGTAGTATATCGTTGTATATCTTGGATATTTGATAAAACATCCCCTTTCAAATAAAGTTCGATGTAGAGGAGGTTCTAAAGATCAGTCCTAAATAAAATTTTGTTGTATACTTGTAAGTACTGGGTTTCCTTAAAGAGTTTTTTTTTATCTTGTAGTATATCGTTGTATATCTTGGATATTTGATAAAACATCCCCTTTCAAATAAAGTTCGATGTAGAGGAGGTTATAAAGATCAGTCATAAATAAAATTTTGTTGTATACTCGTAAGTACTGGGTTTTCTTATTCAAAATGAGTTTATGATAAAAAGTCGCAGCTTGCAAAAACCTTCTATTTTCATATTGAGCCATCTTAGATTGGAAAGTTTATGTGTTATGTGATCGTATTTCCCAATACCAAAAATAAAAAGTAGGCAGGAAGTTTGTACCATTTGAATTCTCTGAGAGACATTAAAGGTAATACTTGGTCCATATGTACATATAAGCGAAGAATAAGAAAAATTAGATAATACTAAGGCTTCGCACAGCATGGCTTTGGTAGTAGATAGGAAGTACCTGTGAAGATAAAGAAGCTTAAGATTTAAGTATGCTTTCTTAATATAATTCGAAATTTGTGATTTATATTTAAAATGACTGTCTAAGACAAGTCCCAGATTCTTAGCTTGTTGAGCCTGCAGGAACGATAATATTATCAATAGTTATGATTATTTGATTTATTTAAAATTGCCGTGCATCTTTAACTCCAAAAACTAGTACAACCGACTTTGACGGATTGAGTGTTAACGAATGTTTTTGGAGATTTCTGAGATAGCTGTTAAATCATTCTGCAGTTGCATTAAACCCTGTCTATAATCGGAAATTCTAAACGAATTATAAATTTGTGTATTGCCAGCAAACATTTGAATTTTACAAGTCTGCATTACCAAAGCAAGCAGTGTAAATGGAAAATAACAAAGATCCCAAAATAGATCCTTGTGGAACCTCTCTCGACACAGACCTTAAAGTTGAAATTTCATTTGGTAGCCATACACATTGAAATCGATTACAAAGATATCTGCAGAACATATCAATGGAATTATCTGAACGACCAATGAATCAAGAATAGCTAACAGCGTTTCATGGTTAATAATTTCAAAGGCCTTGCTAAAATCCAATAGTGTCATTACAGATAATTTATTTTGGTCACCAGCCAAAATTAGATGATTTGTTGTATTCAATAAGGTAGTTGTACAACAAATCTTTGTGTGGTGACTTTTTGAGCCAGTAAAAATGGAAAGAGTATTCCAAGAAATTGTGAAGAAACTTTAAGGTATGGAAGCAGGTCCGAAGAGAATAGAAAACAAATTAAATAAAATACAGTCGCAACTAGAAGTGGTTAAGAAGGAAAATATCGATTTGAAAAATGAAAATAAGGAATTAATGAAAAAAATCACAGACCAAGAAAAGAAAATAGAAGTATTAGATAGGGAAATTAAAAAAAGCGATTAATAATATATAGAATTAATGAAGAGGAAAATGAAAAAAAACTGGAAATGAAAGAAAAAATCAGAGTGATCCAAAGGGATATATATATATTGTAATGAACTGTTGTAAAAGCTCCACGTTGCGGTGCATGTAAATTTGCAATAAACTGCCTATTGTTTACTTATTTTGGTTACAAAATTAATATAAGTTAAAATTAGGGCAAATCCATACACAATTCTCAAATTATATTTTTATTATACTGTGCTCAACTTTGCCTGTCAGTAAATTAAGGCTAGTTAAAACGAATTGTAATAATTATTTGCACAAATAAAATGGTTGAATGCCCCTTTCTTAATATTTTATTTAACTGCAATATTCAATACGCTTAGCTCACGACAAACACGAAACTGCTTATCTCAGGGTTAGGTTCAGAATGTCAGTATATTCTCAAATTTTAGGTTATTTGTCTCAACGTAGCTCATTTGCTCGTTCTTAGTAGATAAATCACAACCTCGTAAATTGACAAATAAACACAAAATGGTTTGTGCGTACAGCGTGTATTTGAACGTTTAAAATCGTGAAATTATGTGAGAAAGCGTCAGGTAAATAATTTGAATATTCCCGCTTGGCAACTAAAAACTCGGCTTCATTTTTAAGATGACGTAGAACCCACGCCAACTTTCATTTGTTTCTGATGCTTGATTCTGTCCAATTTCGCAAAATTTGATGACGCCTAGGCTTTTACGGACTATTACGGCGTAGCTGGACCCTCGGCACTCCTAACTTTTTAAAAATTAGCCGTCCCCGCTCGAAAACTAGTCGTAGGGCGACGCCGTTCGATTTTCTGCCTCTGGCTCCGTTTTCCTGGCCGCAGATGTTGACAGCGACGTTCTTGCAGACGCCGCTGATATCCCCGATTGCTGACCTCTGGGTTCCAACGCCTAATATGGTCGTAGTCGAAGATCGAAAACTCCAGATGCTCGGCTGCCGATGTCCACTTAAAGATGAGATTGAAAATTTTTAGTTTTTCGTTGCGGAACTTAACACAAACGCTCCCACAGCTGGTTGAACACTTGGTAAATAAAACTGGGTACTTTTTATGTGGTAAAATACTTGTTTATTATTGAAAAACATCAATTAAAAATGGAGCACAAATTCGACAAGCTACATTAATTTCTATTTTCTTTTGTTCTCTTCGTTAATAACAAAAAAGCACGGTTGTTCTTCTACTATTAATTAGAAATTAGTTTTGATAATCTTAACCACAAATAGAATAAAGTTTGATTGCATAAATTAAAAATCTAACATTTTCTTAAATCTAAAATATTGTCTTTTGCTTATAACTACTACTGTTCTTTAACGTTGCACAAACGTTTTGTTTAATGTCACTGCTCTGCTCTTTTGCACTTTCTTTTTAATACACTGGTATCCGAGTCCACCATTTTCATGTCGCTTGCTTCTCCTCTGTTGCCTACATTCAGGATTGCTCTTTGTAATTTTCTAGATTATCCTTGTGTTCATCTACCCTTCAGATTGCTCACAGTTTTCACTGTCCTTTGCTTTTATTGATAACTACGCTCATTTATATGCACATAACAACATTTTGTGTCAATTATTTTCGTTTGGTCTAGCTTTACATGTGCACCAACCTATCATTTCAATTATATTACTTTATTCAAAAGCCAAATTCAAACCCTCTGAAATATGATTTGCTTTTGCGTGCCTTTATCCGACTAATTACTACTTCTCGCATCTCATTACCAATGCATTTAATACTTTTATTATTGTTTTAGATTGCAGTTTCATAAAATATCTTAACTCTGTGCTTTACTGACTTGGTTAAATATTTTGCACTGCAAACAGAGCCAAGTTATAGGCTTAAAACATCTCTCTCTATATATATGACAGCTCAAAAGAGCCTTGACCCATGGCTATGGTCTTCCTCCATTCTTTCCTGTTAACAACTAATTGCTCCCAGTTATCTGTAATACCTAGGGCTGCTAGGTCTTCCTTAACATCTTCAGCCCATGTTGTTGGTGGTCTGCCCCCTCTATTCCTTCCTTTCGGTTCAATCCTTAACATTTTCTTGGGCATCCTGTTGTCACCCATTCTTGCTACATGCCCCCCACCACCGTAGTCTTCCTTGTTTGATAATATTAGCTATGGGTGGATCTGAGCAAAGCGCATCGATTTTTTCGTTTCTCCTTCTCCTCCATGTGTCTGGCAGTTTGACATCTCAGTATTTTCCTTTTCCTTTCCCCTGGCTATTTTATTCTGGACAGCGATAGTTAGCACCCACACTTCACTTCCGTACGTTATCAACGGTGTTATCATTGTCTTGTACACATGAATTTTAAGAGCACGCGGTATTAATTTATTGTTTAGCACTGATTTTAGCTTCGCAGCATTTCTAGATCCTACTGTTATTTTTCTTTCTACTTCCTCATTGCCATCCCCATTACTTGTAATATCTGTGCCCAGGAAAGTTATATTTCGGACCTTTTCAAACATATATTTTGCATTGTCTTGATTACTTGTTATTGTTAACATAGAGTTAATTGTATCCTTTGTGTTGAAAACCATGTATTTTAATTTTTTCACTTATTTCCAAACCAAATTTTCTTACTTCTTTTTCCAGCTCTTTCTGTGTTCTTGCCATCAGATCATCAGCATATGCATCAAGTAATGATGGGAATTATTTAAAATACTTTTATCTGATTGGATTCCACTTCTTCTAACCGTCACCTCCAATGCTAAATTAAAAAGGGTAGGAGAGAGTAGATCTCTTTTCCTAAGTCCTTTTCCAGTCCTGAAACTTTCTGATGTTTGATCCTCCACCTGCACCTTATTTTCTGTAATCAATAACGTCAGTCTCACTAGTTGTATTAGCCAATCAGGAATTTGCAATTCTCTTATGCTTGTTGCAGTTGTAGCCTATTTATGGTATCATATGCCTGTCTGTAATCAATAAAAAGAGCATGTATCTGTGTCTCCTCTTTTTGCTTTCTTCTGGATGATTTTTAGGGTAAAAATTTGATCTGTCACTGATATTTGTTTTCTAAAGCCCAGCCTGGTATTCACCTATTCCAACGATATGGGTCTATAATTTATATATTCAAGCCTATCACCTTTTTTAAAAATTGGGACTATTATTGCGTCTCTCCACTCTCTGGGAATTTTACGTGTTATCCATATTTCTACAATTAAATCATAGATCTTCCCCTCCAGAGCCCTTCCTCCATACTTTATTAACTCTGACCGAATTTCATCTGATACTGAGCTTTTGTTATTTTTCATTTTATTGATGGATTTCCTAACATCTGCTATAGGTTGTTATGTGCTCCTTCAAATTGTTCTGTCTCTTTTCCTGTTCCTTCTTGCAGTTTTTCACTGTAATTTTCACGTCATCTTTTTGTTATATTTTTACTACCTACTATTAAATTACCTTTCTTATAGTTACACATCAGCAGTCAAGGCTATTAACCTTTTTTGCTTGTATTTATCCGTTTATGAAACAGTCTCATGTTCTTTTTACAATAATTTTCTTCTATATTTTCTATTAGTTTGTGTTGCATATTTCTTTTCTTCCTTCTGCACAACTTCTTTACTTTTCTTCTTTTTTCCTTAAATAGTTCTTCGCTTTCACTAGTTTTATGATTTATCATCTTCAGTCTTTCCTTTCTCAACCCTTCCAGTGCCACCTCACATTCCTTGTCAAACGATTGGTTCTTCTGACCTGTGTCGTGGTAGCGTCTTCTCTGCTGCACACTTAATTGAGTTCTTTAGACTTTCCCACTTCTTTTCTACATTACTTTCTGTTGCTATTTTTAGCATGTTTTCTTCTAATTTCTTCTAGTACTTTGCTCTGGTCTCGCTGGTTTTTAACATTTCCACCTGTAGGTTCTTTCTTTGCATCCTGTTTTTTCTTGGCCTATGTTGCATTCCTACTTTTATCTTTGCTGTTACTAGATAATGGTGTGACTATATTTCTGCTCCTCGACAGCTTTAATGTCTCTGATTAAATTCTGATGTTTCGCTTCTATTACTAGATGATCAATTTGATTGACTATTTTACCATTTGGATGCTTCCATGTCCCTTTGTGAATGTCTTTATTTATTTTGAAAGTGAATATTAATCGTAGATTTCTCTCTGCTGCAAAGTTTATTAACCTTTGACCATTGCTGTTGCTTTTCTGGTGCAGACTGTGCTTGTCTATCACTAGATGATTTCTTTCCCCTTTTCCAATTTTGGAGTTGAAATCTCCAATTATCATCACATTTAGCCATTGTTTCAAACAATTACTCCAGTTCTTCATAAAACGTATCCTTGCTTCCATCATCTGACTCCTCTGTGGGTGCATGTACGTTTATATACTTATTTTCCTGTTTAAGCCTCTTCTTCTCAGGTAGCTGATTCTTTCACTTATTGCCTTAAAATTAATTACGTTCGCTACCCTTGCATTTGATACTAAAGTCCGTTTGTAATGTTCAATTATTTTGTACAAGTTGATGTACTTTTTTTAGGAAGCACCTAAACTTAATTGAATGACTTTTTTTCTGTTTGCAACACAACAATTTTCTTTCATATTTTAAGTTTTGTTTTTTATTAAAAACAAACTTGAAGTATATTATAACCATGAATGACAATAAGGTCGCTTACTATTACAAGCAGCTGCAGCTCTAAACGTTATTAATTTGGCAAAATCAGTTTTAAAAATAAAGAAAGGGAAAACAAGGAATGGCACTCGAGCATTGCTTAAAAAAAGACAATCACAGGGACCAGGGGTGCTTCGAATGTTAAATGAAGAGATTGCACTGGAAGATTAGGCTTCATACAAAAATTATTTGCGTATGACAAAAGAAAACTTTGATAAGTTGCTTGATCTAGTAATTTTAATTGATTTTATGTTTTCGATATTCTGTTAACAAATTGGTACGAAGACAATTAACTTTTGATTTAATTTCCGCACATGATACCCCTGGTTTGAGAGATTTTAACTCCGATTGGATTTCTTTATAATGTTTATTTTTGTAAGCAGCGTTTTTAACATTGTACAAACACGGTCCACTTTTATAAGATTTTATTAAGCAAGACACTTGTTCGTGACTCCAAGACATCTTACTTTCAGTTTTAAATATAAAAGACAAATATTGGTTACTCTAAAACACAACACTTGAATACAAATAATAACAAATAATCTGAGGTTATGTTATTTGTCTAACACCACCATAAAAAACAGAACGACCAACACAATAATGACACATTTTCCTAAAAATTTACAAAATAATGAATGAAAAATAGGACCTGTTCTAAACCAAACTAAATTGATGAAAAATAGGACAGCGTTCTGTCTCTAAATCTAGAACTAAAAAAAATTAATTTTTCTGTAAGAATCTTTCGATTTTTTAGTTCCTAAATAAATTATCTTAAACTTGTACTAAATAATTGAACATTACAAACAGGCTTAAGAATCCAGTTCCTAATCTGCTTTGACGTGCACCGCTCATTTAAGAAGGTGTAATCTTTCAGCCCTACTATGGCATTGTCTTTTAAGTTTATTTCTTGTAAAGATAAGTTCTATTTGATATAGTTTGCATTGTTTTCCTAGTTGGTTTAGTGCTCCTTCATAATTTAAACCTGTTGCATTCCAAGAGCCCATGTACCAATTCTTTTTTTTTACATGTTGGTTTACTACATTTATTTTTTCCCATGGCGACATTTACTTGATTTCCTTGTTTTTTCTTTTTCATAAACCACATTTTTTTATCATTCACTAGCTGTGCCTGCTGTAGTGAGCACTCGTTTTTGGTCCATTTATATACTACGTTGTCCACTGTCAGTTTCTGGTACCCTATTCGTACTCACTTGTGAAGTTCTTTTCCATTTCAGCTCTTTCCTTTATTTTGCTCTGAATCTCCGTCTCTCCCCAGGTCAGATTGTTTTCTATTATTATTTTTGTTCCACGTAAATTTCTCTTTTCCTTCATCACTTTCATCTTTTCTTCAAAATTTTTCATTTGTACTGTTACTACTTGTTTAGATTGGTCCCTTCCTACTTTGAAGGCTTCTTGTAATTTAGGTTTAAAGCCTAGTTTTTCTTCTACCATTTTCTCAACATTGTCTTTAATATTACTCTCTTGACACTGCCACCCTTTTATTACAATATTTAGTTTTTTCTTTTCTTTTTCTTGATTTTCTACTTTCTCTTCAAGTTTCTTAATTCTATCTTCAAAAATTAATTTCTGTGCTTCCCACTTTAATAGTACATATACTGAAGATCTGCAATTTGGGTTAGAGATATAAGTTCAGCTTGGGTTTCTTTTGAATGGTTTTTGTAAATGTTCTTGTTCTTAATTAATTTCAAAATTAGGTAAAATTTGCTAAAAAATGTACATAATGGTACTTCTAATTAATGTGATAGAAAATATGTATTATTTACAGTTACAGTTGGTGTAGCGTTTTTAATCAAACAAGTATTTTTGTCAAGTGCTTTTAGAGAATTTTCATCGAAATGGTTAATACACAAAGTAGAGTATTCATTAAGTTTAGAAATATCGGTAACACATGATTAAATATTATAATTAAAGGTAATTTAATTAGTTTTTAAGTAAGACAGTGGCTGACTTCATATAGGACTGTGTTGTGACACAATGCGACGCTTATCAGCGTTCTGTACAAGTAGGGGCAAAGAGGTAGATAACTGTAAGAGAGCTGTTTAGGGCAATTAACTCGTGTTTGTGTGACACTGATATGACTGTGTACGTACCAGTGGTGACGGTGACAACTAGATTACTATTATTTTATATGGAAAATTAGATGCCGTGCAGCGTTCAGTTATACTGGTAGATACAATTAAGGACGCTGCTCAGCGTTAGTGTCCTTCAACGTGTTAAAAATACCACTCCTGAAATAGCTTTGTGCATTTGGTACGAATCTGCATATCGCTTGGAAATTCAAAAAGTGGTTTGTTTGGATTTCCACAGATATACCACTTTCTAACCATTTTAAATAACTTTGAAAGAACCTGTTTATATAAAAATTACTGACTCAAACTACGGAAATGTGAATTTGAGAATATAATTGATTGAAATCTGGCAAGTTTTCAAATAAATCTACCTATTTAGCAGTATTTGTTTTTAATTTGAATATCGCGGTAGGCCCTGATTGAAAGTTCAGAATAACATTAAGAGGTGGCGCCACTCCCCCGCGGTTGCTGTCACCTTTGTCGCACCGTAATCCCCAGCACTAAGTGGCACTCATTAATTGCTTAATTTCATTGTTCGCTCATCACTTAACCTATATTTGCTTTCCACTCTTGGGGCCCCTTAAGCGAGGCACCCGCACTCGGGTGGGACAAGCCTGTTATGACGGGCTAACCTCACTTTTCCCGCACACCAAAACACGTCCGCTCCGTAGCACCGCCCGAACGAATTTTTTTAGTCTAATTTGTGTTTTTGTTTGGGAACAGGAGTTTCAACTCAAAGTCACGAGATTCCGAATAACAAGTTATAGATTCAGACTCTCGTAATTTCAGTTCAAACTCCCATTCAAATTAGCAATCGATGCTTTCCAGTTTTATATAAGTAGGTGATAAGATAAGTATGCGAGTAGCAATGCTAGCGCTCTCTATTGGAAGCACATTACACTGCCATTGAATAAATTGCGGGTAATTGTTGAAATTCAAATCTAACGCGAAGCACATCGAGTGCGAACGCGATTTTTTTACAAAAGCAACAATAAATTTCAAAAGCTTAAATGTTATAGGTACTCGCATCTACTCTGGACACCTTCATATTACTAGTGATTAATTTGTCCATGCAGTTACTTTTAACGATGTTATACGATGTGAAGGTTGTGAAAGTTTTAAAATAAAACCATCTGTAAAGGGTTTTACTCAGAAATTTTCTCGCAAGTGGACGTTGTGACACTACAGAATTTTAAAAATAAAAGGAGAGAGGTTTTGCAAAAGTCAGGAATCAGGGAACAAATACTCAATCTCAGACAACTGATTGAAAAATGCTGTGAATTCCAAGTGCCGGCAGTGCTTTGCTTTTTGGACTACAGTAAAGTTTTTGATTGAGAGAATTGGACCCACATGGAGAGTCTTGGTGGAAACGGATGTACCCCGACGCCTCGTATATTTAATACAGAGCCTGTATGAAAATAGCAAGGTAGCGGTGAGGATCAACAATCAAATTTCTAGCGATTTTGAGGTCAATCGAGGTCTGAAGCAAAGTTGTATACTTAGTCTAGACCTATTTAATATCTACGGAGAATATATTATGCGTAAAGTGATGGATGGTTGGAACGGGGGTCTTTCAATAAATGGCGAAAGTATCACAAACCTGAGATACGCAGATGTTACGACTATTATAGTTACTGTCGAAAAAGAGATAATATACCTACTAGAAAGGGTAGAAAGAGAAAGTCGTAAATTTGGGCTCGAAATTAACCGCTCTAAAACTAAATTAATGGTAGTCGACCGTACCAATCAACTTCAACTTGCTGGTGCATTAAATGATCTGGAAATTGCCTCACAGTATAATTACCTGGATCAATGATATGCAGTGATGGTGACTGTATGTCGGAAATTACAAGAAGTACCGGAATGGCAAAGAAAGCAATATCGCGGTTAAACAAGATCTGAAAGGATCGAGGAATTGCAAATTCAGTTAAAATGCCCTTAGCCAGATCCCTGATTTTCCCCATATTTCTTTACAGAGCCGAAACATGGACTCTGCGGGTCAAAGAAAAGAAAAAAAATTATGCTGTTGAGATGTGGGTATGGAGACGTATGCTGCGAATTCCATGGACAGCTCGGCGAACTAACCTATCTATTTTACAAGCACTGTTGGACAAGTGCCGATACGTAGACCGAGAAGTAGATCACCAACACGTTGGGCCAATGTGATACAACATATCGTCGGACCAACATTAGACGAAGCACTACACAACGCCGAAGACCGTAAGAGATGGAAAGACATTATAGTGAAAGAGTTCTATCCAAGGATCACGACCCTCAGTAATAAGGATAACGAAATATAAAGAGAGATTACAAAAAGCAATAGAAATACATAGAGCAAATATTGTTCAGTTTGCTATTTACCAAGCATGGTTTGTTTTTAATTCATAAATTATACATATAATGATCTACTTTGCTTTGATATTTGGGTTACAGTAAAAAATCTTCAGGGTCTACAACTTTCGTGGCCCACCCGGTATAATATTAAGAATTTATTGCTAGGTAACTGCTTTATTTCAAGATTTTCTTCGAGTGAATACAACGAAAACTGCTTATATGAAAGATTGATAATTCGGTGTATCATATGGACGCTGGATGAGTAATGCACTCCAAGTCCAATAACTGAGTCATAAATAGAAGGTACAATAATTATTAAACCTAGTCATGATTACTACAATAATACCGGGTCCACCATAAAGTATTTTTTCTAATAACTTTTATTGTATTTTACCGAACACCATAAAATTAGGTCATCAAAAAGAGAAAATATTGGAGATTGGTTTAGCCCAGGTGTGAAACATAATATCCATAATGTAATCTTTATTTTCGACCATACATTTTCAGACTTTTTTGCCAATTTTCCAACTAAGATCTTTTTCATGCATTTAAATTTTATCTCGAGAAGACAGTTGTCAAAATGAATCGCTAGTCTGTACATGACACGTCCCCACACAATCGCGTAGTTGAATGGGCGGACCAAATATCGGTGGCCGATTAGGAGCCAGTAATGGCAAACGTTAAGTAGTAAAACGAGCAGAGAAATGCATCAAAGAAAATTGTGGTCACTTTAAAAATGTGTTCCATATTTAGTCTAAACAAATCTTTATGCTGATATAATAGTAATTTTATCCGCTAATGTACAATAAAAGTTATTATAAACGAAAATGAGACCCAACAGATACATGGTAAATGTTGTAAAAAAGAAAAAATGTCAACAATAAATGCGTTGTATTTAAGACAGCCGCATCTCACCGATGCGAGGGGTACTCCGTGCCCCAGTACACCGAACTGGCGCTTTATTTGTAGGCTACCGCCAATCGTTGAAATGGCATTTTCAGGCGCTGAAGTTCGAATTCCACCGCCACCACCTAATGTTTTTGTATTTGAAACTTCACGTAGTTCGCATTATCAAGTGTTTTATTTTATTGTTTCAGTATTATTATGAACGGGAAGATATTTTTACCCCCTTTACCTCCTTTGATTTTTAAAATTGTTTGGCGTCATAAAGTTTACTTGCGGAGAAATTTTGGAGTAAAGCCCTTTACAGATTTTTTTGTGTAATTTTCAACAGTTAAAGTCTCTCTTTATTAATTATTAATTATAAACAGTCTTTCCCATCTAACGTTTATTTATTATAACTACTTAAAATATTGTTGCAAATTTTATGGGTGGGGGGGGGGGGGCAGGCTTCTCCTGATCCCTCACTCTTTGATTATTCATCAATAAAGCATATTATTAATATAATTATTATCGCAAAAACCATCTTGAATGGCTGGTTTGTTATGGTAGGGCCATGGCTCCTTGACCCCTTATAGGGACCCGCGACGGGCTTTGGCGTGATGCTACCTTCATAGTTTTATGTTTCAAAAATACTACAGTTCAGTAGAATTTCTCATAGTACAAGTATTCAACCATAACCTTTATATAAACGAAATCTATCGAAAACGGGTCAAAGAACTAACAACAAATTTATTGTTTAAATGATTGCAAAAAGATGTAAGTTAGAAACAGTTTTTTGTAGTTAGTGTTATATAAATATAATGAAATATTTATTTTAATTGTACCAATAAGCAATAATTGATTAATAGTAAATCTTTTTTTTTTTGTATACTGGTCTAGTAGCCGCTATCCACCAGCTTAGAAACGAGTCCGATAGGTATGTTTTTATGGCCTAGGCCGGTAACACTAAAAGACGCCTGTGATTCGTGATGTATGTTTGGCAGTACTGATGTGTATTATTGGTGTCACTAATACAACGTGTTTTCTTGAAAATTCACGTCTGTGTCTTTTTGTTACAGGTTCGAGATCTAAGTATATTTCTTTTAGTAGAAATGAACTAATTGAAATGATGAAAAACCGCCTTTCAGATGGTTTCAAAGACAAGTGTAATCATCTATATGGGGAAATGCGAAGAGCTACGGGAAGTGATAAATTATAAAATAAAATATACTTATCAATATGAAATATTGATATGTAATTCCATATTTTACTATAAAACTCAGAAAAAAATCGTAAATTGTTTTTGTTATTCTCAATATTTTTAACTTGATTTTTTTCAATAAATATATGTATATGACTCTGTTTTGTATATATCGGTTCTCATGAAATAGAAAAGTATATAAACAAAAAATCTTGTTAGCATTTTTCCCTAAAAACTCAAAATAAAAGACTATTTAGGTTTTTAAAAATGCCAAAATTCGACTCATTCGACGCCCAGTTTATGTCATTTCACTTGTTTTAGTTTTGTCCACGATTTTATGAAAATTCGCCTGTGTGCAGCGGTTGAAAATTGCACAAGGTAGAAACTGTATTTTGTATTTTGACCTTCAGTCTTAACCTCACTTCAAATCAGCTAATGTTACCTTAATTTATTGGAAATTCTTTACTCCGTCCTAGATCTTCAATTTCTTCCCTTTTATTAGCTTCCTGATACTTCCCTTATTCTATAATTCTTCTCATTAAATGTACTCAACAAGGGTTAAATTTTTAACTTTTTTGTTGGAGCACTTGCACTTATCCACCTCCTTGTTAGAGGTCAAACAACCACACATCTCAGGGATATAGGGATACATATAAATATGGAAGAAGAAGTGCAACATATAAAAAGATTAGGAAAAAAAATTAAAGCAAAAGCAGGCCAATTCTGCTGAAATTAAGTAGCTGAAACAAAAAAATGGAAATAATTAGATCAGCTAAAAAACTAAAAGGAACAAAGGTAGGTGTATATCTCAGAAGACCTTACTAAGGTAATGCAAAAACAAAGAAAAGTACTAATAGATCATTAAAAAAAGCCCAGGAATTGGGGAATAGAGCACACATTTACAATAATAGATTGTTTGTAAACGGGGAAGGCTATACAACTGAACAGCTTAAGGCACAGGAATTAGAACAGGCAGAAGAGGAGATACAAAAGGATGAAAATAGAAAACAAGAAGAAAATAAGACAAAAGATGAGAAAACAAGCAATGTGAGCGAAAGAATTCCAACAGAAGAAGGCAGGAAAAGAAATGAGTCCGTGAAACAAGTAAGATACACAACAAATTTGGACAGAAATCCAAAAAACTATTAACCGGAGCAGTAGGACCAAAGGGCAATAAATATAAGACTACACAGGCAAGAAATACGGCCAATGAGTCGGAAAATATAAATAAAAAAAAATATAAGAAGAAAAGAAAAAAAAAAGAGAAATAGGTCTTGGTGCTTGGAACATTCAAACAATATATGGGAAAGAAGCTGAAATAATCGAAGAAATGGAAAAGTTTAACATTCAGATAATGGGAGTAAGCGATATTAAAAAAGTAGGAGCAGGGTCAGCATCGTTACCAAAAGGATATACTTTAAATTACTCAGAAAATAAAACAAGAGAAGAAACAAAATATGGGGTAAGCATAATACTACCAATAGAATTGAACAGAAACATAACATAAACGCACCATATGGATTCACAAATGATAGCAATAGAATTGGATATAGGAGAAAAGTTAGGTATTATATAAATTTATGCACCAGTAGAAGGAACGGATAAGGCAGAAGTAAGACAATTTTATGAGAGACTGCAACATATGTATGACAGCTTAAGGGAGAGAAATCAAAAAAATCTTATTATGGAATACTAGAACGGGGGAATAGGAAACGGCGCGAGGATAGAAATGGGGGAGCATGGGACCGGAGGAAAGAGGGGGAAAATATTAAACAACAATGGAAAAGAAATATACGAATTCTGCCAAATCAATGATCTACTTATTGGTAATACCTTTGAAGCAAGAGAAAGAAAGGCAAAAAGCATAATTGACTACGTAGTATTGTAGCCTGTTCTGGCTATTTTAATTTAATTTTAGCTCAAAAATGCTTGCTACAATCGCCGGGGTGAAACCGGCTCCCAGGAAGCTCAGAATGCCAAAGTATCAACAATAAACTCAAGCTTAATTACCCAGGAAAGAAAACAAAATAACTTTTCTAAACGTCTAATAAATTCCAACTAGATACATAGTCAATTATATTGTATTCGAAACAGGAAATAAAAATCTAACGTTTGTAAATTAATACAACTCTTCTATCGGGGCGTCTCGCTTGTTGGGATCGGGCCATGTTAGTTTCTTTTGGACCAGCCTATATTTAGAGTAGTTCCGATGTCAAGTAGGCGGTTCGTCGAGTCTGTACAGATAAGATGTTAGTTAGCGAAGGCCTCTTAATGGCCGTACGCAAACAACGAATTCTGTTTTCAAATTGTTGAAAGTGCGGGCAATATTAAGTTAACTTACATGTATTCCTGGTGCAACTTGTATTTATCGCGGCCTGCAGGTGTGCCGTTTATGGCGAGATTACGTGCGACCTGTGTATTTAGCTGGTTTATCTTCCTCAGGACTTTCGGAAAAGCAGGTGAGCGGTTCTATAATTGAATTATGTTCGGGCCTTGCAGGCGACGGTTGCCGGGGAAAATATGACTTTTAGGCCGCGGTTCGCCACTAACATGCAGCGAGAAATAGCCCGGGAATTCCACCGTGCCAAATTATTAACGTAGTCTCGTCGGAATTTCTTGCTTTTGCTGCGGCCACATACAGGCAGGGCCCTCGGAGGCGATTCTTAAGCCGACCTTGTGCTTGTCTAGGTTGTAATTAGTAATTTTTAGGGCCGGCCAATTAAGTATTTTGATTGGTGCGAGTTAGCAGTACGTATCTAAGGTGTCGGACGAGCGTATGGGACCTAGGGGAATTATTTATAGGTGTCTTGCTGATGAGCCTGGTCGGATCTCTAGTTGATGAGCCTAGAGGCCCCCCGAACTAGAGAGTCCAGGTAGGTACGGGTTATCTGGTAGGATCTTTGGTTGATGAGCCTAGAGGCCCCCCGAACTAGACGGTCTTGGTGGCATGAATTCTACTCAAAGAGCCTAAGGGTCGTCCTGAGCAGAATTGGATTAGGAACAAGGTACCGGAAAATTCTGCCTCTCCATAGCTTCGATTTCTCCTTTTATACCCTGGGTTGGCGTAATCAGCGGTTCAGGCCGGTTCGTTGGAGCGGAGATTGTTGCATTAGTTGCGCTTAGTTGTCCCTGCGTCTCCGTCGCTTATCGCTATAGGCGCGGCGCTCCGGTTCATAACGTGGTGCAAGCCAAGGGGGAACGCGCAAATTAATTTTTAATTACAAAATCGCGTTTGCGCTGGGTGAAACGTTACAGTATATGCGCAACAATCCAAATACCTTGTTACTGAGATTAAAGTGATATGGGACAGAATTAGGTACACATCACAAAGTAGTTACTATGAAAACAAAAATCAGAAAAATAATTAATGAAGAACAGAAACAGTACTGAAAAATGGATGTCAAAAAACTAAAATGTGAAGAAGTAAGACAAAACTACAGAGAGCAGGTAGCGAGTGAGTTAAGTAGAGATAAATAATCACAACAAACTTGGACGCTGGAAGATAGGTGGAACAACTTTAAAGAAATCGTGAAGCAGGCAGCAGGAGAGGTATGCGGAAAGAAAAAAGTAAATACAGAGTATAAAAAGACAAGATGGTGGAATAAGCAAGTGAGAGGAGCAGTAAGGGCCAAAAAAGCGGCATAGAAAAAATATTACAAAACAAAAAATAAAAATAAAAATAAACAGAAGCATCAAAACCCGAAATGGAAAATTAGTGACAAATGAAGAAGAGACCTTAGAAGCAGGGGCAGAATACTACTGTGAGAAAATGAATACAAAAGAGCAACGAACAAATAAAAGAAAAGAGGATTTAAGTTATAAAGAAAAACCAGAAGAAGAAAACAGACATACTACAAAAATAAATGAAGAAGTCTGCGAAGCAATAAATAGATTAAAAACAGGAAAAGCATGTGGAGAAGATAGCATCAAAGCTAAAATGATAAGGGGGGGGGATAAGGTAGTTACATGGCTCTGGAAGTTCTGCGAGGAAGCATGGCAGGACCAGATACCAAAAGACTGGCAGTATGTTTCAAATTGCACACAAGAATAATAGAAACAAAACTAAGAACAGAGATTGAAGGAAAAATTGAAGACGAAGAAGCCGCTTTTCAACCCCAAAGACAAACAAATGACAATATCAGCATAATTAGGAACCCGATTGAGAGAGCAATGGAAACCGGCAAACTACTATACCTAGTTTTCATAGACCTTAGAGCAGCATCTGACAACATAGAAAGACAAATACTATGGAACTGTCTAGAAGAAATACAAGTACCACAAACATTAATAAAAGTGATAAAAAATGTATACCAAGTACGCAGTGCAAATTAATGAAGGGAGATCACGATTCTTTGAAATGCGAAAGAGAAAAAAACAGGGAGACAGTTTAAGTCTACTATTGTTTATTATAGTGATGGACAGAATACTAAAGAACACTAAAGAAAAAAACACCTGAAAGCTTAGTGGAATGTAAAAACATGAGCCCTGTGAAAATAAATAGCCTCGTGTGTGCAGATGACATAGTGCTGATAAACAGATACACACAGCAAGGCTGAGAAATTGATAAACATCTGGATGAAGGAGCATGAGAAGCTGAAAATGGAGATCAATATAAATAAAACGAAATTAATGAAGATAAATAAATAGAAAGAAGAGAATGGAGAAGGCAACAACGTAGGAAACATAATATGCAAAAGAGACATAATAGAGCAAATACCATGCTTTGAATACTTGGAAAGCTTATTATCAGATGACAGAACAATAAATTCAGAAATAATAAATCGCATTAAGAAAGGGAACATTAAATAAAACTATTTATGGAAAAAAGAAACTCAGAACTGAAACAAAATTACACGTATACAGAACTATAACGGTTCCAAAAATACTATATGCAAGCGAAAGCTGTCCGTTCCAAAAGAAACAAGAAGATAAAATAATAGCAGCAGAAATGAAACACTTACGAAAAATAGCAGGAAAAACTAAATTTGATAGTATCAGAAATGAAAAATAAGGGAAGATCTACACTGGACACTAATTAATAAACAGCTAGAAACGAAACAATTGAAGTGGTTCGGGTACATACATAGAATAAGTGAAGAAAGACTAGTAAACAAAGTAATACAAGCGAGAAGAATAGAAAAAGGAGAGTTGATCAACCGAAGAAAAACTGGATAAATAGAATAGAAGAAATAGGAAAGCAGAAAGGCAAAACAATGGAGGAAATGAAAATAACCGCAAACAATAGAAAAGAATGGAGGAAACGGGTGGAGTCCATATCCGATGCTCGTTAAAGGCAGAAGAATTAGAAGAAGTTGTACAATTATAACCTGATCTAAATCCCGACTGACTTTCAGGAATGATATTGTGTTCATCTAAATAGCATTTTAATTGTTTATAATTTTCTCCAATATTTTTGATAAAACTGGCTTTTCTTGTTTGGTGTAATTTTTTCAAGTTACTTGTAATAATTACAATGCGCCAGCAATTTGGTTCTTTTAATTTTTTTCTATGCATTATCCCTAAGTTTCATCATAAGTTTTACATTATCTGTTAACTAAGGTACATGCCTTTTAGTAATCCTGACAGTTTTAACAGGAGTATTTGCATTAGTTATATTTAAAATATTAAAATTAAGAAATTTCACCTTGTCATTTATATTATCCATATAAAATATATTTTGCCATGGAATTAATTGGAGACTATTTTAAAACGAGTTAATATCAAAATTTCGATACCATCTACCAGTTCTAAACATAGGAGCAACATTTATTGTTTCAACATTTGAATGGCAGTAGGTAAACAGTATCATGATCTGCAAGTTTAGGCCAAAAATAGTTTTAATTCGCCAAGTTTAGGAATTAGTCATCTAACATTCATATGTGCTATTTTTAATTGATCCAAAACCATTCCGCTGCTGCCTACTATGCCCACCGAAATGCATCCAACTACCTATAAGAAACTCAACAATAAAAAATGACAAAAAGAATATTTAATGTAATTTTTAAAACCACAATTCCTGTGTGCGCCTTTTAAGACAGAAAAATACAAGTTCACGGCAAAAGATCCCCTGCATCTAAACATTTTGGATTGATGACACTGAGGTCGTTTGTTGAGTTGATTTTGTGAATGTTGTTAGTTCCATTATTTCTAAACACACTTCTATTTCCGATTTTTTTTGTCGCTTCTTTTATAATCAGCATGTGTTTATGGGTGAGGTCCAGTGGTGTATTGGTAAAAACTTAGGTACCGGCTCGCACATGTGACGACGATCCCCCCCTCGATAATTTTATTAAACGTTTTTACATAGTCAAATATATTTATATATTTTCAAGTCGTACTTTTATGCTTCCAATTTTTTTATCTTTACTGACAATCCACGGGTAAGTACATTTCTTGCTCTCTCACATTTCAGTCATCCATATATTGGTCAAGAAGGTTTAGCAGCATTTTCTTTGATTTCCGTAGATGTCTTCACATCATTCGAAACTTCCACAAAAGAGTCAAACTTTGTAGCTGGCGGTGATGCACTTTCAGAAACTTCGATTGGCCTAAGGTCCGTTTCATTGTTATCATCTACCAGCTCCACTCGTTTTAAAATGTAAGACTTCAACGACGTTTGCTTTCTTTCGCAACTCATTACAAAGGGATCTTCTTTAATAGTTACCTATAAAAAAATCTGTAAAAGGCTTTACCCAGAACTTCCCTAGTCGACATTGTGACACAAAATAATTTTAAAAATAAAATTAAGTTAGGTGTAAAAATATCTTAACGTTTCTAATAAATTAAATAGATTTTCAAATAAAAAAATCCTTACCGCGGCGCTTGCGACTGCGAACAAATGCTACTGACCAATTCCTTACTACTCTACGGAGAACTGTTGGTATCGTCGAGTTTCAGCTGGCTTAACCTTCACGCTGGGAAAGTCTTAAGAAAATTAATTATATTTTTTACATCAATAAACCAATGCAGATAATTCTTTCACTAAACATTTCTTTATTCATTTTTAAACATATACGCAGGATGTATATATTTATGTGCAATAGTTTTTACGATATACGTCAAAGCCTTGCCCAAATATGCGTTTCCCGTCTATTTCAAGGTTTGTAATTTTCGCATTTATGCGGCTCGCGGCCTAAAAATTAAAGGAAAATAGAGGTAACAATATGTTAACACTTGCTTATGCAAATTAAAGCATTTATCAAATTAAAAAAATTACCGGGGAGGAATTCGATCAACATCATCTGCGGATACAATCGTCGATAGTCAGATAGATTTGTCTGCGCTATGCAGGCTCGCTGAGGTGTGCGACGTGTGTATTTAAGCGAAGGGTGTTATTGTGGAAACTTTTTGACTTTGCGACCTTATCTTGTATTTGTTGGGTTCTATTTTCGTCAAGTGTAAGGCCTCGTCTATGTGAAAATTACTACTTTAATCTATTTTCCACTTAAAGCAAATATAAACAAAATGTTATTTTTTTAAGGTGCTGACCCTGTATATATTTGTATGAAATTGTACCGGTTTTATTCCAGGTACATATATAATATGTATGCAAAATATCGTCTTCCTCCGACAAATACTTTTTGAGCTATACTGCCAAAAGACAGACAGACGGAATTGAGAAAACCTGTTTTTCGTCATCTAGGCACTCTGAAACGTGAAGATCTGAAGGAATCTCGGAAGGTGATTTTTTCGCAATTACAATACTTTCTTCGTGAATGCCTATATTGACCAACCGGCCCGGCTACAAAACGGTCAATCAACCCCAAGCAGGTAGTTAGGGGATAACGTGCAAATCACCTGCTGAAAGCTGTTTACAGTTGCTCAGATTGTTATTTCTTGGAATTCAATGAATTGTAGTGGTGTCCTTGGAGATGAAACTGTGCATATAAAACGAATCTCCTGCAATTTACGAATTCAGAAATCACTCTAAAGCCGGCTCGCGAGCCGTCTGGGAAAAACAGGTACCGGCTCGTCGAGCCGGTGCGAGCCGGCTCCAATACACCACTGGTGAGGTCCTCTCGGATTATCACTTTTATCCCATTCAACAGTTTTGTTACACAAAATATTTATTATGCCGACAAAACTTTACGTTAATAGGCCTATGCACCTCTACTTTGTTTTTTAAGCGATTGCTGCAGTTGATGTCATTTTATGCTATGGTAATTTTCAGATGCTTACGGCCTAAGTCCATGATTATACGATCCATATTTTCATGTAACTGTTCGGGTACTCCAAATATCCGCAGATTCTTTCGCCTGGAATACTGCTCCTGCACTTCCAAATTGCCTTCGACCGCTACCAATTTGTCTTCAAGTGCCGCTCTCAACCTACCCTAAGCTATCCAGTGTATGCTAGTCTAAGTAACCCGAACTTAACCTAATCTAACTTTCCTAATGTCTCATGTAATGTAGCGGTACTACGATCGTTTACAGATGCATAACATCAAAAACATATCAAGTCTAATATTTTTCACTATATTTTAAATTAATGTACAGCAAATATCAGAAATAGTTTACGGGAAAAATAATATTTATGCCATATTAAATTAACAATTAATCAATCACTAATTATAGTTTATTATACATAAAATCTGAGTTTTAAAGAATTCTCAAATAACTGGTCTCATTTAATTAGAAACATTACTGTCTTCATTTTCAATGCTTAAAATATCTGGTCTAATATCTCTTCTCTGTATTTCTTCGAATGTCTGCGTCATATTTGCTTCTGGTTAATTTGTATTTTATAGTAACCCTTAAAAAATTCAAGAGCTACAAGTCAGGCGATTTAGCCAGCCAACATTATTACCATAACTTCAAGTAGGTTCATTGGAAAAATGGCAATTTCTTACTCTTTCAGAATAGAACAGCGGAGGACCGTTTTGTGGAAATCATTAGTTACTTCAACAAAATAGGAGAAAATCTTAGCAACTTTTAAAAACATTTTTGAAATATTTAATCAATGGTTTGTAGTGAAATTATTCCATAAATATATTGCCCATGAATGGTAGCACCTAATTAATCAACAGAAACGTGTAAATTATAAACATTTATTACATGAACTATTAAAATTAACACAAAATTACCAAAAGACGACATGAATGGCCCAAGGACTATGCTATTTAGAAATTCTTCTGTAAATTTCTTATATGTAAACTGTTTAGAATACAAAAAAAATAGCGTGTTACCCATTTCCCTGGTATGAATTTATCTGAAAAATGTTTTAGAATTTAGAATAGCAAAGTAGATGATGCTAGAAACACAATGCAAAAAAAATCCCGATCAAATATCTTTGTTTGATTCACACAGATGCGTGCATCAAAACATTTTTGCTTATAATTATTCATGTAATTCAAGTCATAACTGTTCTATTTCATTCAAAGGTCGTGGTAAAGTCAAATTTGCATCTTGCCGTATTTGTTTGCCTCTGTTAATATTGGAAAGGAATTTGTAAGCTTCCCTTAATGGCTTTTAAGCGGATGGATACACTTTCTAATAGGACTTAAGCCGACTTAGCGTATTTGGGACTCATGTATTTATGGATTTCGTTCAATACAATGCCTCATTGAGAGAACTTAGCATTAATATTTCTTAAAATAAGCATTTATTCCTAAACAACGTGCGACGCTCCGATTGGCTACGCAGGATCGCCTCAGCCAATAGTGTTTGAGCCTTCCCCTCCTTGTTGAATTTGCGAGTTCAGCTCATTGTCAATTCAGCTTGTTAGATTCAGAATTTCGAGTAAGCAAGTTCACCTATGCTTTGTGCTGGGTTGCGGTCGGTCTAGCTTCCTGGTAAAGACATTTCCAGGTTGTTTTGTGTTACGGTTACGCGCAATTCGCTATTTTCTCGTGGCCAATCCAAGCGTGTCACAACAGTTGAAGCTATTGTAAAAAACCATCGGTCCATCAGTGACGTTTGTAATCGTTGTTACTCAATATACTCGTGTTTGTTAAGTCTTGTTTCACTCCAACAAATAACTGAACCCAAGTCAAGGGTTATTAAGTGGCAGTTCCCGGCAATCCCATTGAACCGGAATTCGCAGCGGATTAACTGGGGGCCCCATTCGTGGAAGCCTCTTTTCAAGTTAATCATACAAAAAACAATCTTAATAAAACACCGGAGATATGAGCGTTTTTAAGATTTGAAAATAATTTTAAAATGTAGTACACGACAGTAGGAACACAAAGCTAAAAAATTTTACATGTGGTAGGAGGTGACCGTGGCTGTAAACGCGACCTTGAAGTCATGTTTACTGCACTGTCTTTTTGGACTTAACAATTATGGGAACCTTGAGTTGAAATTCCACATATAGCATATTTGGCTTGACTGCCCAAAATTTTAGCATATCACCCTTTTTTAATGTCATCCCAATTATTTCGCGAAATTTATATGACCCCATCTTGTTGATATAAACTTGGGTATTTTCGTGATAAAGTAAGACATTTGTTATTTCAGCTTCACGGAAGGGAAGAGTATATTCGATGTCACCATGCGCTAGGATGTACCATCTATCATCATACCGAAAGCGTGAGCTTCTACTTGTAAAATATCAATAATCAGAAAGTAGACGTCGCTAGGAGTATAATAAAAAAACACCTTTATATACACATATATTTAATCAGTCCAACAATAAGTAATATATACTACATCCCCATCTAATAATTGAGCGAGAAAGCGCTGGATGGGGATCTCTACATGTTGCCGCCACCACAGGAATGGGTCGCCTTCGTATGTGGTGGGTAGCGTCCTCAGGAGGGTCGACTGCCATAGACGCTAGCTTCTAAGAGTCATCGAATAGTCTATTGTTACGGCAGCCTGGAGCTGATGGAGGTCGCGGTTCGGAGGTGATGAAGTATTCAAACTCCTTGTAAAATGCGGGAGCATCTTCAAAGAGTGCATCAACAAGAATATCAGGCATGATGACTGGTAGCTGTAGTGGAAAAACGTTACGCTTTATATGTGAATCTCAAGGTAAGACCCTTGACTTTCTATACCTCCATCCTTGACTACGCTCCTATTTTAAGTTGTCTGTTTTCTGTAGCAGTTGCCATAATCCTCCAGCGCCTACCATAATCATCAAGCAGCTATGGCAACTAACTTCAAGAACGCCGAACAATTTTACCGACATTTTCGTCGGTTTTTGGCTAGTTGCCCTCCAGCATCCTCTCAACGGCCTCTCCAGGCAGTGGTCACAATGGAGTATGCCATGAACCTACACGGAGAAGCCATAGCGGAGACGACCACCTTACGGACATGGGCTGCACTGTTCAAGAGATCGTCAGCTGTGTGGTGGCAGACCCACATCTTCAAGCCAGTGGACTGGTACCTATGCCGACTGGAGGATGGAGAAGTTACATATATAACGTATACTTGGAAATAAATAAATATATTTACAAATATTTCGGTGGTTTTATTTCAAAGTTTATATGACGTTGCTGCGATCTTCGAGAGTGTGACCTTGAATTGTAGAATATAAAACTTTCGTAAACGTGCACGTAGCTAGTCAGTTGCCATCATGAGCTCAGCACCTCGATATCCAGAGTTTCAGAAATTCTCCAAACGGTTACGAACATTCGGCGATTGGAGTCGAAGTCAAACTCCAGAATCGCTAGCAGATGCCGGTTTCTTTTGCATCAGCGACACGATTAATTGTGTACAGTGTTTCTACTGCGGAGTTCAAATTTCTGGTTGGGAGCGCAATGACAAACCCCTATCTGAACACATCCGTTGGTCACCCAACTGCAAAATTTCCAAGTTCTACCAGCAATTACAAACCATAGAAGACTTGACTATGCAACTTATCGATGCGATGCATTTTTCCCCCGGAGTAGATGTAGCTGGCAACAATGGAACGGGCGCGACCGACAAAACAAAAGCTTGCTGTTGTCATAAGTGATGCAAAGTGCGGCACCAAACCATTCACTAGTTGCCATCGACTTGTTGAACATGCTACCAATACAATTTTTGGTTGCTCTCGCTGCAGTTCATGATGGGATTCTCTACGTCCTTCAACCGCCACGGTGCAGTTCCGCATATCTTGCTTACAATGACGGAGTGCACAACGTGACGTGGCGTAAAATGGATACCAGTTCCGTGACAACTATTTCAGTTTTTAAAATACAAGTGAACAACTTTACTGAACATAACGTTCTAACGTTCAAAGTAAAATTCCATTTCCCTTCATATGCGGTAGATACGAATTGGCAAACGATTTTGCTAAAAAATAAACCTGATGTCTTGAAGAAGCTGCTCTCACCGGCGGATAATTCCTGCTGTATATCTATTATTGTTTTAAGCACTATTTTATTCGCTCTAATGTGTATGTCTGTAACGTATTTCTTAATCTGTTGGTATTATAATCATTTAGTCTAGCCACTACTGTAATTACTCTTTGTATGTCCATCTTAAATAAAACATTTTATTAAATTATGTGTATCTTTCACTCTACGAAGGTACTCTATCAAACTTGATGGTCTAGCGGTAAAGATACCCTCGGCCGAGGGTACCACTGCGGATGAAAAGGGAGACCTAGGTTCGAATCCTAGTCGAGTCATAATTTAGACATAAAGTATCCTAGGCGTTTACTTCATGCCTAATTTTTTTTAAATAAATGTGTTAAGCGCAGTCTGTTCGAAGCACTACTTAACTCTTTCTATGCCCTTGGCCGTAAACGCGATCTTGACCTTGAATTTCTTTAACGTAGCCTCAACCTCGAATGCGGGTTTGACCTTGAACGTAGCCTCGCTTTGAACGTGGCCTCGCCTTGCACGTGGCCTCGCCTTCAACGTGACCTTGCCTTCAACGTGGCCTTAGCTTGAACTCAAGGTCAAGTGGTGGGGGGAGGTTCCAGAACCATCCACTTCCCTCTACTGTCATCAAAAACCATAACAGAATTTTCTTTCGCTTCGTGTGGTTTGATAACCTCACACCCCTCGCTGAATTCGTAGAATCCGATTTGTTTTACTGACTTCAGAAATTTGTATTTAGCTCATACATATAATACACATATATTGCTGGTAGGGCCTGGAAACTTCAGAAAACATTACGGCGCCGACATAGTTTCACTTAGAGTATAATGCGTCTCGTGCGCATGCGTGAGAACCCGAACTCCGCCTTTTTAAGCGAATTTTAAAGTTAACCACTTCCCCATTGGGCGGACGACGCCGCCGCGCTTGCGCACATCTCACCGTATACATGAAGGAGTTGGTTGTGTGTCTCACTTCATCGGCTAGTTTCCCACTTATAGCCGCTAGCAATATAGTAAGTATTAGATATATGATTTAGCTTGATCGAGAGTTTTGGAATACATGGAATTTACTGTATGATTTACTACCGGCAGCAAACATTTGTGTTTCACAAGTTTGACGTTCTCCATCGTTTTCGGACGGGGACGAACTAGCTTCTAACCGCGTTGTACTAAGTATATATCTACCCCTTTGAGTTTCACACCGTCAGTCGCTCTTCAACGAGCGTTTGCTTAAGATGAGTTGTACTAGACGTAAAACTCGTAGTCGTCGTCGAATCGTAAGATGGAAGGGTCGCGGTTTGTTGAACACCCTTATTGACAAGTTACCCTTCGAATTACATATACCAGGTTACAAGTATTGCGGACCTGGTACCTGCTTAAATAAACGGCTTTCTCGAGGCGATCGAGGAAGGAACCCTCTGGACGAGGATTGCAAACAACACGACATCGCATACTCACAATCTAGCAATCTTTCGACACGTCACGCTGCGGATAAGGTTCTTGCAGAGAAAGCTTGGAAACGTGTTAAAGCAAAAGACTGTACTCTTGGGGAAAAAGCGGCAGCTGTTGCTGTTACAGGGATTATGAAAGGGAAAACCAAACTCGGCATGGGAGTCTCCCGGAAACGAAAGCGTACAGAACCCATTGCTGTTATGAAAGTCCCCCGGAAATGAAGACGTACACTACCCTATTGCCAGTATTACGCAAAGATTTGGTGCGGGAGTATCTAAAAAACGGAAGCGTACACAACCCACTGCTGGTGTGACGGTCCCCGAAAACGAAGGCGTACACTACTTATTGTCGGTATTGCGCAAAAATTTGGTACTGGAGTATCTCGAAAACGGAAGCGTACACAACCCACTGCTGGTGTGAGAGTCTCCCGAAAACGAAGACGTACACTACCTATTGTCGGTATTGCGCAAACATTTGGTACGGGAGTATCTATAAAACGGAAGCGTACAAGGTGTAGTAGGCGTAAACCTATTGGAGGCGCTGTCGTATTTAAATCACGAAGGAAACGCCGAATTCGCTCTAGAGCAGGGGTGGCGAACCAATGGCACGCGTGCCATCGCGGCAAAATAATTTGGGCACGCCTTAATTAAGGAATTTAGGTACCTCATCGAAACAATTTATTTTTTTGTCTACATTTGAGGTCATAGTAACAAAGTTCATTGTGAACAAGGCTACCGGTGCCGGAACGGCAACAGACTGCGCGACAGAAATAAGTAGATTTCGCGCGAATTTCTGACCGAACGGATGGGAGTGAGCTAGCGCAGGCGACGCGGAGGGACGGCGAGAGGGGTGCTGTTAAGCTTAGTTTGTAGTTCGCATGCAGTATTTGAAATAACTAGTTGGATTTTACTTTAAGCATTTATTTTGTCAGTTCTCCCCTGGATCGTTAGGCAGCCCTATTCACATTTATTTTTAAATATTGTATAAATTTTTCCCTGCGTAGCTAGGCAACCCTATTTTCATCTTGTGATAACATTTTTCAGCAAATTACAGCTATGTTGCTATCAATTTAGACCACTCTGCATTCCAATAGGTTTTCTGGCGGTCCTTTTTCAATTTTTGGGAGATTTTGATAACCTGAGTTGAATTGCGTGTGGTAGTATTTCTCAACCTTTTCCATCCCAGCCTTCGCTTAATAAGTTGGTTGCCCCTCGGCTTCGTCCTTCACCAGCTTAATTATAGCTTGGTTCATTTGTGAGGGAAAATTTGGAAGCAACTAAAGCCCACTGAACGTTAGGATAATTGTTTATGGTTGCAATCCTTACGTTCACTACGCTCTTGCGGAATTTCGGGGCCCACTTTCGTTGTTTGCACGGCACTCCAGGCTGTCCGCCACTTCCAGGTTAGTCTTCTTCAGCTCCCGCCTTTTAGCTCGGTTATGTACCTAGGAATATGTATTTTTAGCCTATTTCTACCTGGCATTATTTGATGGCACGCCATGGCCTCATTAAACATTTCTTTAGAAAAAATGGCACGTAGATCAATAAAGGTTCGCCACCCCTGCTCTAGAGTATTACATGTTCCCAAGAGAGGAGGTATATTGCCGCTTGTACCCATAATTGCTGCATTAGGAACATTGGGGTCCATCGGAGACGGTGCTGCAGCAGTCGCTAAAGCGATAGGGGACTCAAAGGCTGCTAAAAAGAATCTCCAGAAAAAGGAGCGACATAACATCGCTCGTGGAAAAGGGCTATATCTACGACCGTATCAGTCAAAAAACTACCGTTGAAGCTACCGCACCGCGCGTTGACGAACATCAATATTGCACAGTACGTTAAACGCTTAGAAATTCTCCATTTTAGGGGAATATTTATGCGGAATGCTCTACCCGACAAAATTCGTCAACGAGAGTGTGGTGTTACTAACTTAGACGATGATGTTGGACCTGGCACACATTGGACAGCTTACGTTAAAACGGATCGATTTGTTCTGTATATAATAATAATAATGTCTTTTATTGACACAGCAAAAAAAAATACAAGAAGATTCACAAAATACAGATTGAAATAAAATAGAATGTGTGTCAATAGGGCGAAGTTCAGAAAATCACTTCCAAGGAAGTGAAGCTCTGCTCTTACACTTAACCCCTTGTTTTATACATAAATTAAATTAAAAAAAATTTCTGCGTAGCTTGCGCTATAGTTGGTGGTAGGTATATTGTTGATATCTGGCCATGTATATATAATGTAAAATTAAGAAAAAATTTATATAATTAGATTATGGAAAATTATAAAGAAAATTTTAAGGTTTTCTTTAGGAACATCTTACTTAGTTGCGTTTTAAATTTAATGTGAGAGTTTTTAGAAAATAAGGCAACGAGTTATAAAGATTAGCTACATTATATGAAAAACATCGTTCATAAAAAGCAGTTCGATGAGCCGGTATATTTATGTAGTATTTGTTACGTAAATTTACATTATGCAGATCAGATCTAAAATTAACTTTTTTGAATAAATAGGAGGGCGTTTTATCAGTAATGATTTTATGATATAAACACGCCGCATGAAGTTTCCTTCTATCAGCCATGTTTAACCATTTTGTTTCAAATAATTTATGAGATATATGTTCAAATTTTTTTATTCCAAATATCAATCTCAAACAAGAATTCTGCACCCTTTGAATACGCCGGATATCTGTACTGTCCAAACATGGACCATATACGCAGTCGCAATAATTGAAATGCGATAACACCATAGTTTCACACAAAGTTGTTTTGATTTGTTTACTTAAGCAATGTCTGTTTTAAAAAATTATTTTTAAATTAAGATATGCTTTCTTCAGAGTATTTGAGGTGTGTTCTTTAAATCTAAAATTTTGGTCGATACAGAGCCCTAGATTTTTTACATTTTCTTTAATTTCTAATTCTGTATTTCGAATTTTGATTAAAACTTTATCACGACAATTATCCCGAAGTTTTGTACGTCCAAAAAGAATAACAAAGCATTTATTAGTATTTATGGTTAACCCATGTTTCTCTGAATAGTCAACAAGACTGTTGAGATCAGCGTTAATCGCTGTTATTGCATTATTGACGTTATGCGGTTCAAAGTTGTATAGTAACTGTGTCATCGGCATACAGATGATAATTGCATAGCATAGGTCGCTTACAACCTCCTCCCGAATTAGTAAACTACTGTCGCAGCGACGGTAGCAACAACACAATTATGTACAACTCTAATAGATATCAAAAACTTATGTCATATGCATGCGGACGTTTGTGTCTCAAATTCTTATATAACTTCGCGAAACCGCTTTTGTCGTCAGTTTAAGTGTTGCGTTTTATCATGTCCAGTATATTCACTCTTACGGGCGATTCATCTGTTCTTACTACAAATTTTGACCCTCCCATTTTCTTAAACGATGGTAGCGAATACGTCTTGGGATTGTTAAGTTTCGAAACCTACTATACTATTCCAAACGTTAGAACTCCCAACAATAAATTTCATCTTGTTGGAGAACCTCCTATTATTATACCGGAGAGAGCATATGAAATTACAGACATTGCCGAGTTTTTACATAACCAACTCGATTCTGACGTAGGTGCTAAACAGGTACTGCTACGTGGAAACAACAGCACCTTAAAAACCGAAATAAAGTCCACCGTTCCAATCGAATTTCAAAGTGACAATACTATCCGGGACATGTTAGGCTTTGAGAAAAAAGTTTATGCTGCAGATAGGTTGTAACGCTCTGCCCTTCTGCTCATAAGGGCTGATGAATTTAATAAATTACCTTCGGGTAGCTTTCTCAGTCGGAGTTAATTTGGTTCAGTCAGATATACACTTTGAGATCAACAAACAAACACCAGTATAATTTTAGACAGTTTAATTATATTATAATGTATTTACAAACATCGGTATTATTCATTAGAACAAGATAAAATGTATTTTTCAATAAATTCATTCTTCTTGGGCCGTCTTGCTACGAAAAGCCTGGCTTCTACGCAACCCGTCGTACAGCGGTGTGTTCGGGACCCTGTTGCTTGTACCCTGGAAATTTCGAACGCGACGCCACTGGAGCCGTTGGATGAAATGCTGATCTGGTTCCAATGCTGCCAACCGCTACGTTCGAAACTCGGTCAAAAATGTCAAAATATACGTGCAACTGCGAACAGAAGTTAATTCGATTATGTTATGATTTATGACTTACGTCACCGGGATAGAGCTGCAAGTCCAGGTGATTCGTCGGTGTGTTTGTGCGGGATGCGACGGAATGGAAAGCCAACGACAATTTTCCACCTGGGGCCCAGCTTCGTATTTTCAGCAAACGACAGGTTAAGATCGTTGCGGCGGTCGCTCTCCGGAGATGCGATGGGAAGTTGTTTGAAACGGTGAGTAGAACTCTGAAGTCAACAAATATTAAAAGCAAACTTAAAGGGGCCTTTGAAGTTGGCTACGTGCCGGGCCGTGATAGCATGAAATTTGATACGGTCGTATCGGGCAAATTTACGCTGTTTTGGCTGATGTAATTATTACGAAATAGACATATAACACGGTCTGGTTAATAAATCCTCGTGTCGAATACGTCCTCCAGGAAATTTGTTACAATTATTTGCCAACGGAATTTGGGCTAAAAGCTTACGTTGAGTCCAGGTTATAACAGGCATTGGTTTAATCAGCGAAACGGTTCCCCATTGGAGAGCATCGCCTCAGATAGCTGATCCTTCAGGAATGAATTTATTTAAGTGTTAGCTAGGAACAAGGCCTCCAGGATTGGAGTCGTCGGTTCAACTTTAGCTACAGGAAATACTAAGGATACCGGATTCCAAAGTATAAAGGTAAAATTCTCTTTAAACGGTCGGACAGGATCAGGATTCAGGAAAACGGGGACGGGGAGTTATCTGGGAGAGATTTCGGGAATGAATGCGAATGAATGAATGAATGAATGTCAATGAATCTCCCGTGGAACGGACGTGAAGCCGCTTTTATAGGCCCCTCTTCGTGCTTCGTACATCTAGCAACCACTTCGGATTCTAAGTGGGGAAGCAGTGCATACGTGCAGCAGGGATCTCTCGATGACGTACTTGGCCGCGCGGGCGAAAAATCGAAACTCGTAACGTAACGTAGAAATCGCTAGGGGAAAACGCGCGAATTAATTTTAATTCAGAAAAACACGTTTCTGCTGGGCGAAACGTTACAAGGTGGCACACAGCTAAACGTGTAACAAAAATTTTGAACATCAACTACATTCTTATTCATTGCACCATCTCCGTTGGTTCATATAAAAATGGTAAGCCCGGCCATATCATTCACCAATTCTTCCCCATAGTACCGCCCGGGTACAAAATAGTGGAAACCCCTAACCCAGTCATCTAGCCTATCTACCGATCAGCACGAAACAGATCACTAACTTAACTATTAAAATACTAGACCAATCGGATAATCCCGCCAGTTTTAGTAAGGAGACCGTCACGGTAACATTACATTTAAAGAAACTGAAATGGGTTTTCGATTCACCACTCCGTACCGCCCCTGTTTCACTTCCTATAAGAATCGTCGCCCACACCCTCGTAAGATCAGTACGGCTTCGTCCACCACGCAGCTAACTAAAGCAAACAGAGACTTCTTGCGGTCCTTGGGCTTTACAATAGTGCAATGAGTATTTTAAATATTGAAGAGCGAGTCCTCGTCGACACTTCCATCATTAGCAATCAATTGCACACACATCAACCGTATACAAACCGTTTTGACTATAACGATGAAATTCGAATTCCAATTCCCGAAGTTATGTCAACTCTTCCCGGCCTGAGCTATCTGTACCTAGAGGAAAAATTGCGGAAGGAAAACGGTGAAGTTACATCGGCTAAATTCCTTAACAATGGTTTGGCTTACTTATTTAGCTAAATCCGATACGAAATCAATGGTGTCGTTGTCGACTCTGTCACCAAACCTGGTATTACGTCTACTCTTAAGGGATATGTGTCCTACAGTTCCGCTGACGTTAAAAAGCTTCAAAATGCAGGTTGGTTTGCCGCTGGCGATCCTCCCATTACCGATCAGGAAGGCAACTTCAGCGCCTGCATACCCTTGAGAATGCTGTTAGGATTCGCCGAAGATTATGGAAAAGTAATACTTAACATCCGACAAGAACTCGTATTAATTCGCAGCAATACCGATGCCGACGCTGTATTCAGTGCTACCGTAGGAGAGACGGCTAAAGTTACGATTGACAAACTATATTGGAAGGTTCCTCATATCACTCCAGGTCTTGCCCAAGAATTAGCCCTAACCAAATACATCGATAAAAATATTGACACTCAAGTCGCATTTCGCAGCTGGCAGCTTCATATCATACCTGGTGTTCATGCTGTGACTCAACATTCTCACGCTATCGCTACAAGCACAAAATTACAAACCCCCAGATACGTCATCGTAGGGTTTCAATCAGGTCGTTCGGGGCTAATCAGTAAGGACAATGCTTATTTCGATAAAATTGGTCTTACCAATTTCCGAGTTTATCTGAACACCGAACGATTCCCATACGACAATTTACATAACAATTATGCAATCAATCATTACGCAACATTATACGACATGTATTCCAAGTTTCAATCATCTTATTATAGCAAAATCGATGAGCCCTTCTTCTCCCGCTGACTTTGCAGAAAAAGCACCCATTGTTGTAATCGATTGTTCCCATGAAAAAGACTACCTTCATGCAAACGCTGTCGTTTTTCGTGTTGAATTTGAAACTTCCGCTAACGTGCCAGCCAACACAACCGCGTATTGTCTCGTTCTTCACGATCGGGTTTTTACTAGCATCGCATTGTCAAAAGCAGTTAAACAACTGTAATTTCGCAAAACACTTCAGTTGCACCTCGACTTTTAGCGTAACTAGACCGTGCTCCCTCTACCTAATACGATGAAGATCATTATCGACATTCAAGGTTTTAAGACGTCAGATAAGCACTTTAGCCGAAAAGAATTGGCCTCCTGCGACGGTACCTCAGTATCTCACTACATTTTTAAATCCCCTTTCGCCTTCAATTCCTTAACACCTCATTTACAACAACAAGCCCACTGGGTAATGACTAGAGTCCGTCAAATGCCATTTTGCCATGTTTCTTACTGTAGGCCCCTTTAGGGCCAGATTTCGTATTTTGGCGTTTCACGTAGTAAGGGGTGGAATGAACCACATTTGTTGGTGCCATAAATGCTATAAAATGCTCTTTTTCCTGATAAATGCTATATTTTGAATAAATGCCATATTTTAATGCTATATTTCAATCAAAATCAATATTATGTGACTAATTCACAACAAAAGGGCTTACAAATTTCAAAATAGACATGCAGAAGTTTTGGTAAGTGCCAGGTACTAAGGTCGATGACCCGTGGCGGGAGTGACCGCTCGTCGCTCGCCTCAACGCTCAGGTAAGTATCCCGTTACGTCCACTCGTCAACAACAACCCCGCGCTGTCCCCCTTCCCTTTAATGCACCTCGGATACCTACGTTCCACTTATTTGCCTTGTGCCCGTCGTTTTTATCAGATTATTTTGTCTTTTGTATTTGTGTTGTGGGATTTTTAATACTGGTAAAATTTTTCTAAAATTTCAACTTTTTCAAATAAATACTTACCATTTTTATGCTTTATTTTGAAACTAGCTGAAACCCGCGGCATATGCCGCATTTAAGATGTACAACGAATTTAATAACTAAAGAAAGTTTTAAAAGCACGCTAGAGATTGGCAGTAAGGAAAAGTTAAAAAAAAAATTCAAATGGAAAGTCTCTGGAAAGGAAACGCTCGCCTCTGGAAGGCGTCCTAATTAATACGACGTTGTTGGAACGCAGTAACAAAAATGGCGGAAAGAATTAATGCTCTTATGAGATTATATGTGAGAATTATTTGCGCCACCGAAATAATTTTCAGCTGCCTGCAATCTGTGTTTCTTTTCAGGTTTAAGCCGTTGAGGCGTTGAGCGTCATAAAAATATAAATGTGGTAACTCAAGTCTCCAGTTACGCCGTTACTGTTATTGTTAAATAACTCGATTAATTATTATTTCTTTGTCATTTTAAACTGCCATTATTATTATTATCTCCATAATAGTTTCCATAAGTAACTGTTTATAATGTTTATATGCTAGCGAGTTAATTTTCTTCTTAAATCGCTAGTGAATTAATAGTAGATTGTTCTACAAGTTAAAAAAGTGAGAATTTTCCAGCGAATGTAAAAGTTTTACGTGAGCATGGAAGAATGACGCTGTAGACCGCGCGCATTTAAAGTTTTGCGTGTTAGATAGATATACTTTATTTGTGACATTACAAAAAAAAATTCTTTTACACACGTCTACTATATGGCAAATGCTACACCAAATACATACAATATATACAGTTCACATTTAATTATATATATTTATTCCTAATTCAGTACGTAAAACATGCTTAGAGGCACGTTTTTGATAACGGTGATAAAACTTAGATTAAATTTAGATTTTAGTTTATTGGCATACATGTTTAACGTCAGCGTACAAACAATTTCCAGAATATTTTATACCACATTGAATATTATGTATCATCGGATGAAAATTCTTATTATTTGGCCTGAAAGAGATCAGGTGATTAAATCAATGCCAGAATGCTTCAAGGTAGCATTTGGCAACAAGATTTCAGTAATAATCGATTGTTTTGAGATGAAAGTGGAAAAATCAAGTAGCCTTGAAGTACAATATACTACATGGTCTACGTACAAACAACATAATACGGTAAAGGTACTAATAGGCATCACTCCTCCTGGAGCAATATCATTTATATCACATGGATATGGTGGCAGAATAAGCGATAAAGGTCTAACAGAGGATTGTGGGATTTTAAACAATCTCTTGCCAGGAGATTTTGTATTGACAGATCGTGGCTTTTTAATAAAAGACTCCCTAGGACTACATATGGCCACAGTGATTACGCCTGCTTTTCTAAAAGGGATACGGCAGCTCGATCCAAGGGATATAGAATCAACCAGGAATATAGCAAGCGTGAGGTAGTGCAAGTATATTATTACAATAATTATCTTAACTACCTATATCTTTTTTCAGAATACACGTCAAACGCAATATTGGAGTCCTTCGTCAAAAAAATACAGTTCTTCACGAAACAATGCCCATGTTCCTGGCGAAAAAGAAAACTGACGATGTTGCTGTGGTAGATCAGATATTAACAGTTTCTTGTGCCCTCGTAAATTTATGCCTTCCTATAATTGTATAATTATGAAATAAATCTTATTAACAAAGTTAATCTAATTATTTTTACTTTAATAATAATATTAATAATATCTACAAAAGTATTAATAGTTATTTAGACCACAAGTGTTACAAGTGCAACTTTTTTTCACAAGTGTGGAGGGTTATTAAACGAGGCGCAGCCAAGTTTAATATTCCACACGTGTGAAAAATAAGCACGCTACCACGAGTCTATAAGATTTTTTAAAATTTCATTAAACATTCAAATCCAAGCCTATTTTGTATAGAATTGTATTTGCCTTCATTTTAGTCAAGTGCGTTGGTCAGTTCTGGTAACTAAGGAAACGTCGATTGGTAACTAAGGAAACGTCCAATTAGAATCGTTCATTCCTAAATTAAAAGCAAAGTGTCACTTTTTTTCACTGATTGAAAAAAAGTGGCACTTAACACACCGAAATTAATTAAAAAAAGCCTACTTTTTTAAATAAAATTTAAAAAAATTAGTTAATTATCAGTTCTGAGTGTCTTTTCCAAAGTGTGCGAAAAAGTTGTGGCAAATCGAATGGTATCGTTCCTGAATAAATATAGTCAAATTTATACCCATTCGGAGTCACGTGATAATCTAGTAATTTTACGTATATCGATTCTTAAAAATGCAATTTTAGGGAAATAAATGACATTCCGTTTTGTAGGTTATCCTGACATATGCCAATTTCTAAAACAAGATTGCTACGGGTTTATTCTCTTATATGAAATTAAACTGAATTTACAGGTTAAAGAAAACATAACATGTCGTAAAAAAACCTGCTGCGTATAGCAAATTTTAAGTTAATTTCTGTGCATGCATATTCTGTTATAGAACATTGCCATTTGAAGCCTATTTCCTTGCACAATCTAACGGGTGTTCATAAACAGTCGTCATCCCAGTTGCTTTGAAAAACAAAATGTTATGTCTTTGATTAATTCGTGCAACACATGAAACGTCATTGAGTACTGTCATAGCGCATTTTTTTTTCAATTTTAATAGACATACGTTTCTGAAGTCAAAACCTACTGGGATGACGACTGTTTATGAACACCCGTTATTTAGGGAAGAAACTGAATGTGAAAAATCTCCTCCAGATTCTTCAACCAAGCATTTTTTAGATTTTTTATGGTTACAAATTCTTTAGCTACATACATTTTATATATAGTGTCTTGACTGCTTCGTCGACTTCCGTTTTTGCATTCTTCACTTTCTGGCTCATATTTTCGGTAAATTGTGCTTTCCGAGATATTTAACGCAAGAGAAGCACGGCGAACAGCGTTGGAGGGTGAAACTGTTGATTTACTTTTATTAATATTGTACTCTTCATAAAAAACAACGCATAATATTCAAATTAATTGTTGTGACTGCATGTCCGATGGTTTCTTTTAATTTCCAGTTTTCGGCTCGACAATTTTAGGTTTTATTACCCTTATCTCAATAACTTACACGAAAAATATAATCTGACAGATTAGAAACGTCAAATTTTTAAAATTAATTTTATGAATCGACATGCCTTTTTTTCAAATTTCTTCCATTTCATCTATTTTACTAAAGATGAACAGTGACAGACAAAGGTCACGTGACTCCGAATGAGTATAATTTTGACTATTCAACACTATAACATATAAGCCAATCACATTGCAGACATTTGCTTTTTTCAACCAATAACAGCAATATATCACTGAATATTGGGCACCATGCAAAATATTCACAAAACAATGTACGTACTTAAAAAATAAATAGCCTTGTTGCGAAGTATCGCTTAGCAACGATGTTCTGTCCTTAGTGATATCGCTAGGTTACATAACACTAAACCCCAACATCCTGTGTGTCTTGTTTTAAAAGTTTTAAAATGCTGTGTTTTGGAAGTATTCCGCTGAATTTAATTGAGAATGAATAATTATATTAATTGTTGGATTATTTTTCAATAAAGTGAATCGTTATGTATTAATATTGTTAAATAGTCGTCCCAAATACCACTCGAAGTGGATATATATTTTTTTAAATATTTTGCCATTTCCATAGAAATTATTGCAAATTTCACTCAACAAAATCACATTTAAATGTTACTCGCCTTCGGCTCGTGACATTTTTGATGTGATTTTGTATCGTGAAATTTAAACGCAATAATTTACATGGAAACGACAAAATATTTGTCAAAAATATATCCACTGCTTGTGGTATTACCCTTGACTATACAATCTGTTCTCCGATACACAACACGGCTTCAGACAGCTCAGATCTACAGAAACTGCTAGTTTTAGCGTGCTCCGCTATGTCTATCAGCAACTGGATAACGGTAAATTTGTTGCATCAAAATTTTTCGACATATCGCGTGCATTCGACACTGTGAATGTGGAATGCATTAGAAAAAAGTTATGTTCCTTAGGCATTCGGGGCCCACTTCTTATGTGGCTGATATCTTTTCTTACTAACAGAAAACTGTTTGTTAAAATTAATGATGTAACGTCCACCACTGTCCGTATAAACTTAGATGTTGTTCAGGGCTCGGTATTAGGCCCCTTGCTGTATCTATTGTATGTTACCGATGTGCCCTTACATGTTATTATTATTATTATTTTTATTATTATTAATATACAGTCATATAATGCTGTATACTATCTACTTGATGAAATATAATGATTCCAATAATGCAATGAAATTTGTTGTCATCTACGTAATAGTACGATACATGAAATAAAAATTATGCGCCAACTTGACAACTTTGGCCCGCTCTACAAGTCGTAATTTTAGTCGCAGGTCAAATTGAAGCTATTTTCAACCTCTACAAGTTTGATAATGGCTACCTTTTCGCTAAATACAAAGAGAAATGAGACACAAGCTCAGAAGCTCGAAAAAAAATCTCGACCCTTTCACGCTTTCCTTTCGCGTTCGATATCTCGACAAATATTGCTCCTACGCGAAAAAGTAATAGAACATAAATTGTAGAACATTCAAAATTCTTACAAAGATGTCTACATTATTTTCATGTAGTGTTAACGGGAACCAATTTATCACAAAAAAATCAAACGCACTTATTTATCAAGATAGTGGAAATAGCACATAGGAAATTTTGGTCGACAACTTGAAGTTAAGCTTTGCTGGACCTCACCAATACCCCAAAAAAGAAATTTCAAATTTCCCTTCACTTTCAAGCAAAAATGACATAGTGACTGGACTATAAGGATATTTTGAAACTATGTAAGCTACATTAACAATCAATAAAATTACACATGCTGTCTACACAACATAAAAGAATAATTAATGTCTAAATTAAGTAAGAAAAATAATTTTAATGCATAAAGTATCAAGGATATTTAGAAGCTATTTAATGTACATAAACAATCAAAATATTTACACAAAATAATTCTATTTATATTTACAGAGTTCACATAACCACTTTCCTTTAGGAATTTTTTTTAATTGTAGGCATGCTGAATGGTACAATTTTATTCTACATTTTCTGTCAGAACATTTTACCATTTGTTCGCCGTCGTCTGGTTTCCTACAGTGACACCATAGCTGCAATCCATAATCAAAATAGGTACATAACATTGTAACATATAATTCACAAAAATACAAACCTCTTCATCATCGGTGACTATTACAATGTCACTGGAAATTGAACCAACACCTATAGCTCGCATGTCCAGAGAGATGTCATCTGAACTTGGACCAGCACTCGTAGATGGCATATCCATCCGGAGATGCCCCAATCTGTGGGTACTGTCGGTTTAGACATAGACCTATTGTTTGCTACCAAAATGTATGTGGGTTTTCTCCGTCTTATTAGTGTAAGCTTGTAGGGCTTTCTTTTCATGTTCACAACCATAAACTGTAGCCGTCGTCTTAAAGCGAGTTGATAAGGGATAACATACTGAACGTATCAAGGACAGGGATGGTTTTTCCAGTTTTGTTCTGTGAACGCCTTTAAATTTTGAAGCCGTAATTCGACCAGCTCTGTATTGGTACCACACAGCAGAATTTGCTTGCTTATTAGTATCATTTTCGAGTTTGCGGCATTCTACGATGGACATGCTCATATCTACATTTTTAGCTGCTGTCGTTGATCACATCGGTCATAAGTTGCCATAACAGCACGATTTACCTGCTCCTTATTTGGGTTTAAGGGATTCGCAGGAGCGCACCGTGATTCGATTATCTTCTAGGAATTTCTTAACATCTTCATTACTAACTGTAGGTTAAACTTGAGTCAGAAATATAAAAGAACAATGCTCAATGCACACTATACTTGTGAGTACGAGTTACTTCTTTCGCCCACTTGCATTCATGGATGTCTTTTTCTGCATGAAGTTTTTTGATTTGCTGCTTGCCGCTATGATTTACCAGCTTGTTTCATTTTACTGGGCGAAGAGGCCAAGCATAAAAATTTGCAGAAATATAGGTTATGTAGCGTTAACGTTAAACGTTGGCGTCGCTTTTACACTATGCTAGAAACGTACGGCTTGGATTTCGTTGCTTGGCAGCGTTCAGTAAGCAGATATGAAAATTAACCAAAGTGGACTTGCCTTCGAAGCTGAGTCAATAGTTTTAAAAAACACAAGAAATAGGCACAATAAATAATTGTTTTCTCTGATAATATCGCTATTAAAAGTTAAGGGAAGTTTGTTTACAAAAACCCGAAAATAGAAATAAACGAATGCAACCGTGGTACTTTTAGTTGTGTAAACACGGCTTTTAGTCTTCTGCATTATTATAAGTGATAAGTGCCATTTTATATGCCATATTTTGAAAAAATTAATGCCATTTTGCTATGCTGTTTTGAAAAAATACGGGAATATTTTGAAAGACTCTAGTAATGACTAATCACCATTGCATCGACTGGAATGAAGGATTTACTCCAGCATACATGTTTCCTGCAATCTTGCGACGTCTTCTGCAAGGTGTCACCGAAGTATATGTGAAAGGTCGAGAAAAGGCAACTTTTCTACGCCGCTTTACTACCATCCCAATCATCGAAGTGGAAGAAAGACCGGCCCGCACCCCATCACAACCCGCTTGTTTATATCATTCCAAACCGATTTGTTATTGCGCTTTATCTAACGTGTATCATATTTATAATCACTACATAATGGAATAAAACAACCTTTTTTAATTTTTATTGTTTTTATTTGTTTACAATATATACAGTTTAACTACAAGGATTAAACATCTACGTACTAATGGAAAAGCGTTCTACATAAATTGTCTGCCTATGTTCGGCGCACAAGACGTCTCGCAGTACTTCATCCATAGTAAGTATCCTCCGATGGAACCGTAACCTATCCACACCTTCCCGTTCCCACCGTCCTTTTCGAGCTTCTCGATACGCATACGTCCACGTATGCAAATTGTATATCTTATTCTTTAGGTCGTCAAACTGCACGCTCTTCTTCATTTTCCTTCCTCTCTATAAAGGCTTTTACTTCACACATATGCCATTTTAGGCCAAGACTATCCATTAAATCTACAAGGCCTTCATTTATGGCTCCGTCTAAAAATAGTCGACCGACAGCTGCACCATTTTTGTACTGTATTTCTTTTTTATACAGCTCTTCGTCACTGAATCCGGAACGTCCTAACCCATATACGACTTCGTGCGACGCTTCGAAAGCTAAATCCTTTAACGAACTCACTAATCGTTCAACCGCACTAGGTTCGTCTCTTGCAGCCTCTCTATAATTCATCCACATGACTACACTGCCAACTGACGACTCAGTGCTTCCACTTCGATGTCGCACTTTACCATAGAACTCGCGAACGTTAGCACTTACACCATACACGCAGTCTTTTCAGAGTTCTCCTCCAGCTGATCCACTACAGACCATACATTTACTAAACAGTCTCCACAAAGGTTTGCTATACCCTTCACTATTTCTTTATAGAAACTCGCAAAGTGCAACGCTTTTAATTGTGCGAATCGCACTTCCACGAGTTTCTGCAAGCGCCACAATTCTTTTACAGTTTCGCTCGCTAAACACACCTCTGACAAGCCCACTTCCTCCAATTTTATTATTTTCCTTGTCTGGATCGCTTGAAATACAACCCTCTTCTTTCCTATTTCCAGAGCTGGCCACTCACCGTCGAGGGAATAGAAGTAGTTGGAAATCACTCCTTGATTTGCAATCAGGGCTGTCCACTCCCATTCATCTAACTGTACCCCGTCATTTTTGACACCTTGTATTATAATACTTGGGGTAAATTGCGTACTCCAATCAAACCCTACACTGACGTACTTAGAACTTGATTTATTTAACTTGTACGTCCTACTATTCAGAAGTTCCGGACAGAACAATGGTTGCGACTTTCTAGCTTTCTTACTCTGAACTACCTCGATAGCTTTTAACAAGGCTTCCATTTCTGCATGACTATAGGATGCTACTACCCTTGCAGACTCTTCTACGCGCTTTTATTTTCATATTTCCAAGGTTACATGTGGTAGGAGGTGACCGTAAACGCGACCTTGAAGTCATGTTTACTGCACTGCCTTTTTGGACTCAACAATTATGGGAACCATATAGCATATTTGGCTCGACTGCCCAAAATTTTAGCATATCACCCTTTTTTAATGTCATCCCAATCATTTCGCGAAATTTATATGCCCCATCTTGTTGATATAAATTTGGGTATTTTCGGGATCAAGTAAGACATTTGTTATTTCAGCTTCACGGAAGGGAATAGTATATTCGATGTCGCCATGCGCTAGGATGTACCATCTATCATCATTGAAGGCGCTGGATACTAGTTGTAAATCTCGTTCATAATATATAGGCTCGCTTAGCTCTTCAACCACAAACACCTGCGGGTGTGACGTGGAATTCGCATGCATATGTTTGCCAAATTTATCGATAGGCATTGCTCAAGTGAGTAGAGGGAAGTGGATGGTTCTGGAACCTCCCCCCACCACTTGACCTTGAGTTCAAGCGAAGGCCACGTTCAAGCCCAAGGTCACGTTGAAGGCATGGCTACGTTCAAGCCCAAGGTCACGTTCGAAGCGAGGCCACGTTCGGAGCGAGGCCACCGACAGTAACCTTGAAGAATGAGTATAACAGGAGATGTAGTTTTGTGTTCAGTAGTGTATCGTGTGCTGTACTAGCAAAAACAATGGAGCAAGTACAAAAGGTTTGTGAAACTGTGAAGCAGCGAGTGACAAACAAAAACGTGAAACTGTCATATCCAGTATTGCTAAACGCAACAACTTATCCGCTGAATAAGTCAAGAAATAAATCTGTGAGTTTGGGCTTGACCTGTTATGGATCGTTTGTGCCGGCAGTGGTAATTAGTGGGATTAACAAAGATTTTATACTGTTAGACGAATGAGAGTGGCTGCTCTTTGCTGCAAATAAAGATGTGATAAATAGGCCCTTATTATTCTCCTTAGCATAGAATTTCGGCTTAGACCGCGTAGTGTTTGTATATGAACACCCAGCATTTTCTGGCTTAATGTGCCTTGCACCTTGTGAAGTCGAGCAAAAACCTGCGCGATGGCCATGCTCTTTGGTGGCTCGTGTTGTTTGAGTATCTTGAGAACGAGGATACTTAGGCAGATTTGGCCGTTTTGCTGTTTGTGCATCCATATTCACTAACGTTTCGCAAGACCTTGCAGCTTGCATCATCAGAGTGAAAGTCGCACTAAGAACCGGAGGTCGGCGTGGAGCTATTTATAGTCCTCTGTGCCAGGTTGGTCGTCCGAGTGCAACGTAATCCGTGGGGCGTGGCCGTATGACGCAGAGTGGTTGTAACGCTTTAGATCGTGTATCACGGGGGTCCACGTTTTACTAAGCTTAAAGCCATCTTCCCTGTTGATATTATTTGGATGTTTTTCTATTTCTATGGCTTCACGTATCACTCGCGGGAAGTAATGAGGTATTCTGGCAAGTACTCTGGCATGCTCAAATTCTAAAGTGCGCCCATTTGTAAACGTATGCTCAGCTACGGCTGATTTTGTGATGCGTTTGAGTTTGCAATCGCCTTTATGTTCTTGGAGTCTTAGATCAACGGAACGACCAGTCTGTCCAATGTAACTCGAGCCGCAAGAACAAGGAATACGATTATAATGCGAAGATGGAAGTCTTACTATCTGATACAACTTACAAAAGTCTACACCGCAATCCCACTACCTCTCTCAAAACAAAGATAACCTCTGCCATAAAATGCTCCGATAGTATCGATCCCACTTTAAAGCACCGATTGATTCCTAGAAATGCAATAACTCCTCGCATGTATGGCCTACCTAAGATACATAAGGAGGGCGTGCCGTTGAGACCAATTGTCAGCGCGATCAATTCTCCTACACATGCTTTAGCAAGACATTTAACCAGTATACTACAGCCTCTAACTGGTAAAACAGACTCCTTTGTCAAGGATTCAGCAGAGTTTGTCCAGAAACTAAAGAACATAAAGTTAAACAAAGATGATCTCTTAGTCAGTTTCGACGTAGTATCACTCTTCACGAAAGTGCCGATTGATGAAGTGCTAGTAATGCTCAAAGATCTCTTGCCTACAGACCAAGTTGAACTTGTTGAAATTTGCCTGAAAAACACTTACTTCAGTTGGAACAATAAAATATACGAACAAGTCGAAGGAGCGGCCATGGGTTCACCGCTATCACCTGTTATCGCTAATATCTACATGGAAGCTTTTGAAACCAAGGCTCTCGAACAAGCGCAGCTAAAACCGACTTGCTGGTTGAGATATGTAGATGATACCTTTGTCATCTGGTCACATGGACGCCAGACATTGAATCTGTTTCTAAAACACCTGAATTCTGTACATCCCAACATACAATTCACAATGGAAGTAGAGGAAAATTGCAGTATTCCGTTTCTAGACGTCCTGGTGAAACGTAAACCAGATGGCAGTTTAGGACATGCAGTCTATAGAAAGAAAACACACACGGACAGATATCTAAATGCTGACTCACACCATCATCCAATGCAAAAAGCAACAGTTCTCCAGACTCTGGCGACAAGAGCCGTTCGTATCTCAGATGAGGAAAATCTAGAGAAAAGCTACATCTGTTTGACTCTTTACAAAGGAACGGATACACAACTACCGCCATACGAAAAGCACTAGACCAGACTATGACAAAAAAGGCTAAAGAAGAATCTCCACCTCTGGAAGGCTTAGCATTTCTACCTTACGTTAAAGGCTCAACTGATAAGATAGGACGTGTCCTGCAACGATGCAACGTCAAAACTGTGTTCACGAGCAAGGAAACTTTGGGTAACGGCTTCAGATCGGTAAAAGACAAGATTCCAAGTTTAAAAACCGCTGGCGTATATCGTATTCCTTGCGGCTCGAGTTACATTGGACAGACTGGTCGTTCCGTTGATCTAAGACTCCAAGAACATAAAGGCGATTGCAAACACAAACGCATCACAAAATCAGCCGTAGCTGAGCATACGTTTACAAATGGGCACACTTTAGAATTTGAGCATGCCAGAGTACTTGCCAGAATACCTCATTACTTCCCGCGAGTGATACGTGAAGCCATAGAAATAGAAAAACATCCAAATAATATCAACAGGGAAGATGGCTTTAAGCTTAGTAAAACGTGGACCCCCGTGATACACGATCTAAAGCGTTACAACCACTCTGCGTCATACGGCCACGCCCCACGGATTACGTTGCACTCGGACGACCAACCAGCGCCAGCGTTACGCCACTCCGCGCGCCTGGCACAGAGGACTATAAATAGCTCCACGCCGACCTCCGGTTCTTAGTGCGACTTTCACTCTGATGATGCAAGCTGCAAGGTCTTGCGAAACGTTAGTGAATATGGATGCACAAACAGCAAAACGGCCAAATCTGCCTAAGTATCCTCGTTCTCAAGATACTCAAACAACACGAGCCACCAAAGAGCATGGCCATCGCGCAGGTTTTTGCTCGACTTCACAAGGTGCAAGGCACATTAAGCCAGAAAATGCTGGGTGTTCATATACAAACACTACGCGGTCTAAGCCGAAATTCTATGCTAAGGAGAATAATTCGAGTAACCGCGAAAGCCTCAAACAATACAATAGGCACTTAACTATGAAGATGAAGATCCAAAACCGGTGGATATAAGTCCTGGCATAAGAATATATTTCCAAAAAATCGGAAACAAAAAAGTTATAGTGCTGCAGGAACGTAAGCGATCCCAAGTTTATCTCGGAAGCAAGTCTGTAGCAGAATTGTGGGATTTGTTGCCGTTGCTGCAGTCTAAAGCTGAACTAGTGAAACGTCAGATGTTTGAAAAATTTTACAGCAGTGTAATCGACTGTTTGGAATTTACCCGGCGACTTTAAAAGAAGTGTCGAAGAGTCTTTGCCACCCATCCAATCGGAGAATGTGCGCTGCATGTATGAAATGCTCAAGTTTGCTTTGGACATCATTACATATGATATTGCGTTCCAAAAATACGCACAACAGCAGTAAGTGTTTATCATGTAGTTATAACGATGTAATAAAAAATTAAAAAAGTTAAAACGTTTATTATACAAAAAACTTAGAAACTAACTTAGTAACTAACCTAACCTAACAACTTAAAACTACTCTTCCACGTCTCTTACATAGTCTGAAAAGCCACCACTGTCACCATATTCCATACCTTCGCCACCACTGTCTTCGTCTTCCCCAGACCAAGCCTCCGTGGAGACGTCGAAAATGCTATCTCCAACAGAAGATGGCGACATGGCGTCGAATACGTGATCCATACCGTTAATCCTCGGATCGTTTGGACTCCATATCAGACTGATGTCATCAGGTATGGACAACCCATCCGATCCGAGACTCGACGGTGTGGACGACCTATCCGACGGCATGTTTTCATCAGGCTGGTCTATGTTGGCCGAGTCCACATACTCATTCAACACCCTAGACGTGATGTCATCCAGTTCTGGGATGTTGAATGTTCCAATGTCTTCACCATCCGACAACCATACGTGCTCCTCCGCGTAATGGAAGAAGATACAATTGTCGGTTGGGTTGACTCGACTGCGGAGTCGGTCAAATCAAGGTGTGGGGTAGCTCTGGCGTCCAGCGGTAGGTAGTAATAGGGTCCCACACCAACCCATGGGTGAAGTTTACTACCTCCTCGTTAGGGGCGAAGTAGATGTTATTCGTGCGGAAGTACCACACAAACCGCATACTATGTAGAAATAGAATTTCAGATTAGAGAGGTTATATTTACAACTGGTAACATACCTGTAATGCAGCGATGATGCGGGATGTGCGACTGTGGTGGGATGGTGTGGGCAGGCAGCCTCACTATAGCTGAAAAATGTTTTAGAATTTAGAATAAGAAAGTAGATGATGCTAGGAACACAATGCAAAAAACCTCGATTAAATATCTTAATAAACACCGGAGATATGAGCGTTTCTCGGATTCGTAAAAAAAATTTTTTTAGATGGAATTTGATAGTTATTTGGGTGTATGTATAATTATATACAATAATAATCCATCTGTTATTTTGAATTATAGCAATAACATCATTAGCTTTTATGAGATTAATTAGACAGTTATTTACCTATTCTAATAAGCAAGTAGCTAAATTTAGAGAGATCTACTGCAGGTATTACCACAGTATTAGGCTTAGGCGACAATGAAAACGGATTTCTTGTATTTGGAACAACACGTTTTTAATTTCCCAAGTGTATTTATGCAGAAGTTTAATTGTAAATGAATAGATATGTTTGCCGTGCAAATTTAAAAGGGTGCGGCACATTGTACTCCAACATGTTTTGCATTAGTGTTAGGTATGTCTAAATATTTGTACGTTTATTTAAAACACTATTGTTTCACAACAGATGAGCTTTTGGAAAATTGGATTGGGCGCAACCGGTGCATGGTAAATCAGGTCGACAAACGCGCGTCACAAGTAAAAGTTTATCTTGCTCAATGTAATGCTTGGGCGTGCTCTTAGTTTTTTCATTAGTGTTAGGAAATGTAAGTATTTTATACGTAAGTAAAATCACGGACAATGTAATTATTTGGAAGTTTTCATTAGCTGCATTTCTGTGTTGTTGACAAAGTACAATTTATGCGATTGATTTCACATATAGAACGAGATCGCGCCAGAGTGAAAGTGAAAACGGACTCCTTGAATTGTTAATGTATGTCGCGGCATGCTGCTACATTTGTGGTTTGACATTACAGATAGAAACGTATTCATGCTCTAAATGTTTAGCATATTAAAATAGGCAATAGTTGAAATCATTACGTGCAAAAAGCTGAATTTCTTTGTTGCTGACAAAGCAAGTGCAATTTGATTAGAAATTCCATATCTGATGAGCATTGGAACGCAAACTCGATTCTTTGTTGCAGACAAGCAAGTTTGCCATTGCAAACTGCACCTGCAAATTTTCGTTCGAAACCGCATTCCAGCCTTCGTAAGTTAAAATATGTTTATGCCGGCCTCGCGATCGAGGTCAGCTTTTGAAACCATTGCATTGCTTCGGTTGCGGATAGATACATTATGCAGGTGTTATTTTGAATAAAATTAAACCAGTGTTGGAACAAGGTATATCTAGTATTCTAGAAAGCATTTAACTATATTGTAAAATTGGCAACATTAACAACCATTTTAAAATATGGTTTGTAAGCCAGTGAAAGTTTCTAATATGTTTATATTTATTATATTACAGTATGAATTTTAAACAGTAAATGTTAAATAGGTTTTGTATTATATTTTGCTTGTTTTTGGGAGAAAAGCTATGCAGCATGATTGCTAGATTACACATGTTTTTGATAAATAAACATTTGTCTTTCATGTTTGAAAATGAAACCTCGCATTTTATTAATGTGAATACAAATTCGCCTATCACACGACCAAATATATATATAAATATTTGCAACAGTGGCACCAAATTTATTAAACGGTTTAAAATATTAGATGTATGAGCCAATGTTAGAACGCCATGTACTGAAATGTATGTGTGAAATATTTTTAAACATTTTAACATGTTAGAACAACAAATAGGTGTTGCATTAGTTTCGTATTTTATATTATCTAAGCAAACTGTGTTAGACAATTACTTTTTTCCATATATTGCCAATCAAATAAGATTTAAGCGCCTTTTGTGTAAACTGTATCTTAAACTGTCTGGAAAATGTTGGTGTTTCAATGCTAACTTGTGCACGCTGTCTGCAAAAATGTTGGCATGCAACGAACCTAAAGATATTTCAAGGCTAACTTCCTTTGTGTAAGCCGAGGTAAGAAAAATGTAGGTTGCAATGCAAAACTTCAACTCGTTTGCGTGCGAAAGTCGTCCTTCACTCCCACCAAGTTTAGTATAAATACAGCTGTCCAAGCTGGGAGCGACCATTCTCTTGCTTTGCAATGGTTGGCAACAGTGCTGTTTGTGTGTTGTGCGGAGGTTTTATTTGACCGAAAAAAAAATTCAAAATTTAATAGGCTCAGTTTGAAAAAATCGGAAAAGGGTGATCTTAAACTTCGCGCCTGCACGGAACCAAGCGGCTCATCCCTCAGTTCCGTACAGGCGTCGCCTACTTACGAAACCATTTCCCAGAGTAGTAATCAAGGTTCCTGCAAAATGTTAAAGTCAGCTTTAAAGAGAGGTCAAAAAAGGAAAAGTCCGGCAAAATTCAGTTTGGCAAAATATATAGAGCGTATTAGTATGAATGTGGGGACTGAGAAGAAAACGGGGGAATTTCAGGTTCAAGTGGGAAATGTATCCACATTTGATCTGTCCAATCCAAAATTCCAAAATATGCCGATGATATCTGAGTCTCCTCACCCATCACAAACGGAAATGTTTATGGAAACGTTCGATTTTGACGACATTCCATTGGAAAAGGTGGCTTCTGACGACGGTGCGGCGCAAGAGTTTACAGCCCTTGTAGATGGTCTGGAGATCGACTCCGGCTCAAGTCGACCGACCAGTCGAATTTCGAAGCGGCCAACAATCCAACCCTCGGAAGATGTGACCGCTGCACCGTCTGTAATTGTACAGGCGTCTCCGGTTTCGAGCGGTGCAGCTGTCGCACAGCACGTCACCGCTGTCATGTCCTCAGCCACTGGGAGTGACGTAGTCGATACTGTGGTGTCGATTACGTCTACCCCGCAGGAGGAGGAAGACAAGGATGACATGTCGCCAACCCCGCGTGCCGAACGTGAATACGTGTCTAATCGCAATGCGATAGATGCTAAAGCGGCTGATCTGCGCAGTGGAGAACATTATATAAGGTATAGTAGACATTATTTTTCTATCCATATATGTTATTTAACATTAAAGGTGTTCAGAACGTGCTTTTCCCAGTTTAATAGCTTATATTGTTATTAGCTCCCTAGAAATTCGAGCCGCCAGCCTAGAAGCGGCGATGCATGATGAGTACCTAAAAAGCATAGTTGCTTTGCCTAAGTTCCTCCACGGCCACAGCGCAACAACACGAACATCTTTAAGAATGCTACGTTAGCAAGGCTAGAGCTTAATCCAAGATCTGTTAGCTGTGGAGAGTGCGATTCGTGCAAGACGCCAGGAGCTCAATAAAAAGGCTAAGTAAAGAGTAGATAATCGGTGAACATATCATACACCCCTAACACAAAAAACCATCCCCCTATCCTCTCCAGGGTGTCCAAAGCGAATCCTCCCCGTGGTGACACCTGGGTATTCCGTTCGAGGTTTAATTTGTTAATCAGTGTTTGTAAATAAAGGTGTTCATTGTGTTTGTGAATAGTAAGCCTCGAGCTGGGTAGCAAATCGCGCAGTTAGTATATTAACCGATTGCGCGAGACTAATTCGCCATTATGTTCAGGTGCACTGCTTGCGGAGAGTCCTTCATCAGAGCTGACAATTTGTGGTAAGTGGTAAGTGGAAACGTGTTGATTGCTGCTGATTATATCGATTGCGTGTTTCCTAAAGGTGACGCTATGGAGGCTTCGGTGGCGGCTGGTGAAGAACCATCGTCGAGTAAACGTTCAAGACCTAATGACTCCAGCGGTGGTGAGTGTGTCTCTATTGTAGTGTTTCATGTTTGCTAACGTTTGGTTTAACAGAACAGCTCTCCAGGACACAATACTGTGACGTGTGTGACAAAAATGTTCCTCGGAACTTGTTTCGTTGGGCACCTGAGGAACAATCGTCACACGAGGCGGTGTGATGTTCACCTGGGAAAAGGAGTGGTGGCCCGTCCAAGCGCCTTCAAGTCCCGTGTTGCCAGCTATAGGGTAGGGTGTCCACCGAAAATTATCATATCAGTGTTGTAGAATATATGGCCGAATTGAAAGACAAAATTATAGATCTGTTAGAAGGACAACTGACCAAATTAAACAGTATACAATTCAATTTCTAACTTTTCAGGTATTTTATTTTGGAGACTCAAGATGTACAAGACGTCAAAAGTTTTAATACGACCAACGAGGTGGTCACTCGCGGTACAGGCTTGAACGAATTATATAATAATTTAACGGGGATATTGGACCAGAAGGTGTCCGAATTTGAGGAGCGCGATTCAGGTGTGTATTACAACTGTAAATCTTGTTAATGTTACTAACCGCAAAATGTATACAAGGTGGATCTTGAAGCAGTTGCTCTACCTAGAATTAAATATAAATAAATTCAATCCGTTTCGAGCGTCTTCGTATATCCCGCTCCCGGAGCAGATTCAGTCCAAGAAAGCGATCGTGAACGTCCAAAACGTCAATGACGAGTGTTGCTTCGGGTGGGCGGTAACCTCGGCCATCTGCTAACCAGATGGACCGTCTAATCAAACGAGTTCGTATCCAGATTGCCGCGAGTTTTTAAACTTTAAGGACATTGAATTCCCAGTTAGATTGCGCGATATTTCTAAATTTGAAAAATATAACCCCCAACTTTCTATAAATGTATACGCGTTGGAAAAGACTTTTCAAAACGATGTTACCATATATGAAGTTGTGGGACCTCTGTACTATTATTACAGGAGATTTTAATGTCCATTTTTCAGCGGACACTAGTAATCATGGTGCACTTTCTTTGAGCAACCTCTTAAACTCATATGGTTTGTTTCAAACCGTTAGCTTTCCCACCAGAAACAATGCATGCTTAGACAATATATTCACTAATATATGCTTTGACAGCCTTAAGGCTGAGCCGTGTGATCTCTGTGAGCTTTCCGATCATATGGGCATTCTACTCGGTTGCAGTTTATCTATGAGCCCTACTACAAGCAGTGCTAGAGTTGTGTACAGACCAATATCTGAAGAGGGTCTTTTTAAATTTTATAACTTGATTGATGCTGTGGATTGGGGTTTTGTGACTGGGCTTGGTGGAGATGTTGATAGGCAGTTTAGTATGTTTTTTGGTGTGCTCACTGAGGCTGTGGACAAATGTTTTCCACTTAAATCTAAATTAGCTAGTAATCATTCATCTGTTATCTCAGGTAATTGGTTTACTGATGAACTCAGAGATATGAGGGAACGTTTAAGACTGTTAACAGTTTTAAATAAACAAAATCCTATCCTTATATCAAAAACCGTTGTCAATAAATACAAAAAACAATATCGCCATGAAATATCAAAAGCTAAAAAAACTGCTTATGATGGATATATCAATGCATCATCCAATAAACAACGTGCTATGTGGACTGTAATAAAGTCTAATTCAATTAATAATGTTAAAAATATGTCAACCCGTCTGAACGCTGAAACATTTAATATCTTTTTTGTTCATGTTTCTGAACTGCCTAGCCCCAATACAACTTTTGATGAGTACATTTCTGGCAGATTTGTAAATCCTAGAAATGAACCTTTTATGTTTTCACCTGTGACACATAACATGGTTAGGGAAAGAATAAATTGCTTAAGAAACAGTGAGAGCAGAGACTGTTATGAATTAAATGTAAAGATTATAAAGAAAATAAAGAATATTATCATCTCTCCTCTTACCAAACTAATTAACTTGTGCATATCTCAAAATATATTTCCCACAGCTCTAAAGATAGCAAGGATAGTACCCGTGTTTAAAAATAAGGGGTCCATTGATGATGAGGGAAATTACCGCCCTATATCTCTACTACCTATCATATCAAAAATATTTGAATCTCTTATGAAGGAACAGATGAATGATTACCTTGAGAAAAATAACATCTTTACTCAGAAACAGTATGGCTTTAGGAATAAAAGATCAACCACAGTAGCAATCGACAACCTGACGGAAGGTGTTTCCGATGGTTTTGAGCGGGGACTGGATACTTATGCATCATTCTTTGACTTGACAAAGGCCTTTGACTGTGTCTGTTTTGATATTCTACTTCATAAACTCCTAATTTATAATTTCCATGCTAATAGTATTGCTCTACTAAAGTCTTACCTGTATGAGCGTACTCAGTATGTATCCTACAATGGGCAGGTTTCAAAAAAACTATCTATCAAATATGGAGTACCTCAGGGTTCAGTCTTGGGGCCTCTGTTGTTTCTAATTTTTATTAACGATCTGCCTAACTCTGTCCCAAATTCAGACTTAATTCTCTTCGCAGATGACACCACCAACTTGCAGCAGTATCATCCCTCTGAACCTATTAATGAAATTATATCTGAAAGCGAGCTAGATATTCAAAAGTGGTTCCAGGCTAATAAGCTTAGTCTGAATTACACCAAGACCCAACACATAAACTTTTCACTTCGTCATGCTCAACCTGACCTCCCGTGCAGCCGATCAGTTAAATTCTTGGGGGTATACCTGGACTCTCGGCTTACTTGGGAAGAACATGTTTCCCAACTGTCCTCTAAACTATCGAAAATAATTTTTCTAATCAGAAGCTTGTCAAAAATGCTTCCAGGAATATACTTCTAACAGCGTACCATGGGTATTTTGCATCTAACATGTCATATGCAATCTTAAATTGGGGTCATTCAGCTCATATGCCCAAAATATTTGCCCTACAAAGAAAATGTATTTGTATTATCACAGGACTGGGCTACAGGGACTGTTGTCGACATTGTTTTGGGGAGCTCCGGATAATGACTATCCCGTGTGTCTATATTCTGCGTTGCTTGATCCACTTAAGGAGAAATATCACTCTGTTTCAAACTCATGGGGATGTCCATGACTACCCAACTCGCCACAATCATAACATCATTCCTGGCTTTCGCAGACTTGGGAGGACCCGCAGGGGTACTGACTACCACTGCATAAAATTCTACAATGTCCTTCCAGATAATATAAAAAAACTTAATGAGAAATTATTTTTGTCAAAAATAAGAACTTACTTAATTTTGAAATCATTTTATTCCCTTGAAGAATACCTCACCAGTGACTTTAAAGACCTCTGAGTATTTGAGATTGAATTTATTAGCAAATCTTTTCCATAATTGTCATCAATGTAAAATTTTAATTGTAAATTATTGTTTGTTTGTGATACTTCTATTTTAAATGATTATGTTAAAGTTTTATATAGATGTATGTTTAAATATTTTGTTTTAAAGTGTTAATTGTATTTTCTTATATATTTTACATTATTTATATGGTTGCTGACCTGTATAAACACTTATTTTGTGTACTGATACTAATAAATAAACTAAACTAAACTAAACTATTCGCCACGTATAAAAGAAGACGGACATATAAATTTGCTGCTTCTAACAACGACGAAGGTAATAGCCATTACTGTTGGATCGCTGATTTGTCTAGGTTAGTTTCGCGGCAAATAACGGCTAGGGCCAATGCGAAACAGTTTTGTAATGGTTGTCTAAATTACTTTCGCACCGATGCTCACCTGGAAAACCATAAGCTTTTTGACTGTAATCATGTGTACACAAAGTTGCCTACGACAGAGTTGATCACGGATAAGTGTGGGGAGGTGAGGCCTCAGAACATTCTTAAATTTCATCATTATCATAAGCAATTGAAAGTGCCCTATGTTTGTTACGCAGATTTCGAGACCTTTGTATCACCTGTCGATGGTGGGAATCAGGAGCCAGATCGCGAAAGACCATATACGGTCAAAACGTGCGAGCACAAACCGTATTCTTTCGCGTATTATTTGAAATGTTTCTTTTGATGATACTCTATCCAAATTCGAAATTTATAGGGGTGAGGATGCTGTGGACGTGTTTGTTGAACGTCTAGACAGAGACGTTCGCGCGCTATATTCCAACAGTTTGAAGCATGTTGTACCCCTCAAGCCTCTGGTTCCGCAAGAAATTAAAAATTTTAAGGATGCTGCTTCATGCCGTATTTGCAATCGTCCTTTTGGAGAGGGAGACGTAAAGGTTCGCGATCACGACCATTTGACTGGAGACTATCGGGGAGCTGCGCATTCCAATTGCAATCTAAATTATAAGCTTCCAAATTTTATTTCCGTATTTTTTCACAATTTAAATTATGATTACCACCTTTTTGTCAAACAGTTAGCTCAAAATAACGAGGAGCTTGATGTCATTCCAGAAAATAAGGAAAAATATATTTCATTTGGCAAACGTCTTTGGGTAGATAAAGTCATTGTGACGGGAAACGGAAAAAACGTTTTTATGCAAATTCGATTTTTAGATAGTTACCGATTTTTAAGCGCTTCTTTAGCATCGCTGGCCACCACGTTAGCGGATGACCACTGTGTTGAAATTCATAAGCAATTCGGACATGACATCAAATTCGAACTGATGAGACAGAAAGGTGTTTCCCTATTCGTATCTGGACTCATTTACAAAATTAGATGAGCCGACGTTGCCCACAATCGCCCAGTTTTTTGATCATTTAACCGAGACGCATATTACTGAGGTTGATTACGAGCGCGCCGTTAAGGTCTGGAAAATTTTCGAATGTCAAACGTTGGGCGACTATTCCGATGTCTACCTCAAATGTGACGTGTTTATTTTGGCAGACGTTTTCGAAAACTTTCGAAATTTTTATTTAAATCAATATAATTTAGATCCGGCGCAGTACTTCACCGCCCCCGGTTTAAGTTGGGACGCCATGTTTAAATATACGGGGGTTGAGTTGGAGCTGTTGCCGGATATGGATATGTTTCACTTTTTTAGAAAGGGTATTCAGTACTTGTGTCGGGCGAAAGGCTATTGCCAACAATAAATTTGCGGGTAATTATGATGCTTCAAAACAAACTTCTTTTATTGTTTATTTAGACGCAACGAATTTGTACGCCCATAGTATGAGACAGTTTCTACCGCAAGGTAGTTTTGTTTGGTTGACTGACGAGGAAATTGATAGTTTTGATGTATTTCAAATTTTGGACGACTCAGATACTGGGTACGTGTTGGAAGTTAACTTGCGGTACCCCGAAAATTTACAAGGACGCTCATAATGACTTACCCTTTTGCCCCGAGCTATTGGTGCCTCCGCAGGAAAAATTAAAAAATGCAAAATTAATTCCAAATTTGTATGACAAACACAATTATATTATTCACTATAGAAATTTGAAGCAATGCTTAGAGGCTGGTTTGATTTTGGTTAAAACACATAAAATACTTAAGTTTAGACAATCTCCTTGGCTGAGATCCTACATCGATTTAAACACAAATTTACGTAACCAGTCTGACAATGAATTTCACCGAAATTCATTTAAACTAGCTAACAATAGCGTCTTTGGTAAAACCATGGAAAACGTGGACAAAAGGGTTCTTGTAAAGTTAATTAGTCATTGGGAGAAAATTGGTAATAGAATGGGAGCAGAACCTTTGATATCGAAACCTAACTTTAAAGATAGAATTCGGTTTGGGGAAAATTTAATAGCAGTGGAAACGTCGGTTTTATATAACAAACCCAGTTATGTTGGTTTCTCTGTTTTAGATCTTTCGAAAACGGTAATGTACGATTTTTATTACAAATGTTTGAAGCATAAATACGGCCTTAATGTGACTACTGTATTCCGACACTGACTCGTTCATCCTGGAAATTTGCACTGAAAAATTTTATGCGGACATGCAAGAGCACCTTCATCTCTTTGATACATCAAATTACAAGAATGGTCTGCACGGAATTCCGAGAACCGAGTCTGTTGTTGGAAAATTTAAGGATGAGTACGCTGGGGTGGCTGTGTGTAGCTATTACGGGGTCGGTGCAAAAACATACTGTGTAAACGCTGTTGGTAAGGAATACAAAAAGGCGAAGAGAGTTAGAAAGAGTGCTGTTCGGAATCACCTCACCACCGAAATTTATAAATCTGTAGCAGAAAACAAGATGGAAGTTGTATTTTGTCAGATGGATGTGTTTCGTTCCCGTTTACACACTATGTACACCGAATTAATGAATAAGGTTGCGCTTTCTTCGTGAGATGATCAACGCTTCCTTATTCCTAATACTACCAAAACCTTAGCGTGGGGTCACCGTGACATAGATGATAACAGTCGTCTAGACGCCTTGCTGCGCATTGCCGAAACGATGACGTAGCAATATGTTCGCGGAACAGTATTCTTTATTACTTAACAGCAGAGGTCCTACACAGCAGGAGCTTTCTTGTACTTTGTAGGTTTAGTTATTGTATATAGCAATTATAGTATAGGTTAAGAACACTAGCTTGTATGATATACGCAGCAAGTTAAATTTTACGACAAATCTCATTGTTTGAGCCAGCATTACAAAGTATATTTGTTATTCAACACTGTAGTCACTCATGTTCAGCGTTTACAATAATACATTACTGTAAAACAAAAAAATTTTTTTATTTAAAGAAAATAAATGGCAGTAAAACAAAAAGTGTTTTATTGAAAGAGCACTATAGAATCATAGTAAGTTATACAACATTGTTTTTGGATATCCAGGAATTGTGACGATTATCGAATCCCAACCACTTTACGTCAAGCTGATTACCCTTCTTCTTCAACACCTATTCTACCAGGTATACGTCCGAGTGTTTGGTTTTCTGTAATTCGTGCTCGTAAAATCCACCTTTGATTTCCTGCCATTCCTGATCGGTGAGTCTGTAGGTGGTAGGATTTGTAAGTCGCACTGTGGATATTTTGAATATGTCGTTGCTCCAGCTGGGTGTGTAGCCCTTGCTAAATATCGAACGATATTTACTAATGCGTACAGAGTCTCCTTTATCAAACTTTTGAGGTGTTGGATCTACAGTTTTTGTGTGGCTGTACACGGTGTGTAACAGACGTTTGGCATTTTTAAGATTAACTTCAGCCGGCTTCATACCTGTTGTGCTATGCCTGGTTGTGTTATATTTCCTTAAAAGTATTTCCCTAGAACTTCCGGTTCCATCATTTGTCGCACAGTTTCCCTAGCCTCTGCTACCGAACTTTCAATTGCCGCTTCTTCTTGAGCTTCCAGCTGTTGCTCCTCATCCGGTAAACTCTCATACAATACTTCTCTGTCAAGAAATCTAGGTGTGGATGTTACCAACGCCGAACTCGACGGTCCGGGAATGGCAATGTCGGGGGTTGACGCTCGTACAGGGGTTTTGCCATTTCTCGAACGGGGTAGGATAGATGGTGTGGACACTCGTCGTTTGATGGTTCTCAGCATGGGTCCTACTTCTTGCTGTATTGTTTGACCACCTTCTTGCTTGATGGATGTTAGCAATTCCGTGAGTGGCTAGGAAATTGGTTTAAATTGCTCCGCAAGAGCTGTCCGCGATTCGGCAATATCTGTTTTTAAAGTTTCATATTTCCGCCTGACATCCTTTCTAGCTTTAATAAGATCGCTTACTAACCGTTTGTCCATGTTATTACTCTCGTTGTTCGTAGACTAATAATTGTACAGCAGTGACCCATGCCTATATAGCGAAATAACTGTCGAACCCTTTTCTATAACGGCCGGCGTTGATTTCGCTTTCTTTGTCAATAACCAAAAATCCATCATCTTTGATCCAACAGTGCGAACATACGTTTTTAAACTTGTCGAATGACATGTCTGTGTTTACATGATCATCGTAAATGTGTTTAAGATTGGTGTGGTCTTGCCGGAATACGATTATGATATTTGCATTATCTCGTACCAGTTGTTTCGGGATTGATGAGTAAGTCTGACAGAGGTAAAAACAATCTATATTTCGATGACGTCCGAAACTGAAATAATCTCTAATTATGCTTTGGGTATCGCACGCCACGTCATCAAACACAATAACAGAATTTTCTTTCGCTTCGTATGGTTTGATAACCTCACACCCCTCGCTGAATTCGTAGAATCCGATTTGTTTTACTGACTTCAGGAGTATCTTCAGAAATTTGTATTTAGGTTGGTCGAGGGTTTTGGAATACAAATACAAGTTGTCAAACCGCAACCCATTGCGGTGCATCAAAAGACTGATCATCACATTGGTTTTCCCAGAGGCGGAAGGACCAATGATCAAACCCCTTTTACATCCCATATCCAGTAAAGTGCCGTGTCGTCTGAACCTCTGTGACATGGAATTTACTGTATGATTTACTACCGGCAGCAAACATTTTTGTTTCACAAGTTTGACGTTCTCCATCGTTTTCGGACGGGGACCAACTAGCTTCTAACCGCGTTGTGCTAAGTATATATCTACCCCTTTAAGCTTCACACCGTCAGTCGCTCTTCGACGAGCGTATGTTTAAGATGAGTTATACTAGACGTAAAACTCGTAGTCGTCGTCGAATCATAAGACAGAAAGGTCGCGGTTTGTTGAACAGCCTTATTGACAAGTTACCCTTCGAATTACATATACCAGGTTACAAGTTTTGCGGACCTGGTACTCGTTTAAACAAACGGCTTTCTCGAGGTGATCGAGGAAGAAACCCTCTGGACGAGGCTTGTAAGCAACACGACATCGCATACTCACAATCTAGCAATCTTTCAACACGTCACACGGCGGATAAAGTTCTTGCACAGAAAGCTTGGGAACGCGTTAAAGCAAAATACTCTACTCTTGGGGAAAGAGCGGCAGCTCTTGCTGTTACAGGGATTATGAAAGGGAAAACCAAACTCGGCAGACTCCCCCCGGAAACGGAAGCGTACAGAACCCATTGCTGTTATGGAAACTCCTCGGAAACGAAGACGTACACTACCTATTGCCGCGCAAAAATTTGGTACGGGAGTATCTAGAAAACGGAAGCGTACACAACCCACTGTTGGTGTGAGAGTCTCCCGGAAACGAAGGCGTGCGCTACCTTTTGTCGGTATTGCGCAAAAATTTGGTACGGGAGTATCTAGAAAACGGAAGCGTACACTACCCACTGCTGGTGTGACGGTCCCCCGAAAACGAAGGCGTACACTACCTATTGCCGCGCAAAAATTTGGTACGGAAGTATCTAGAAAACGAAAGCGTACACAACCCACTGCTGGTGTGTGAGTCTTCCGGAAACGAAGGCGTGCGCTACCTATTGTCGGTATTGCGCAAAAATTTGGTACGGGAGTATCTAGAAAACGGGAAGCGTACAAGGTGTAGTAGGCGTAAACGTATTGGAAGCGCTGTCGTTTTTAAATCGCGAAGAAAACAACGAATTCGTTCTAGAGTAGTACCTGTTCCCAAGAGAGGAGGTATATTGCCGCTTGTACCCATACTTGCTGCATTAGGAGCATTGGGGTCCCTCGGAGGCGGTGCTGCAGCAGCCGCTAAAGCGGTAGAAGACTCAAAGGCTGCTAAAAAGGATGTGCAGGAAAAGGAGCGACATAACAAAGCGATGGAATCCATTGCTCGAGGAAAAGGGCTATATCTACGACCGTATCAGTCAAAAAACTACCTTTGAAGCTACCGCGCCGAGCGTTGACGAACATCGATATTGCACAGTACGTTAAACGCTTAGAAATTCCCCATTTTAGGGGAATATTTATGCGAAATGCCCTACCCGACAAAATTCGTCAACGAGAATGTGGTGTTCCTAACTTAGACGATGATGTTGGACCTGGCACACATTGGACAGCTTACGTTAAAGCGGATCGATTGGTTCTGTATTTCGATAGCATAGGTCTCTTACAACCTCCTCCCGGATTAGTAAAGTACTTTCGCAGCGACGGTAGCAACAACACAATTATGTACAACTCTAATAGATATCAAAAACTCACGTCATACAAATGCGGACATTTGTGTCTCAAATTCTTATATAACTTTGCGAAACCGCTTTTGTCGTCAGTTTAAGTGTTGCGCTTCATCATGTCCAGTATATTCACTCTTACTGCGAATTTTGACCCTCCCATTTTCTTAGACGACGGTAACGAATATGTCTTGGGATTGTTAAGTTTCGAAACCTACTATACTATTCCAAACGTTAGACCTCCCAACAATGAATTTCATCTTGTTGGAGGACCTCCTATTGTTATACCGGAGGGAGCATATGAAATTACGGACATTGCCGAGTTTTTACATAACCAACTCATTCTGATGTAGGTGCTAAACAGGTACTGCTACGTGGAAACAACAGCACCTTAAAAACCGAAATAAAGTACACCGTTCCAATCGACTTTCAAAGCGACAATACTATCCGGGACATGTTAGGCTTTGAGAAAAAAGTTTATGCTGCAGATAGGTGGCACACAGCTGAACATGTTACAAAAATTTTGAACATCAACTCCATTCTTATTCATTGCAACATCTCCGTTGGTTCATATAAAAATGGTAAGCCCGGCCATATCATTCACCAATTCTTCCCCATAGTACCGTCCGGGTAAAAAATAGTGGAAACCCCTAACCCAGTCATCTAGCCTATCTACCGATCAGCACGAAACAGATCACTAACTTAACTATTAAAATACTAGACCAATCGGATAATCCCGTCAGTTTTAGTAAGGAGACCGTCACGGTAACATTACATTTAAAGAAACTGAAATGGGTTTTCGATTCACCACTCCGTACCGCCCCTGCTTCACTTCCTATAAGAATCGTCGCCCACACCCTCGTAAGATCAGTACGGCTTCGTCCACCACGCAGCTAACTAAAGCAAACAGAGACTTCTTGCGGTCCTTGGGCTTTACAATAGTGCAATGAGTATTTTAAATATTGGAGAGCGAGTCCTCGTCGACACTTCCATCATTAGCAATCAATTGCACACACATCAACCGTATACAAACCGTTTTGACTATAACGATGAAATTTGAATTTCAATTCCCGAAGATATATCAACTCTTCCCGGCCTGAGCTATCTGTACCTCGAGGGAAAGTTGCGGAAGGAAAACGGTGAAGTTACATCGGCTAAATTCCTTAACAATGGTTTGGCTTACTTATTTAGCTAAATCCGATACAAAATCAATGGTGTCGTTGTCGACTCTGTCACCAAACCTGGTATTACGTCTACTCTTAAGGGATATGTGTCCTACACTTCCGCTGACGTTAAAAAGCTTCAAAATGTAGGTTGGTTTGCTGCTGGCGATCCTCCTATTACCGATCAGGAAGGCAACTTCAGCACCTGCATACCCTTGAGAATGCTGTTAGGATTCGCCGAAGATTATGGAAAAGTAATACTTAACATCTGACAAGAACTCGTATTAATTGGCAGCAATACCGATGCCGACGCTGTATTCAGTGCTACCGTAGGGGAGACGGCTAAAGTTACGATTGACAAACTATATTGGAAGGTTCCTCATATCACTCCAGGTCTTGCCCAAGAATTAGCCCTAACCAAATACATCGATAAAAATATTGACACTCAAGTCGCATTTCGCAGCTGGCAGCTTCATATCATACCTAGTGTTCATGCTGTGACTCAACATTCTCACGCTATCGCTACAAGCACAAAATTACAAACCCCCAGATACGTCATCATAGGGTTTCAATCAGGTCGTTCGGGGCTAATCAGTAAGGACAATGCTTATTTCGATAAAATTGGTCTTACCAATTTCCGAGTTTATCTGAACACCGAACGATTCCCATACGACAATTTACATAACAATTATGCACTCAATCATTACGCAACATTATACGACATGTATTCCAAGTTTCAATCATCTTATTATAGCAAAATCGATGAGCCCTTCTTCTCCCGCTATGACTTTGCAGAAAAAGCACCCATTGTTGTAATCGATTGTTCCCATGAAAAAGACTACCTTCATGCAAACGCTGTCGTTTTTCGTGTTGAATTTGAAATTTCCGCTAACGTGCCAGCCAACACAACCGCGTATTGTCTCGTTCTTCACGATCGGGTTTTTACTAGCATCGCATTGTCAAAAGCAGTTAAACTAGACCGTGCTCCCTCTACCTAATACGATGAAGATCATTATCGACATTCAAGGTTTTAAGACGTCAGATAAGCACTTTAGCCCAAAAGAATATTTCCGTAAAGCGAATTTAGTGCCTTTCTCATATGAAACAAAAAACATTATATGGTATGGGATCACCCCATCCCATTCTTGTTATTACTGCATGTTTATGTTTTTCTAGCGCTTATTGCTATTATTATCATCTTCTCCGAAAAAAGCTGACTTCTTGGAAATTACATTATTTACTAGTCGGGTACCCCGGTTCTGGAACTAAACCCGGGTCGACTATTACCCGGGTACCCGCCGACATCCCTAATAGCAACCTACCTGATCACGTTTTTTTAACATCCGTTAATAATAGTTTCATCGGGAAGTTACCTATTTTATTTCACGGATTAAAAAGTGCTAGCTAATAAATTTTTTTGTAAAACTACTATGAAAGAAAACATCCCCGAAGCCTCGTTTATATGTTAACTCCTTCAAATTTTCCACAAGTTAATAGTGTTCTCTGCGAGGCAATTCCTTAGACTCCGAGACCATTTAATTTTAAAGTTTGAGCATAAAATTGCAAAACGTTCAGATTTTTTCAACGTGACCAATAGGGTGGTTCTAATTTTTCAACCTCAGAATTTTGTTAGTCGCACCCCCTAAAATCGTTCCAATGCCAAAAAAACTAACCCATAAATATTTTGAGCCCAATCGAACAATATTAACACGTGCCACCGAGCCTCGGAAGTTTCCGAATTGCAGATTTTAATTGAATTCACTGGTTATCAATTAATATCTGACGAACCGGAAGTGCTATCGAAATTTTGATAATAACATAAATAAAAGGAAATTTAATTTTCTACAATTTTAGTTATATGCAATTTCTCCGTAAACCTACTGGATGTTAAAAAAAAATGTGTATTAGAAAAACGTAATAATTCAAAAATTTTTTTTTCATTTTTAATTTGAAAACGTAGATGTATTGCAATTTTGAAGTAAATTGCAATCCATTATTCAATTTTAGACTAATTTTGATGATACAAGTAAATAGATCTTATAATATATAAACGTTTGAAATTGAGTAATAACATTTTTTTACCTATTTTAAGCATATTGAAATATTTTGGGAATCAGTTATTTAAAAAAAGCAGACTCGACTGTCGAACACAGTTTATTTGTTTGTCAATACAAACCAGATGTTTAGAGGGAGAGTATACCATCAGATGTGGTTTACTCATATATATAATACACATACATTGCTAGTAGGGCCTCGGACCGCCCGAATACATTACGGCGCCGACATAGTCTCACTTAGAGTATAATGCCTCTCTTGCGCATGCGTGAGAATTCGAACTCCGCCTTTGGAAGCGAATTTTAAACTTGACGCCTTCCCCATTGGGCGGACGACGCCGCCGCGCTTGCACACAGCTCACCATTATACATTGAAGAGTTGGTTGTCTGTCTCACTTCCTTCGTGAGTTTCCCACTCATAGCCGCTAGCAATATAGTAACTATTAGATATATGGGTTTACTGTAGTGGCGTCACTAACATGTCATTTGTTTTTCGGACCATTCAACCAGAAAGAGAGATCCGAAAAACAAAAGACATGCTAGCGACGCCACTGGTTTGCTGAAACCTGGAACCCTTGTTCTGTTACGCTAGTTGAAAGTATTGCGAAAGGTGAACGGTATTACTTGTGTTGCGTGTTTAAATATTTTGAACTAAATTAAATTTCAAATAAGCATGCAGTATTTGAAACTAAGTAATAATCATAACCACATCCGTGATTGGTCAAACCAAAGACATCATTACAACCATCTGACAATAAGATATTTTTTCAAAATTATCAATTTGACATTCGCTATAAATCCTAAAAATATAAAAGGAAAACCGATAAATAGTAGATAAAAGAAGCTGGCCTACAACGTTTATTTGAATTATATAGGACGAAATTATTGTAAAACACGAGCAGTTACACAAACTTATACTTCCCTTGTGTAAAACTGAGTTTGAGTTCAGAGTGCCATCTACTGCACTCTTTATTGAAATTTAGTATAGTGTCGTGGGTATTTTAAAATTATAAAGCATAAAATGGCCTCAATGTCAAAGGTTCTTCGTGAAAAAGACTAAATAATTTTATTAGGAAATGATGCACATCAATTAATTAGTATTAAGTTGCCCTCAAACAAACAAGTTTTACGTACAAGTACTTTTTTAATATGCGTATAGTTAAAATGAATTTACGTAAAAGTGCAAAATTAATTATTCAAGAAGTAGCAGTATTTTGGTAAAAATCACGAATTCCAGCTAAGGAAAAACATTATTCTGTACAAAATCTGGATTCATTATATTCTGAATGAAGGAGTCTGGAAAAACAAGGAAATATAAGAACTGATTAGGAAGGAACAACAATTTGTTGAAAAATTTGATGACGTGTTCGATATCGCACATTAGAATTAATAGATGTAGAAGAAGATAAACAGTTATTGCTTCTTCAAAGAGAGCGACCAGGTAGTATGCTTGGTGTTGGTTGTTATCAGGTTACATCAACAAGAGAAGAGAACTGAATAACGACTAGAAAGAGAAGATATAAGGAGAAAACAAAGATATGGAAAATTTAAGTATATGTAATGGTTTACTTCAGGTTACAAATGCTATTTCGGCAAGAATGATTAAACTGATCGAAGAATATAATAGCTTAATTACCAAAAAGAGGACCAAAAGCAGTACTTACTACAAGTTGTTAGTGATTGTCGGCGTCAATATCCGGATTCCAGTAAAGCTTCTTTAGCAACAAAAAAGTAACTATTGTGATATGCAATTCATTATTTTACATATAGGTAACTTGCTATATTTGTTTTATTCTTAAGTTTCTAAATATAATTCTTTAAATTTATGTAACTTCAGTAATTATTTAATATTGTTCGTTTTATTTAGTTTGTAAATATTTTCTCAACTCTATTATATTTTTAATTATGTATTAATATAAAAAAGCAATTTTTCAAGAATTTTTACCTTTTTCTAATACTTGCATATTTTTTGAAATTCCAACAAGTTTACGAAGAAATTGCATGTAACTAAATTTGTAGCAAATTAAATTTCCTTTTATTTATGTCATTACCAAAATTTCGATACGACTTACTGTTCGCGAGATATTAATTAATAATAAGTGAATTATGTTAAAATCTGCAATTTGGAAACTTCCGGGGCTCGGTGGCACTTGTTAATATTATTCGATTGGGCTCAAATTTTGTATAGGTTTGTTTTTTTAGCATTGGAACGACTTCAGGGGGTGCGACCAAAAAAAATCGAAAAAGTTTTGTCCACCAAGTATAACGTAGAACCACCCTAGTGACCAATCAAGGGTTAAAAAATGAAAATGTTTGATTCTTCGTCAAAACGAATTTTTATAGTGCGCCATGAAAAATTAATTAATAAAAGTGCCTTGAAAAAGTTGAAACGATACAGCAGACATGCAAATAGCAAAACAAAGTTGCGTTTCCATTTATAATTTTTTTATTAAGCAGTTTGTTTATTTTGTTCGAATTATTGCATGTCTACTGTACTGTTTATTGAATCTAAAACCAATAACAAAGGCAATATAAAGCAGAGCCGTTGTCAGTGAATAGACAATATGTATACAATATACGACCACTTACGGCGTTTTAAATAACAGTCCGGCAATCCACCCTCTCGAACTGGTCTCCAGTTTTCACCAGATGATGGGAGTGCCACATCTGATGCTATCTCTAACATCATTAGTCCTAGGCTGAAAATATAGCCAGCTTTGGTGTATATTTTCTCGGAGAGAATTTCCAAAGCAACGTACTTTCCTTCGCCTTTGGAAACGCTAAGAGCATGTGCTCGATGATGCAGGTTCATCTTAAAGGACGAAATATTAAAAAAATAAAACAAACAAACCAAAAATCTTACCTCTTGTAGGTCGACTAGAAGACCGAAGTCTCCAATTTTCCATATGCCAGTCGATGTTATCATAATGTTGGTGGATTTAATATCCAGATGGATCAACATATTATCATGCAAGTGCTTTAAACCTTGTGCAACATCAAGAAATATTTCCCACCACTGACGTTCCTCAATGTGGTGGTAGACCATCACCGCTTTATCAAGGATGGTCCGGCACAGCTCCATCTGCATGTACAGGCGATAGGTTTCTTGCCATGCCATGAAAAATTTCACACAATTTGCATGCTCCGGTATTTTTTCGAGGCGACGCACCTCTCCGTAATCAACAAACGCATGGGTATCATTCGTAACCTTAATGGCATAATTTGTCAAGTCGTCTCGCGAGCAGGCTCGGAATACATCTTCAAAGCATCCTTGTCCGATCTTCGATACGCCAGAGAATACTTGATATATGTATTTTTCATTGATGTCTTCTTTGTACAAAGGACTCAATGACACTGTTACAAATTAAGAAAATGTTAATCAAGAAAGAAAACCAAGTTTTATTAATGAATATGAATATATAATGCCACAAAATGCCTTCATAAAACTGTTGAGAAATGTTTGTATCACCCTGTACATTGTTTATGCCGCCACCTTTCGATGTATTGGAGTCAGCCCATCGGGCTCAGATTTGCGACAGCTGTGGACCGTGTATCACGTCCGCAGTAAGGGGTTCAAGTTTAATTTTTATATTACGCTAAATAAACGACCTTCTTGCATCAAATTAGTGTTTTAATATCTATACAGTCCACTGAAGTTACACCTAGTAGCTAATAAATTTAATATTGTAACAGGTCATTTTCTAGAGCAATCAACATCTGTACTTGAATGAAAAGCTAGCATGTGTCCTAGCACCACCTTCGAGGCTAAAGGGGCGCAGTTAAAATTGAAAGTACGATGATCAGTTTTTTGCCTGTATTTAGTAACTACCCTGAGCGCAATTTATTGTATTTAAAAAATTACCCTTTTAGGGAAGCAGGGGGCGGTTAAATTTTATTTGTCGGGGCCCCACGAGTTTTTTCGGTACACCCTACTGAATAGCCTACTATGCTCCATATAATTACGAATTTTGAAGCTCTGTCTATTGTTGCACATAGATCAAAGACAGTCCTAGTGCGACAACAAACAAAAATATCGTATCAATCAGAGATAGTGCTCAAAGTCCGGAGGATGGCGCTGTATCACATACAGCCTGATCAACGATCGAAATTCTGAAAGATCTTTTTCCAAACCGGATTATTGGCGATTGGCTACCCCGTTCCCCCAATGTATTTGTTTTATTTAAAGTTTCTATTTAGTCCTTGATACCACAGGGTAGGATAGATTACGCTGATTATGAGCGAACTAATTAAAAAACACTTCCATTGTGACATCCTGTACAACCAGACGAGAAAAATGAACATTTTTACAGAATTATTGAATGGCAGTTTGGTGATACACAAACGGTGACAATCTTTCAACCAGTAGTTACTGAAACTGATTCACACAACTTTAGAATTTTAAATTTACCTAAGGACCTGAATAATTATCAAATAAGAAGTTTCTTGCTACAAAACGCAGGTAATTTTCCAATGTGCAGCTTGGCAACTATCTGCAGTTTACACACAATTGAAGACTGTTGTGCACGAAGGGGATATGTAACATAATTTTAATGAGATAATTGCAGAAATAGGTTTTAAAATATGGTCTTTTTGTCTGTTGCAAATACGAGATATGGCGGGTAATAGGTACCAAACTATAACAGAAAATCACTTATCCCTTGCAACAGAGTGGTGCAATAATGGGATATGTTACTCGTTACTTATCCCATTCTTGCGCCACATATTCGTTGTTTTTTACACTTGGTCGAACCTCGTACGATTTATCCCCTTCCTGCAGTTGTGACCACCTGCATCAAGAAATCATGCCACTTGATTAGAGTTGGTCCAGTGTTAAGCCGAGTGTGAAACTCGTTGCTTGTCTGCCTTTATTTCTTTTAACGGAGTCTGAAGGGATATAAAATAACATAATATTAGATTATAATTTAATAATATGAATCGTAATAGCAGTGAAAGTGATAATAGTGAACCATATGATTTTGAAGCCGAAGAAACCATGGCGAATAATGTTGAGAAAGTTGTTGAAAATCGTAGACGCAAAAACGAAGAAACATAGCGGGGCAGAATAGAAATATAAAAAAAATAAAACATGTAGATTCAGAGGTAACTGATGATAACTGTAGTGATTTCGATTAATCAACTGTTTAGGATTTTTTATTTTCTTGTTAAGAATATTTATTTGTCTTTTTATAGTATACTACATAACAAGCTGCGAAACTGGCGTATATTGTGCGAGTACATTTGAGAAACGAGGGGAGCGTAGCGGAGCCGAGTGACTTAAAATACGAGCAAACGATACACTTTTGAGCGAGTTATGTGCGGTATTTTTCCCATGACCACAAAAAATACATATTTTTGCAATTTAATGAATGACAGTTTTATTGTGACATTTGAAAATGTCAGCAGATTGTAATTTTTAGGTTAAAATGACATATTTAGCCCACTGTATAACTGAATTGTGCATTTTTTCATAACAAACGTGTTCGTTGTGATAACGACTGGGTGAATGATGTCGGCGTGGGAAAAGAATATTTACAAGTGTTTATTTTTCTTTGCTTAGAATATATACTTCCATTTATTTTTACTTTCCCATACCCATAGGTATAGGGAAGTCTTGGAATCATGAAAATTTTGGAAATCGAGATTTTCACAGAAATATCCGTTTTGGGCCTCTAGGAACCCAAAAAAGTGGTTTTTAAAAAATGTCTGTCTGTGTGTGGGTGTGTGTGTGGGTGTGTGGCTGGGTGACGCTCCTACAGCCGAAAGTATTGCTCCGATTTTGATGCGCTTTGGAATGCGGGGGTGTATAGAAAATTCATCGACAAAATAAGCTTTTCAAAAAAATCCGAAACCGGAAGCGGAAGTTACGCATGTTTTTTTGGTACGACTGTTTTCGTGATTAAAATTTTGAAAATTTTATCGCGGATAACGATAGAGGGTCGTAAGGCAAATGTGTTAGTTTTTTGCCGAACTCGCTAGGTTTAAAATGAAGGGCGCTATGATTTTTTGAAAATTTTGAGTTTAACGCCCTATTACTCAAAAACGGATAAATCGATTCAATTGATTTTTGTTTTCTGAATAGTATATGAAGGCTAACATGAGGTGATATAAAAAGTGTTTTGAAAAATATTAAGGGGCCTAAATTACAAATTTTCAAAATTTTGGAAATTTTCTAAAAATCATTTCTCAAAAACTGCCCACAGGAATTTGTTTAAACTTCATACACTGATAGACCCCGAAAAGGGCTATCGATCTGTTTTTTTAAGAATCTCATGAATTATCTGTGGCGCCCTCTACAAAGCTTTGAAGTTTGAAAATTTAAACCCCTTTAATTAATAAACAAAAGAAGATAGGTAGCTGGGGTTTTCACTGAATTGCTCAGTGCATAATGGAGCATATGAATATGCAAAAAAATATTACACTCGTGGATATATGTAAGCGCACCGGCCCACTCACCCCTCTATTTTTGAAAAATAATTTTTTTATTCTAACGGTTGTTATATTTTTGCGTCAAAGAATCTTTTTCCGCGAAAATAAAAAAATCGATTTTGTATGCCCTAGAAAATATAATTTCCAGGTACTTAGAAAATTTCACCTCGGTGCTACAGCCGTTTTGAGGAAAATAATACATAATAGCACAGTGGCGGCTTGTCCACTTGGCGCCATCTACAGAAGCTCGGTGGTCACGTTTTGAACTACACATCTTATAACATAAAATCGTAGCTCTCTTTGTTTGCGTGTAACTATGTTTGTTCGCTATCTCCTCCGAAGATACTGGACCGATTAAGTTGTACGATGGCTTAAAAGTTTGCTAATTTTCAGACTTATTTAATTAACTTCTCTAGGCAGCAGTATAATTTAATTAACTTCTCTAGGCAGCAGAGCGGAGCGCCTATCGCTGTCTACTATTAGCTCGGGTGCGCGCATTATTCAAACAGGAGAGTGTGGTTCTGCGGTAAGCGTGCTGGCCTATCACGCGGGAGCCCCGGGTTCGATCCCGTTGATGCATCTTTTTTTAAAATTTATATTAATGAATCTCTCTTAATTTTGCGAACCGAAACGTAGTTCGGGTGACTCACTAGTTCTTTTATATTTACCCGCAATTTACGTGAAAGTGTAAACGCTTATCACGGTGAAGACGTGAGTCATCGAGTTGAAATTTTGATATGTTGTAAAGACTGTTGAATAAAGACGATATGAACAGTTTCCAGTATGGGAAAGTCCAGGGAGGTAGTCACGTCCACTTTTTTCTTTTATCGCTCAAAATGTTTACTTTTGTTTAGACATTAATAGTAAATGTTAATAAACTCAGTGTTCTATAGAAAGGTCTTGTGTTACTTATCCCCTTCTTGCATTTGACATAACCTTTATAAAGATATGTAGTAAAAACAAAAGTTGTGACATATCCCATTCTTGCACCTTGAATGGTTGTAGGCCATTGCTATCATATTTATAAGAATATTTCAGTCTAATGCAGATATAATGGTTGTACTTTAACATCTACACACCAAGCTACCTCTACATAACTTATCCCCCCCCCCTTCTTGCATCACAGTCTTCAATTGCTACATAACTAACAGGTTACTGTAATTTTGTCTGTAGCAAATACACCAATCAGCTCTACAAAATTCACCTGCTTTAGCCACAAGGTTGCAATCACCTGCATCACTAAAAAAGAGCTTGATTCATATTTAAATTCACCTAGAGCACTCAGTAATTGGCGAATGCAGGTGTTGTAGTAGTCCAGCGAAGGTAATCTCGCAAAATACAGTTAATAAGAATTTTTGGTAATCATACTGTCAGGGGTCCCAGCGCAGATTTCTTGATTTTTTAAATGATTTTATGACATTTCTTTAAAGATTTTTTATAATAAATTTTATGACATTTTTTGGAGATGGCTCAAAATGAAAGCTTAAATTTTAGGCAGTTTATTATTTGAAAATATATTTTTAACTGTATTATAACAACAATAACAGAATATAGATAGATGCTTTGTACACAAATATAATAAAAAACAGTTGCACATGCATATTAAAAATTTCGAATAAGTAAGTGCACTCTCAAATCGTCAGACGTGCAATGCCCCAAATAAAAGGAATGAGTATAACCATTAACTATGGCTTCTTCTTTTTTAGAAAAATATTGAACGCAACTGTTAAATTGTTTTTTACCTGACTGTTAGTAGTCTCATCGAAGAAAAGAACAAATGGGGTCTTAGAACAGTTTTCAATTAGGCAATCCGTCAAATATGGAGCTATTCCAAATTGAATCAAATATTTGATTTTGGTTTCGGACATTTTAAAATAAGCTGCAATTTCTGAATCTGAGAACATTGCTGGAAATAATTTATTGTTGTTATTATTGCTTTGAAACGAAAAATTTTAATTGCATCAGTTCAGTGCCCATAATATTTCTGCCTTCATGACAATCTCCTCTTGAGTCAAAATCAATTTACCTCCTTGTAACATTACGTTTCCAGCAGCATCTCGTTGAAATGTACTCTGATTTACCAGATTTAATCGAAGGTTTGCATTTCTTGCATGAGTAGTAGATTTGGCATGACTGCGAATCTGACATATTCCACTCCCAGAGATTTTGAAACTTTTGCTGCAGTATTTACAAAATGTCGAAAATATACTAGCCGAGTCTGTTGTTAACCAATCGCGAGTTTCTTCATTACTTTCCCAATCTCGATTATACCAGCGTACATACATCGATTTATGTACGCTGATTATACTTTGTTTGTCTACCTGGCCCAATTTTTATTAGTGATTAGTGAATGTCCGCACCTTAAAATAATTATATCAAATATACCCTCAAAGTATGGCCAAGCATGTTGATTTTTTATTTACAGCTACAACAGTACAGCATCAAATAATTTAAATTTTATTTACAACGTACTGCACATTGCATTGCACAAAAGGACGTTGAGGTTATGTTGTACTAGCCCAGCTGTTAACAATGTCACTATCAAAGCAAACACAGCGCAGTGTTAATCTAGAAGCAACGTCTGTACCGCATACCCACAACAGTAAGTTAAAGATCACACCTATGCTCGCCTCGCGCATTGCATTATCCACACGCCCTATTTTTACTTCCTTTTACAATAAAGGAAGTATTGGATTCACCCCAAAAATTCGAAATTGAGTTTTCAACAGATCTTCACGTTTTAGAGTCCCCTGAACCCAAAAAACATTTTTTTTTCATTGGTCTGTCTGTCTGTGAACAGAATATCTCAAAAACGAAAAGAAGTATGGCGTTGAAACTTCATATATAAGTTTTGTGTACTATGCAGATGCGACAGCAAGCTTTTGAAGAAAATCGTATAACCGTAAGTAGATGTTTACTCTTGTGATTTTTCAGTTTTTTTCGATTTTTTCAAAAACAGCTCTAACGATTTTTTTCAAACTTCACATTTTTATTAAATTTTTAATGTGTATTGAAGTGAGATAGGTGATTTTCCAGTTCAATACTGCTAAAATGGGTTTCTTTTGTTTTTTTCTATTTTCTTTATTAACTCCTATTTAAAATAGAACACCCGGTATATTATTACATTTTTTAATTCAGCTTAAAAGTCTAGAGAAAATTTGTCTCTTCACCTAACGCTCTATTTTGTACCGTTTTTGTAGAATTTGTAATTTTTGAAAATTTTTGACAATGCTTAAAAATTTAAAATCAAATTTTTGGCTAATTATAAGATCACTGTAAAAGGAAGCTGTGTGCGTGTATCACACCAGATTTTTAAATTACCTTTTTCAAGAAAGGAAGTATTGAAAATGATGTAATATTTAATTAGGTACAGACTAGAACGCGCGTAGCCAGCCTACGTCTGGCTGGTTGTGGCGGCGCCACGTGCTTACGGTCGGCATGTGCGCTTACAGAAACCTGCGCTTATAGAAACCGACATAGCAAGCGCGCATGTGTTAGTAGTAGGGATGTCGTACCCGGTCTAAAATCAAACCCGGGTACCCGAAAATAATACCCGGGTACCCTCGGGTACCCGAAATATATAACAAAAATATTGGCGTACATCTAAACATCTGAGGTGGCTACAATTGTTTCCCATTACGCCACGAGTGAACTAAAGTGAAATAGTACCTACTCACCAATTCAAACTACTCGTAAATATTTTTACACTTCCAAGTGCTATCATATTCAAATACGTGACTTTTTATCCGAAATTGGTAATAGTAGCATCAACATCACACAGAGGATGTTTACGTTACTTGATCCCATACTGACGTGATTTAATTGTACTATTGAAGGGTTGAATATTTTCGTGAAGCGGATTTATTGCCTTATATGAAATAAGAAACAACATTATGTGGTACTATGGGATGGGATGATTTTTGTTATTACTGCATGGTTGCTTTTGTAGCGCTTATTCCTATTGTTTTTAAGTTTTTATCATCTCCGAAAAAGACTGGTTTTTTGGAAATTACATAAATACGGGTACCCGGGTCCTGAAAATATACCCGGGTCCTGAAAATATACCCGGGTTGACTATTACCCGGGTCGGCCCGGGTACCCGCCGACATCCCTAGTTAGTAGTATGCAGGCCCTTCATGCTGCCTGTGCCGGCGCCATTTGTGCTTACGGTCTGGACGGCCGGCTGCATCGGCTCTTATAATATAAGATTATATTGTATTTTTAACTAATTTATGACAAAATCTTCATTTTATGACGTTTTATGACAGATTTATTAATTTTATGACGACTGGGACCCCTGTACTGTTTACGGCTCCCAACTGTGGGTCGATTATACTACCCTTTAGAAGCAGCTCATTTCGTTAAAGTAATTGCAAAAACTAGAAAAATTCAAATTAACAAGAGAATTAAATTTTAATTCACTTACATTACATTACAAATAAATTATTAGGAATAAAACTGTTTCCATCACAATTGATATTCGACTATTTTTGTGATTGTAAGCAACTTATTTAATAATCTTTTCCAATAAAACTAAGCCTACTACTTTATTCAATTTATTGCATTTATTTTTGATGGTAGTTGACTACTGATTTTCAGTAAAATTATTTAAAAATTGCAATAACTCCTAGTATAATTGAAATAAAATTAAATCTGTTGGAAAATGTATAAGGGAGATACATGAGTGTGTAGGGAAGAAATAAAATATTATTTTTTTACTTGACGGAGTACCGAGTACTCGGCTTAGGGCATTGGCGGAGTACCAAATACTCAGCTGCCGAGTAGCAAAATGTTATATCTTTTAATAAGCTTTGACCAGTTAGGCAATGAAAAATACCTTATTGTTTCGCTACTTATCAGTCACTCTACTCTCTCTCAGTCTAGTGCTATTACTGATGCCCGTATGGTTTGCGGCTTTAGAGCTTGTTGATTTTGATTCAAGCAAAAATTAATGGTTAAATTAAAAATATTTAATATAATAATCCCCTTTTTGAGTTAAATTAAAATTAAAATGAGAGAAGTGACAGTGCAGCTACAGCATTGCCTGTGAAAGTGAAATCAAAAACAAAAAGTACGGTTTTGGACGAAGATAAAAGAGTGGCAGTGTGTACTTTATGAATGTCAAGATAAGCAGGTCCGGAATTGGTAAAAGTGGCACATCAACTATGATTCGACATTTATGACAGCGCTCCCCAAATGTTTGTTCATTCTATAGTTGTTGGTTAAGAATACAAATAAAAATTACGTCTTCTCTATATTATTTTATTAATTTTTGTTACTCGGCCGAGTAGTGAATATAAGACCCAGCACGAGTATTCATTACTCGGTGAAAACTTTGATCAACCACTGAGTACTCGGCCTACTCGTTGCAGCCCTAATATTTACCAAAAATTTATTAAATTGTTTATATTTTTCTAGTAATACCAAATTAGTGGAATCAATTATAATCACAGCGCCTTCCATGGCCTACCTCAACCGCAAATTTAGAATGATTCTGCTGTACCTATGTATAATCGACCCACAGCGTTGCAGCATCCCTCCTATATTACTGTCTTTAGGAGGGGTAGTTCAAAATGGGAGCCTTAACAGCAGCATTACCGAATTTTCTTGCAATGATATGGCAATAAAAAAATTACCTGCAATTTGTACAGTTTACATAACCTACGCCAATAGTTAAACAAACAGACACTCACGATTACAAAATGTAGTCTGTGTGACGAGAGAACAAGACACATTGGATTTCACTTGGGGCTTGGAATGATTTCAGATACACCAACCAACAAAGTAATTAGTTAAAGCGATTTTCCCTCAAAGCCACTGCCAGTTATGATATTCATAGCAGTTCAAAAACTAAGCCAACAGGGTTCTTGTGACAAAAGGAACAACTAAATTGTTTTCGAAAAAGTTTACATTTTCACCATAATCCAGTCATTTGCAGTCGACAGCGTCATTCAAACAGAAATCGTCTTAATTTCATCGAAATGACTGCCAAATGGACTACAAATGCATGTACGCTTTCGGTGTTAAATTTATCCCCAATGCTCCTGTCAGTTTAGTCACGACTGCGATCTATGCAATCTGCACGAGCTACATACTAGAGAAACAGCAAACACAAACACGCCCCGTGTTGAACAGAAATGATAGTTAAATTTTATTTGGCACTGTAAATGCACCAATCACCAGGCCTCGTGGTAAAAACAAATAACAGTTGAATTTTAAATTTTCTGCCACAAATGCACCAATTACCAGGCCTCGTGGTGGAAACAAATGACAGTTAAATTTCAAATTGGCGGCAAATGGGCAAATACGCCCGTTTGTCTCCAACTTGCAAGTTTTGCAGTCATTGAAAAATTGAAAACTTGAGCTGACCTTCCTGCTTGTAGAAAATCGGGCGTGCTCCTACTTGGTACTGGGAATTTCGCCTGGCGAGGCTGCGAAGCACCTTGATCAAGATGTCCTGCCGCTTGTGGTAATCTGGTTTCGGTATAACAGATAATTGCTGTAATAACAAACTATTAAGTTGTCGGCACTACGCATGCAAGAAGCACTTAACCTCTTTGGTCGCCATAAGTAATTTCTTTGTTACTTGCGGAGATTGTCGTCGATCTCTTGCCTTCGTAACGCACCCGGTCCACCCCATCACTTTTAATGAATTATTACTCGCGAACTAAACAATAAGCAATTATTAACTTCTAGCACGGGACGAACACAACCAGCACAAGAAAGTCGTTCGTCAAGTTCAAACGCCGGAGCACCTAACAAAACAAAAACAATAAGTAGCAGCACCTGCACCAGCCCAGCCAGTGTTGCCAGATTTTTGCTGGGTAAGTCGCTAACCCGGTTATCAGATGTCGCCAAATCTATCTAAAAGACGCAGCCCAGGGAATAACTTAATAATAACAACGCTATTTTACTTTTTTTCGAAAAAAGTTTATTACTTAATTACACTACACATTTTCCTCACAAAACTTAAATATTTCATCAAGTATAGTCTGTTCACTAAACATAAAAACACAAAGTGGCCTTTGATTTCTAAAATTTCATGAGTGTACTCCCAAAATTCATCTTTTGTCCAGGAATGTACTTACAAAAAGTTACTAAAACAAATAGGTTAAGAGTGTGACATTTAATTAGTATCTGTCATAACTACTTTTAAGGATGTTAAACAAATACTGTGTTGGATACTATTGATTTAGAATATATTATTAGGTGTTGTTATTACATTTTATAAAACTTCAGGTAATAATTTCCAGAATAATATGTACTTTGACACTCAAATAATGAGATTTATTAATTGTAATTTTTAAATTCAAAGTCAACTTTATGCAGGTGTGGAAACCTTTGCAAAACAAAATACAGAATCCCTGGCACAACAATTTTACATATATGCGAACTTCAAAAAAATTTAATTGTTTTTGTGTTTACTGAATGGCCTATACTTCTTCTAATTCTAGTGTCGGGGATTTTCCGGTGGCCGATGCCGTGATCCGTCATTACTAGAACGCGAAATGGCCACGGTGGTTGGTGATTATGGCTTGCAGGAATTTTTTTTTTTTGCAAAATAATAAATCACCAAATTTGCGACTTGCGACTTTGTAACAAATCATGTCGCACAAACTGCTATAAATTCACCAAATTTGTGATAAATCCCGGAATCTGGCAACACTGCACCCAGCGTACACCACCAAATTGTAGGAGAGGGAGTGGAAGCGCAGCCTCTTATTGGTCGGCTAAATAGCGGTTATTGTTAATGCTTGGAAACGAACTGCATAAGTGCATATTCATCGCGCGTGCAGGGTCGGACTGGCGTTTCAGTAATGTTAAAACTGTAATGTTCGGAAACAAATTTATCTTTGTTTTATATATAAATTAAACTAATTGAGGTAATCTTGTAGTTTACGTCTTCAACTCTGAATTACCGTTCCTAGAGCCAGTAATGCAAGAGGGAGTGAAATTTAACAAGAATATTTTTGTACAAAGCTACGAATTTCGGTTAGCTGCAGAATTAAGATTTGTGTGTACTTAATACAAACATTTCTGTGTAATGTAGAAAATGTCCTAGAGCCAGTAATATAGGAAGTATAGCTAAATTAACCTACTTGTTACGGTCTACACACATTAGCTTTTGTTTTGTAGCCTACTGTGGTTTAAAGTAATAAAGTTTAAATAAATCGTATAGAAAACCAATATCATCCACGGTGTGTTCTATTTTTAAAAAGAGAATTTAATATGTTATTTTTAGATTAAAATATACAGGGTGTACCATTTAAAAAAATAAGGTTAAGTCCGATAACTTTTTTACCTGACCCCGTATACTTATTCTGAAAACGGCAGATTATTCAACAATCATTATAAAGAAACTTTTCTTTAAAATATTTTTCTGTATCTTGTTTAACTAAGAAAGTATAGGGTCATTCTGAAATTGACAATTTTATGATTTTCCCCCGTATCTCTTAAGCGAACGAAAATGTTCAAATTTTGATTTTACCATTTTAAGTTTGACTCAAAAAGAGCACATGGCGCCTATATTACTTTTTTGATAGCACTAACAATTACGGAGATACCCTATAAAAGTGTCGAAAATGGGACACCCGTACAATAGAAGATTACCTAATTTTTTATTAAGTACAAAATAATTTGCATTAAGGTTGTACTTATTAACATTCCAGAATTAAAAATATAATTTTAAAGTTTAACATTGTAATAATACAAAAATACACTTAAATAGTAACTATTTGTAAAGCTGCGTACAATAGAACGATTTTTTTCATTTAAAATACATAATTGAAAATACCCATTTGACAATTTTTTCAATTTAAAAATGGTGTTTAATTCTGCATATACTTACTCAAGTACAGCTATGGATATTTATATTTTTTGTTAACTACTAAATTTATTGGAAATATTCTGTATTTTTAGTTATTTTTGTTTAATTCCTATTAGCTTTACGAAGCAAATATTAAAAAAAGTAATGTCGTCCATTGACCTCCTTTTTGGTTACACGATTGTGCTGGTATACGAAAACAGTCTTTCCACTTGTGCCGAAAGATGGAAAGCGTAATGCATTCTAAAAATAACTCTTATAATAGGGCACTCTTTAACCTACTAAATTTAAGGCGGCTAAGGAGAGCCCATACATTTCTAGAGTGAGCGAGGTGAACTTTTGATTTGCGCCTTCAAAGAAGAATACTTAGGCAACTGTAGATACATCACTTTGTGTTGTATGGAAATGTCTGAAGCGGATTATTTCGCTAAGTAGGTACCTTATCTGAAAATCTATTACCTGCAGCAAAGTTTTTATGTATAACTGAATTCGCCCAATACGATCTTGTTTGTTACCGAATAACGGTATGAAAAAAATTTCACTGAAATGTTTTGGTGTGATTCATATCTTGTAATTGTCAACAATTTCAAAATACTGAGAAATTGTAGCATTACACAGGAATTTTCTAACAGCATTTGTCTGACAATAACAATTACTATAAATGACAAATTGTGAAAGCACAATAATTAGCCCCACTGCCCTTTGCTCATTAGGTATTGTAACAATTAGCACATTCCTGGTCTGTATAACTACTAAATTTTTCTTTAAAAAAATCAATTTACGAACTCTTGCTTTCTGTATCGATTCGGTAACAGTAGTTGTTAGTGCCCCACAAGTGCTTTTATAGAGTTTTTTGTTTATTTAAACAATTCATAGAAAGTCAAAGAGGAAATACCGACTGGCCAGGCCAAGAAAAAGTAAAAATGTGATTATGAAACAACTTCGTGCAAAGTAACTATACCTAGCTTATACTAGTGTAACGATCCTGGGGCCAGGCCGTCGCCACAGATATATGACTCAGCGTCCCGTGCGACAGCCTTGCAGAACGACCTTGAAGCCCGCTGCACGAGACGGCGTGAGTCAGCCTTCCAGATCATTCCAGAAAGTGTAACTACCTTCGGGCCGGATCGCATCAGAACATTCTAGAAACGACCTTACGCGTGACAAGTCAGAGTTGCCAGAAAGGTCGAGCGAACTCGAGACGTTTTCCAGAAGGAACTATCCGGCAATATAAATACGCGTTGCGAAAAAATGAAACTGAAATTTGCAGAAAAGTTTTGATTAGAACCTTTAGGGTTTCAGAAACAGAGGACGCCCACGAAAAACGTGGAGGAGAACTGTAAAACAAGAGACAGGAAAGACTATAGCACAACTGAGCCAAATAGCAAAGGATTTCAATCACATTTGGAAAGCGGTTAATGGATTACTATCGGATTTACCTAATAATTGTTTTAATGTTAGCCAGTGATTTCCAAAAGTTTACCGAGGCGCTACTGCAATTCTTTTTCCATACGCAATCTATTTGTAGTGTAATGTACTTCTACTGAGGTTACTATACACCCATTTAATTTAATGTCCCTTCTTATGAATTATCCTATAGTTACTTCGATTTAATAGTTTTTATATTCAACTTATTTGGTATTTTTGTTACGTTACGATGTAAATTAGACGACTAAGTTGAAGCCTTTAGTTTTTGAGTTATACAAACATTTTTAAAAATAAATTAAAGTATAAAAATATACCGTACCCCCCCACCCAAGAAAAACGTCCTGCCCTTCGGTGCTTTCCAAGAATACTTCGACACTCAGTATCACTCCGTTTCGCTAGTACAATGAAATGTTATGAACTAGTTATTCATAAAAAAAATTTTTTTTGTCTTCGACCATGCCTCAAAAGTTGATGTTGCCTTCATTTTCGGATGACTGGAATCGTGTACACATACTAACATACGTACACCGCACAGCACGTTTAGGCACCCCCCAATACGAGAGAAGGATCTAGTGTGCTGGGGTCTTCACCAAAAGATCCGCACAGCCGAGGCGAAGATTTGGTATAGTGGGTTCATTAGTCGGTTGACACGAATTTTAGATATATTTGACTCAGAGTGGCTTTCGATATCAGAGAATTTCAATACTTCGTACACTTCGTGTCGAAGTAAAAATACTTTTGTAAATAAGCAAATACATAAAATGAGTTTTGATGTAGTGTATTCATTAAATTATCAGAAAATTATTGTTTCTCTAACCTTCGTGTTTAAATTGTTAGGTAAAAAATTTAAATTTGCCATGAAAATATTGTAATGGTTTTAGTATGAAGGTTTGATATTATGTTGTTCAATGATTAAAAATATTTGATTATAAAATAACAAAAAGGAATTTATATATTTAAAAAGAAAATCAGAATGATTAACATATGTATTTGGGAAATAATGGATTAAAATACAAATCCAGTTAAACAATGTAATAAAAGAAACAGAAAGGGTCTATAATATGATGTAAAGATTATTTGAATTAAAGTGGAAGAAAATTAATATTAAATACTTATTTGGGAGAAGTCATTTAAAATAGCAGGTATTAACATAAGTGGAATAAAATAATTATATAACGTGTTAAAATTTTAAAAATAAGCATAAAGCATATTACTATGAAAAATGTTATTCTAGACACGTATATAACTTGATTGAAAAAAACATGTTAAACTAATTTGTAAATGGAAAATTTTTTAAAACAACCACTTTGTAATAAGATTTTTATATCTATTTGGTCTATGGAAGGATTTGCATAAAATAAAATTACTGAGAAAGAAAAAAATTAAGAACAAGAGGATATGGTGAATTTACGAAGAAAAATGAATATGATAGGAATATCTACTATAAGTCATACAGAGATTAGCTACAAAAGTAATTATTGGAATTGGATACTATACTTCGTTTATTATTAATTGGTTACATCATGTGATATGAATAATTGGCGGGTTATTTTCTGGAAGTGGTCCACATCGAGTTTCCTGATAGAGTAGACATCTTGTGAATTGGATAGAAGGTGTTTCATTTACTAGTATTGTACTTCATTGTGCATCTTATTGGAGTGACGTCTTGTTACTTGGACCTTGTCAAGTCTAGTGTTGCTGGATTGACGACTGCTTGTTGGATTTTGAAGAGAGACATTGCAGTTGTTACTGTTGGGTCTTGTCGAGTATCCAGGTGAAAGTAATGGACATCCTGTCGTGTTTTGGCTGGAGGATTTATGTAGTTGCTAGTAGCTCATTGCATTTCTACTGGGTTTGGTGTACAGGTTATGAAACTGCTGTGAGCGGCCGGAATGCTGTTGGATCCGGAAGGGAGCGAATTGTCTTCCTTGTACAAGTGACAGTTACAGGTAGGTACTTATATAAAGAACTTAAAGACAAACTTTAAAAGGGCGAAGTTAAATAATTAAAAAGGAATTACTTACCGTTTTTAGTGTTTATTGAATGACATATGGTAACAAATGTGTATTTATGATTAATTTCGACAATCATAATTTTAAATGACATTGACAGGTATAACGTTGTCATTTGATTTTGAAGTAAGGTTTAATTAAAACAAAAATCAATTTTCAGAAATAACAATAGTCATTGTAATGTGAGATCTCAACCTGTTTTATTAACAGTACTTGTTTTCAACTGGAGCTAGTAATATTTTGTAACATTAATAATTAATAATTTAACAAAAAGGGCATATGAATTACATAGTCAATTATTAAAATAGAATTGGTTAAAAATAAACTAAATAAAACGAAAAGCCAACTGTAATTGCTAAAGCATAATAAATATTGTTATAACATAAAACCATTTACATACATTAATACGTACCATTGCAACATAGTCAATTATAAAAATATATAATCTATTAAAGTATTATAAATTCTAAAAAAACTAACGATATTCTATCATGAGGAAAGATTTATTTCTTCCATCTATTAAATTCAATTGTAGAAGTTCAGTATTTTTTAACATGTATAGCAATGTTATCTTTGAATTAATATATTTATTTAGTGTTTGATAAACTTCAAATCTAATTAATTTAAAACCTCTATTCTCAAATTAAATAATTTTATGAGTGGACTCATTTAAACCATGTAAATGATCAAATATAATAAATAGTTCCTGTAAATTAAAAGTTGTGATTATTTGTTGTTGTTTGTTGTTATTAACAGCGTTGCTAAAATAAACACGAGTTGGGAATACCTTCAGCACAATATTTTAAAACAAGCTGCTTGCTCCAAAGAGTTTCAAGGACAACTTTTCTATAAAAAAAGGGTGATTTTTAACTTTCCGTTTACCAGGAAATAAAGCTAAAAATATAAGCAATTTTTTCATTTACCACTTTTGCGAAATATGTATCAAAACTAACGGAGGTACAGCTTGTTAAGGTTTCAAATTAAGAACTAAAATTATTCTCCTTAGCATAGAATTTCGGCTTAGACCGCGTAGTATTTGTAGATGAACACCCAGCATTCTCTGGCTTAATGTGCCTTGCACCTTGTAAAGTCGAGCAAAAACCCGCGCGATGGCCATGCTCTTTGGTGGCTCGTGTTGTTTGGCTATCTTGAGAACGAGGATACTTAGGCAGATTTGGCCGTTTTGCTGCTTGTGCATCCATATTCACTAACGTTTCGCAAGACCTTGCAGCTTGCATCATCAGAGTGAAAGTCGCACTAAGAACCGAAGGTCGGTGTGGAGCTATTTATAGTCCTATGTGCCAGGCGCACAGAGTGGCGTAACGCTGATTGGTCATCCGAGTGGCAAGTACTCTGGCATGCTCAAATTCTAGAGTGTGCCCATTTGTAAATGTATGCTCAGCTACGGCTGATTTTGTGATGCGTTTGTGTTTGCAATCGCCTTTGTGTTCTTGGAGTCTTAGATCAACGGAACGACCCCCAAAGAGCATGGCCATCGTGCGGGTTTTTGCTCGACTTTACAAGGTGGAAGGCACATTAAGCCAGAGAATGCTGGGTGTTCATATACAAATACTACGCGGTCTAAGCCGAAATTCTATGCTAAGGAGAATAATTCGAGTAACCGCGAAAGCCTCAAACAGTACATAACTAAAATTACTTAAAAAAAATTAAACTAAACTTAATCTAACTTAAATGATATGTTCAAAATTATCACCATTCGCTTCTACAACTGCCTCTTACACTTACAAGCCATGCTGTTGAAGATTTGGCAATGCTGCTGGTAGGCAAATTTTTGTACTGTTTATTTATAAAAATGTCTGTTTAAATGTGGAGTGTGATTAAATATTAATATGTTGGACTGCTCTAAGTTTCAAGAAATACATTTATTTATATTACTGTACTGTTCGTGATAAGTGAAAGTAAAATTGCTGCTAGTATTTATGGGTTTTTATTAAGTATTTTACTGAAATACAATCGAGGTAAGTAATAATTTTTAGCTCATTTCTTGGAACTTTTAATTTTATATATACACAAAGACGCTGTGTACCAACCACGACAGTGTTACCCGTCTTTCTTGTTCAACCACCAGACGCTAACGCTTCGAAGACGTAGGGTTCTTTGATCGTATCACAAATAACATAAACACCAGTTTTCAATAATAGTACATATAGTTTATTTAACAAGAATAAATTATCTTTAGTTATAAATGTGTTAAACACAAATTATTCCCAAAGAATAAGTACACATTATTTTTGGAACAAACAAATTTTAAATTATTACTTAACTACTTACAATACATGTTCAACCTGGAATGGCTTCTGGAACTAAAAGACAATCGTGCTTGGCTTTTGTTTGCTTTTATACCATTTTGAGTAATTAGGAAAATTGTTAGGTACATTTTGGATTGTTTATGCTATACTTTGCAAAATGCTTAGAGCCTCTACATCTCCAACTAATTACTTGCATTTTGACCTCTAAATTTCTGCTTTCAATAGTTAGGTGAAAACAAGCATATTAGTGAAACACCATTCCAGATTTGATATGAATAATATGAAAGTTTAATTAATCTACAATAGCTGTTGGCTATTACAATAGTAGGTACCTTAAAAGAAAATCGTATGTAAACTATAACAACATTTTCTTTTCCAATGGAGGAGATCCGAAAGAAAGCATGACTTCGTGCAATAGCACGAGAATGTTGGATCCAAAAAAGTGCTGTCGTGTGTGAAATAATTTTAATGAAAAAGACATTCGAAAGCGTTAGAAATAAGACTGGGGAACTGCAGAATCGGATGCTGCATTATCCTCGATTAGCTGACAATGCTGTCCTAAGCGTATTTCCAAATTTTCCAACATATTTGTCGTCAAAAGCGCTTCAAGAAAGGACAAATCCTGAATGTACAAGAAAAAATATTGGAAAGACATGTACAAACAGAGAAAGTGTTTTTAAATTATGACATCAGCAGTTTTTCGAAGTTTATGGAACAATTTACACATATTTAGATGTTACCGAGCAGATAAGTTTATTATGTTCAAATAAGATTATTTATAGTAGCACCACCATAATTTTTGCATATACGAGGTAAGGTCTATATATTCCCGGCCTTCCCTATTTGCGATGGCACTATGGTGAAAATTTTAATTGCATTATTTAGCTTATTACTTTAGCAGGCTATGCCAAAATAACGAATGGTTCATGTGACACAGTATTTTATTGACGGTTAAAGAATCAAAGTCTTGTCAAGCATTTTTCCGAAATGTTTAAATTTGAATATTGAGCTGTGATAAAGTTTCTCACAAAAGAAGGTGTTACTCCGATAGAAATTAAAAATAAACATTTGATGATATTTATGGGAACTCCTCACCTTCATTCTCCACGGTAGAAGAATGGTCTAAGTGTCTAAGTTATTTGGCATGGGCAGAGAATCTCTCAAAGATGATCCTCGTGAAGATCGGTCAGTAACAATGGTTACTCCAGAAGATGCTGCACTAGTTGAAGCAGAGGGCATGAATGGTCACAGTTTAAAAACGAAAGAAATTGCAGCAAGGACCAATCTTTCTGAAATAACTGTCCTTCGAGTTCTCCTCACTCATATTCATAAGCAGCAAAGAGTTGACCGTTGAGTCGAATTGGTTGGCGTGGTTTAAAATTTAGGGACGAGAAGTTCAAACTGCAGTTTTAAACCGTTTTTAGGAAAAAAGTCCGGAATGCTTTTATAAGGGTATCGAAATGTTATTTAAGCGTTGTGAAAAATGTGTTGATATTAAAGAAAATTATATTTAAAAATAATGAAGTCGTTTTAATTTCATTGTAGCTCTAACATACCTAGGCCGGGAATATATGGACCTTAGCTCGTATGTTGTACTCTCAATCAGCAGTGGTGTATAGAAAATTATAAACTTTAAAATAATTACAGAAATGTTCTTTTATCCATGGGTTACATAGGTTAAGTCGTTTTATTTTTATAAATATACTGTTACATGTTTGTATTACTTGAGTATGCAAATAAATGTCACAATTACAGAAACTATATTTAGTTAATTACTTACAGAGTAACATATGTAAAGAGTAAAATTGTGCTCTTTAAAGCAAAATTATTTCAAATTGCAGTACTGTAATTTGGGACCACCAACTATCAGAGATGCAATGTTGCCAAATCTAACAGCATGGCTTGTAAGTGTAGGAGGCAGTGCTTCTACACATATGTTCCACGTATAAAAGCGATGCGGCAGCGGCGTTTTGACGACACTCACAGTAAATAATAAGCATATTCACTAATTCATTACGTATTTTCATAAACTTGAGCCAAAATTGTAGCAATAACATTAATAAAATTACAATGGAAAACTAGTTGACAGGTCATTGCTTGACAACAGAGATAAACAAAAATAAAATTGTCCAGCCGCCTTTGCGCCAAAGTTTAGTTTTTCGTTTGAAACTTTAACACCCTGTACCTCCGTTAGTTTTGATATTTAGGAAAAGTGGTAAATGAAAAAAATGCTTATTTTTTTTTGCTTTATTTCCTGGCAAACGGAAAGAATCAACTTAAAACTCACCGTTTAGTGATGTAGTAGACACTACCATGCAGACACATAACCCTATTAATTATTTAAAAGCGGCAAACGGTAATTCTGTACAGGCAGTGGTAACTGAAATAGGCCGAGTGGGCCCCTGCTAGTAGTATATTTCAGTAAGTACAGGTGGCAGTAGGTATGCACGCCAAAAAAGGACAGCCTATTCTTTTGTTACGCACGTGATATTAATTGAACTATTGCGCATGTTGGTTTTACTGGGCTTGCTTACTACTTGAGTTGAATTCTGCGGAGTTCCCCGATTCTGCAAATTCAGCAGTTCGCACAAGTTCTCTTTGTTAGGCTCTATTTTAGAAGTGTTTATTGTTTGGACTAGTTCCTTATTTAATAAAATTAATAAGAATGAGTGACGCAAAGAAGAAACCATGTTGTGTGCCGGGCTGCGGTAATATTGAAGCGCCGCGGCATTCTATTCCAGCCGAGCGAAATATTCGAAATATATGGATACAACGGATCGGAAACGAAAAATTAAAACATGTCCAACAACGTTACTTAAATAGTTACGTTGTTTGTGAGACGCATTTTCCGGAGTTTTGCAAAGATACAACGGGCAAATTGTTGCTGTATTCCTTACCTACTATAAATTTACCAGGTATGTAATTAATTTTTAATATAATTTTTATAACTGGTGATCTAAAATAACTTAAATATTTGAATTTGCAATGGACGTTATCTGTACTGTAAATGAGATATTTTCATTCCAATAATTGAACACATTTCAGAATTTCACGAAGATGCAACTCCGGAAAATTGCTTTTGTTACCCCACGCATGAAAAGTTTGAGACTCCAGAAAAAGTGAGAGGTATGCTATTAAAAATATATGTCTTAACTGCTGCAATAATAAAGTATAATGGTATTTGCAGGAATAATAGCAAAGTTTGATGCTTCTTTGCCATCAACTTCCAGCGGCAACGGGGAAGAATTGCATGTATTGAGGCATGATTTACCAAAGAAATACGAGGCAGCAGCAAAACGGAAATTGTCATACGCTGACATACACTGTAAGAGAATATATCAGATAAACAAATATAATTTTTTGCATAGTGATCGTGAAAGTCGTTTTTTTTTAATGAAAAATCGTATTGAAGGATCACTTTTTTTAACGCAAAATCGTGAAAAAAGTACACTTTTAACTATTTTATAGAAATGTCAATTTGACACTTGTCAATTCCGAAGTGCTTTTCGACTAAATTTTGAGTTACAAGAGGTCACTATGCAAAAAAACTACATATACAATTAGTTTTGAAAGTCATACTTTTTTCATAATTTGCAGTTTGATAACGAGGGCGAAGCCCGAGTTAATCAAGCAAACTAGTTGTACAATTTTAGTACATTGTGTATCTTGGACGAAAAACGTAACATTCCCAGACGATCAATACGAGTAATTAAAAAAATTAGGAAGTAGTACGTACTCGAATATTCCTTGCCTAGGCCAGGAATATTATTCCTGTACAGTTTTATTGTAAATTACCTAACAACGGCTGATGTAATGGAATGTTTGACTATGCTCAACAAAATTTTGTCAATAATTTGTCAGTTGTAGTACAATTGGTGGAAATAGTAATTTACGTTACAAGTATAGAAAGTGGAGCTTTTCAGTACGAGTGAGATGTTTCCGGAAGAGGCCGTTAGGCCGAGTCCGTTATTTCGAGACGAGTATGGAAAAGCCACTTTCGTACAAGTTTCGTATAATAATTTTTCGTACACTAGCATACAAAACGGAATAATAAATTTATCCTCTCATTTGAATTTGCCGTAAAATTTATTAATTAGAAAGGTACACTTTGCGGTATTTGTACGGCAAAAAAGTGCTACTTCGCCGTATGAATACCGCAAAGTGTAACTTTCTAATTAATAAATTGTACGGCAAAGCAGCTCTTCCAATGCTAGTGTACGAAAAATTACTATTACATTACTAATTTTTAAATTTAGCTGCAGGTGAGACCACATCGGTGGGACCAGCTGCAAAGTTGATACGAACAACGTCGACATTATCTGGTGCACCTTTGGAGATCGCTGAAGAACCAACAACATCAGGTATAATTTAACTTGGCTAAATTTTTAAATTTCAAACCTGAATTTGGCAAGAGGCAATAATTGGCATAGAATGTGAAGTCAGTAAAATGAAATACTTGTTACCAGTAGGTATTGAATTTGAGGTAAATTTATTTTGCTAGGGTCATCTTATGACCTATTTAAGCAGAGTTGCGGTTTCTGAAGAATTTTTTCGCCAGAAAGTAACCTTTTGCCGGTCAAGATCGGAAAACGGGCATCAGGAACCTGTAAAAGCTTTTGCCGGTCGCTGATGCGTTCGTTAGTGTGGAATCAAATGTGTGTTATTGTTTGGATAAGTCATAATTTTTTTGAAATTGTGAAAGTGAATTCGCAAGTTGAAAAGTATGGACTCGGATGTCGTAAAAAAAAAATTGTACGATACACGACTGGAAAGTGTTTTGCAGGTCTCCCAAAGTTTCCAAGCCTGTGGATCGCCCTGAAATCTACTTGGTTCGACCTGTAAAACACTACATTCTGGTCTTGTAACGTAAATTACTTTTGTTCAAATCCACTTAAAAAAGGGTAAATTTCAAAGTTTACTTTTTTGTGGTGTTTTCTTTTTCCCATTTTTACAAACTAGCTCTTAGTGTAACTGTATCTATCTCACTTTGAAGCATTATGGATTATCAGGAAAAACAAAACAGACATATCTGCCAGTAGTAAACAGGGAAAATGTTAACTGGAGCTGAGAGGGCGGTAATATGCCAATGGGGTCGAATTAAAGCCAAGTCTTTCAAATTTGTATTTTGTTTCATGAAGGAGCAGTTTTAATTTATAAAAATTATATTCTTTTAGCATTTTGTTGGCATAGCTATAGTTACAACAAAAATATAGGTTGTTTTTCGTTTTTAATGATTGTCAATATTGTTTTAGATTCACCAATAATCAAGAGACTACTTCCAGTAATTGTAAAAACACGACTAGCCCGCCGGACTTCATTAAGCCCTAATGAGAGCATGCTGCGGAAACAGGTGCTGCAGCTGAAAAAGGCAGCTGCTAAAATGAAGTCCAGGAAATTATTAATGAGGAAGCAAATGCAGTTACTTCGTAAGAGCAAAACTACCCTTACTTTGCTGAAAGATGTAAACGAAACAACACTAAATTTTTTCTTGTCGCAACAACGTACACAGAAGCATAAACCTAGAGGTAGAAGATTTACTTTAGATGACAAAATCTTTGCTTTATCTTTGTATAAACAAAGTGGTAAGGGGTATAGATATTTGTCAAAAGTTTTCAGTTTACCCTCTCGTAATACAATAACCAAAATTTTAAACAAAATTCCCTTTGGATGTGGTATTAATAATTACATTTTCGAGCATTTGCAGCACGTGGTAGCTAGAATGAAAAATCTTGATAAATATTGTGTTCTCCTTTTCGATGAAGTTTCATTGCAATGTGGATTACAATATAATCAAAAGTTAGATGTTATCGAAGGTTTTGTGGATCATGGTAGTTCCCATAGACGGGTTTTATTTGCAGATCATGCTTTGGTTTTTATGGTGAGGGGCATTTACAGGAAGTGGAAACAGCCAGTTTGTTTTACTTTCTGTGAAGGCACCACTTCGGCTAACGATTTAAAGCGAACATTAAAGGATGTCATTCTACAATTAAAACTTGCAGGTCTCAATGTAGTTGGCACTATAAGTGATCAAGGAGCAACTAATCAGTCTGCCATAAATTCTTTGTTACGAGATACAAATGAATATTGTTTAAAAGGAAAAATTGAAAATAGGTATTGCGGATATCTGGTAGGAACTTCTGAAATAGTCCATTTATACGATTTTCCTCATTTGATGAAAGGTATTTGTAATAACTTATTAAATAAGAATTTGCATTTCACCATTGATGGCATAGAAAAAATTGCTTCTTGGTCACATATAGTACAATTATATGAGATTCAAAGAGATAGGGGTCAATTTAACGCTTGTTACAAATTAACCGATGAACACATCTATCCAGAAAAAATAAAAAAAATGAAAGTAAAGAACTGCACTCAAGTGTTTAGTCAATCTGTTGCTATTTTATTGAATATTGTTGCCGATTATAGTTCTAAATTGCCTCCTAACTCTGAAGGTACCATAGATCCAAAAGCAGTTGATACATCAGAACTGCTTATGTTTTTTGATAAACTTTTTGATAGTGTTAATGGCACGTCAGTACAACCACCTCTCGGTAAAGAACTTAGAAGTGCAGTAACAGCTAAGTCAAAGCACGTTTCTTTTTGGTATTCTTGTATTCCTATTTTAACTTCTATGTATTTCAGCTCTCCTAACTCTCATAACAAAATTATTACACCATCTTTAAAAAATTGGTTTTTTTCACTGCGTGGTCTATCTTACTTGTGGAATAATCTCCAAGCAAAAGGATTTAAATTTCTTTCTACAAGGAGTTTAAATCAAGATCCTCTTGAGAACTATTTTTCATGTATTCGTAGCCACGGAGTGAGAAATACCAATCCAACTTGTTCTTCCTTTATTAGTTCAACCAAATCACTATTAGTTAACAATTTTATATCTTCTCATTCCACTGGTGCAAACTGTGAGGTGGATGATTCTGTCGGTGTTCTCGACACATTGAAAAGTTTTATTGAACAGGGTAAGCAGTTAGCATTCGAGCAACCACATGTTATCGAGCCTGTATATCATCCCTTACCTAGTAACGAAAGTATATCTTCTTTTTTTAGTGACATTGCTTATGCGTATGTGGCCGGTTTTGTGGCACGAAAGATTTTTAGACTTGTTTCCATCTGTATGAATTGTAAGGATAGGGTAAGTGCAACTGAAAAGTTACCGGAAAATGTATTAATTCGAAAAAAACAGTATGTTGGTAAACAACTAATACATCCTTCAGTTAACTTTACAGCTGCATTTAAAAGCGCTTGTGAAATAATTGTTGATTGCTTGCCACGATTAATAATTTCCTATGGGGTAAAAAGACAATTACATATTATAGTCCTTGATAAATGTCGGGTACAAATATCAAGTTGCTTCTGTCCAGAACATCAAAGCAATGTAAATATGTTTATTAAATTTAGTATAGATATAGTTTTATTTAGATATATAAATAGGATTAATAGTATATTACACGGCAAAGATTTACAAGGAGCAAAGAAAAGCAATGATCCTCTTAAATCTTTAGCCCTTATTAAATATTTTAGACGGCATAAACGTAGAGAGCAGACTTTAGATTAATTTAGTATTTGTATAAATAATTTTAATTAGATTTAAGTAATATTTTGAAGCTAACTTTCAGATTTACGACACTTTCTTGTGGTAGAATAAATAATTCCATGGCTTTCTTCTTCATGCTGATATAAAAAAATAAGAATACAATTTTATTGAACAACAATTATCTAAATATTTTCACTTATAATTATGTCGAATATTTTTGCTGTGGTATCTCAAATGTCCATTGCGCTTAGGTTTGATTAGAATGAGTGTGCTAGCACGAGTCCTAATCCTAAGTGCAATGGACATAAGTAGTGATACCACCGCAAAAATATTCGACAACTTTGACTAAGAATGGCATTTGAGAGACTATTCAATGAACCAAACTACTTTTTCAAATTAGTTTTCAGTAAATCTAGCAATAAACTACGCAATTTCTATAGTAACGGAACACTAATATTGACTTTTTCTAATAAAATATTCGCTTGAATACCTTCTAGGAAGATATATCCGCTGATATTGTTTTTATTGGCCAAGAAACGTCAAATTCTGGATTTTCATTGGTCTCTTTTTGATAGATGACAGGTGAATTGAATAGTCAAAGATAATTAATCGTATAATAGTAGACCAATCATATTTTAAGAATAGGGTCACATGCACCCATCACAAGTTACAACAGAATTCTTACCCTGAAAAGAAAAACACGATGCTTTTCTTGCTACTACGTCATTTTTTGGTAATTTGACAAATCTAAAATTTGACGTAGTAACTTGACGTTTCTCTAGAATTTATTCGTTTTTAATTCTTCCATCACAGATCATTCGTGTAAAACTCTCGTCTAGCAAGATTTTTTTTTTTTTATTTGGTATGATTGCTAGAAAGCAATTAAACTGTTTAAACTCTTAGGAAAAAAACCCTCACGTTACGCGCTCATGTCTTCCTTAATTTCTTCTTGTGTAATTTAAGTAACCAATGTTTATCAAATTATAATCTTTCCAACAAGAGTTGAGCACTCGTGATTCTACTGTTGAAAAATTCATATTAATATTTTATATAACAGGGACGTATTTCTAAGTTTGATCATTGAAAAATCCTGAAACATTCGTATTATTGAGAAAAAGTAACTTACTGGAGTTTGTTCTAGTAGATATCAAATTGTCAATTTAAAAATTCAGTGGGTTACTACATTAAACTAAAATGCTATAACATTTACTATCTATCTTCAATAAAATGTTTCTTGTGATTGTATCAAAAAAGTTCGTATAAGATTTAAATGAATTACTTATAGTACTTGTATGTATGTATGTATTATCTGTAACCTCATTTACCTTGTGGTAGTTATAGTACTTACTTCATTGTATTTAAATGCAATTGAAATGTCTGGACATTAAGTGTTAAGTGTATGCCAATTGCAACTTTAAAATGTTTAAGTAGACTAGATATTAATAAAAGTACTAACCAGGGCCAGTTAATTTTATTTATTAAATAAGTAGCCACATTAGATCAACAAGGTGCCAAATCAGCTTAGTATACTTGCAGTTGCTTAATTTTGTCAATAAAAATGCAAATACAAAATTCAAATGAAGATATTCATATAAGCAGTTTCACTAGTATAAGGAAATACAGTTACGACCAAGAAAAACTGGACACTTTTTTTGACCTAACTCAAAATGCGAAAACTGGCTGACGCAGACAATTCTAATTAATAAATGTCATCAAAAGTCATTATTCAGATCTAAACAATGTCTTCTGATGATAATTATTATTTAGAATTGTCAGTGTTCGCACCTGTTTTCGCATTTTGAAAATTAGGTCAAAAAAGGTGTTCCGGTTTTTTTGACCGCCACTGTATCACACAAATTTGAATTTAAATTGCCCGCCAATTTCCGCGTAGTGTAGCGAGAAAATTACAGTGATCTATAAAGTTTGGTATTTTGTTTTGTCCTAAGTCTTGTCAGTAACGCCAGGTGTCGCGCAAGTTTCTGCCCCTACTTCTGAGTAAGGGAGTGAGGTATCTATTTCCTTTCTTGTCTGTGCTGTACATTTCAAAAACGGTGCTGTTCTTGGGCTTGGGATGTCCAGTTTATTCGAATATTGTAGGCCCGATACTGTGGCTGAACTTCAAACACTGTATCGGCAACTGCTAGTCCAAAGGATAGACTTTATATTCACGACGATAGATGAGCCAGGTATGTACGAACTTGTGCTCTCTGTTAAATCGCAGAGACCCAGAGTTTATAACGTTATAAACAAGGGCTTCCTGTGGAAACGGGGTTATCAGTCGTGAACTCAAACTGAGCCTTTAGTTGTACCATAGTATAGAAAACCCTTAGTAGCGACACTGCGCATATTTGAGCGAGCGATTTTACTAAGTGCATGATCGAATTTTTCGGCCGCCAAAATGGCGTGTAGCCGCCAGCTGACGTTCTGACGTGTCGTGCCAATCTCGTTTGTTGTTTTGTTGTGCAATGGGTGCTCGTTCTTATTGTGCTGCAAATTGTTGCAGCAATAATTCATCAAACTGCGGTTTAAGCTTTTTTAGATTTCCTAAAGATCCAGAAAGGTAGGTATTCTGGTCCTATTAAATTAAATTTGTGTTCATACCAGTTTCCTAACTTAAAACTTGATCCTGCTTTAACGTGCGTTACATTTATAGATGAAAGTTGTGGATAGAAGCTTTAAAACAGCCCGAACTGCTGGTAATGCCAACGGAGAAGGTATACAAAAATAAAAGATTGTGTGCTGATCATTTCGAAACCAAAATGTTTCTGAATGATTTACGGAATCGCCTTCAAGTACAAACTGTGCCCACAGTTTTTAAAAGAAAATTGTAAGTATATTTTTATACAACTTGCATCTAAAGTAAATGACATGGCCAAATACTAACATTTTTCAATTCGTTTATAGATCGGAGAGTATCAATGCAGATGTAAAGAAATATAAATGTGATGCAGTACGCAGCAATGACGAAGAAAGTTGGCCTGCATCTGAGGCATACAAAGGTGGGTACAGACTAGTGTCAGATCATCGTATCGTATTGTGATCGTGTATCAAGATCGGTTAAGTGTGTACGGGGGAACGTATCGCATTTGCGTATCATATCTTCGTGTCAACCTGATACGCAGATACGACACATTTATCCACCAGGAGTTGGTATTTCAGCGTAACATCAAAGAAATGATACGTGATCTGGATACAAATGGTGTGGACGGCAAAACCTAAACATTCCCGATCTGCATGTCTCGATATAATGAACAAGCTTAATCAATAGTGCTACTATAATAAAGCAAGGAAGACTACGGTGGCCGAAAATACCCAAAAAGAGAGAAACCTGAGGACAAAAATAGAAGCTGTCGACCATCAAAAACTTGGCTGTAAAACGTAAAAGAAGATCTAACCCGACTAGGCATAACCGAAAATTGGGAGACAAGAGCTAGGAAGAGAAAGGAGTGGAGAGAGATCGTAGCCATAGACCTACAAGGCCTCTTGAGCTGACATTACAGTGAAGAAAAATGTAGCTGGCAGCAGTCAACTGTACCGATAACAACAATTTTCTCGGGAAACGCCTTGGAACTAAAAGATACGGATGTAGTACAGTGGAAAAATAAAACGCACATGTTACGGATACGAGAAAACGGTGTTAAAAACAAGCCGTCGGCGTATCTGCGTATGAGCGTATCTCATAAAGGCGATTATGATTCGATACGATGATACGACACAAGTCTGAACCCACCTCAAGATGCCTCCTAATACGAACAAGACGCCCGTGCAGAAAAAGGATAGCATAGTTTGTATATATTCTGCTACATAGACAGACTCCTACTGTTCTGCGAACACACCACGAAAAGGGAAACTAAGAAGAAAATTAAAGGCATATCGTAAAGCCACTGTGGAGTTAAAACGCAAAGTAGAGACAAATCAACAAAAAACTAATGTTACTGCTGCTGACTATATTCAGTTGTGCGATAAGTTTGTTTCCCCTGAACTGTCTTTTTTTATTAAAGAACAAATACGATTAAACCAATATCGCAGTAAACAGGGACGCAGGTACTCTCACGAATTTAAACAATTTGCTCTAACAATATTTTTCATTGCTCCAAATGCATATCGATTTTTATTAAAAGCTTTTAAGTTGCCATTGGTCAGATGTTTGCAGCGTTTTATTGAAAATTGGCCAGATGAACCTGGTTTAAACAATTTGGTATTTGAAATTATTAGATTAAAAATTGATACATTAAGTAAAAATGATAAAAAATGTATACTTTGCATTGACGAAATGTCAATCAAGGCCAATTTATTTTACAGCATAAAAAAAGATAAATCCTTTAAACCAGCACAAAATGCGTTAGTTGTAATGGCCAGAGGGCTAACATTAAAGTGGAAGCAGCCTCTTGCTTTTTTTCTAACAAATTCAACGTGCTCAAAGCAGGAACTGAAAGGTGTTATTTATGATACAATACGCAAATTAGATGCTGTTGATGTAAAAGTAATGGCTGTAGTAAGCGATCAAGGGTCAAATTTCTTGGATTTTACAAATTCTGAAAACATTACTCCTGAAAGGCCCTATTTTATTGTAGATGAGCAAAAAGTATTTTATATTTTTGATCCTCCCCATCTTTTTAAATCTATACGCAATAATTTATTAACGCACGACTTCTACTATAATGGTAAATTAGTTTCTTGGGGTTTTATAAAACAATTTTATAATGCCGATAAGGTTCGACATTTAAGATTGGCACCTAGATTAACACAAGTAGGGGAAGGGTGTACAAAATGACATAGTGGGGTAAAATGACACAGCGCTCGAATACACACGAATTTTCATTCGGAGGCGCTCGGAAACGAATATGCTATTGCGGAATGGGTAGCAGGTATGCTCCTTTACATTTAGTACCGCTTCGTCACTCAGAGTAAGTGCACGTCTGATTATAGTATTTTTAACCGCCAAAAGTTTTTGTCGTGGGACATTAAAAACTGCTATAACTTTTTAATGCGATAAACTGGTAAGTTGGAATATTTATGTTGAGTTATGCTGTTGTTGCTTTTAGAATTGAATTATTCAGATTTGTTAAGCAGGTTCTTGTTTTGGCAAAAATTGCATTTGTTTACATAAGGTTCATATGGGGTAAAATGACATAGAATGTGGGAGGGCAAATTGACATACTATGTCATTTTACCCCATCATAATACAAAGTATTAAAATATGCATTTTCTTATAGATAATGCCAAGAAATTATGTAAGAAAATCTAGTAGGCAATCATGGGATCCTGCTTCTACGTTAAAGGCAATAGAAGCTGTTAATAATGGTGAAATACTTCCGCCATAAAACCTTCCCTCATCATTCCTACAGCCACTCAGGAAAACTTGCAAAATTCAACAAGTGGAGTCCAGTTTCGATTGGATCATTTGTTTCAGGCCAGGGAAAGCGAAAGCCAAGGAAACGTCAGGGAACTTCTGTCTTAAACTCTACCCCAAATTTGGAAGAGGCCAAAGAAAAAAGCAAACCAAAACTGATAATTCGAGAAAAAAGATAAAAGATGATATCAAGAAAAGTCCTTGCAGAGCCTAACGAGTCAGACACATAAAAAGAGGCTTTTCCTTCCGACGAAGATGAAGACGATTGTGCTTGCATTTATTGCACAGAAGTGTATAAATTTTTCAAACAAGGTGAACTGTGGCTACGTTGCTGTTCCTGTCAAAAGTGGGCACATGCCGACTGTGCCGTGGTAGACAAAAAAACAAAAAGTTTTGTTTGTGAACTTTGTACAGACTAAAAATATATTAAAAAATATTGATGTGTCATTTTGCCTGCCAGGTGGGGTAAAATGAATTTTTCTTGTTCATTTTGATTTTTTTTACTAAAAATTTGTGTTTTATTTTATCGAGGTAAAGACTCGTCTAAGATGTTGCAAAAGGGTTATTATATGTTTTGTTTAATATTCGTTTGAAAAATGCAATTTTTTTATTAAATTTTTCTAGTTTTATAAAATGTATGTCATTTTGTACACCCCCCCCCCCCACATTTAAACCCAAATACCTGGCAAAAGATGCGGGTAAAGTTTGCTGTCCAAGTTTTAAGTGCAACGGTAGCATCCTGTTTAAACACTTATATAAGTTTAGGTGCTATGTCACCGGAAGCACAAGGAACTGTAAATTTTATTCAGGATTTTGATAATTTGTTTGACATATTAAATTCGTCTTATTCAAGTGTTGGAAAAAGTGATAATAAAAAACAATTTCAAAAACCCTACAGTGGGGAAGCATATCAAATTGAGTTTTTAAATAACATGTTGAATATGATAGGTAGCATGTCTGTTTTTACCAAAGACAAAAAGGACAAAACCAGGCAAATAAAATGCTTAAAGGGGTTTCAGTTAACCTTAAATTCCCTACTACAATTGTGGCCTATTTTAGAAGAAAGTGGTTTCAAATATTTATTGACACGCCGGCTAAATCAAGATTGTCTTGAGAATTTTTTTGGTGTTATTAGAAAACACGGTGGAAATTCAATAAATCCTACACCTGTACAATTTAGAAATTCTTTTAAAAAAACTTTTGCGCTGAAATATATTCAGCACAGTAATGGAGTAAATTGTGCTAAAGATTTTGATAAATTTTTTTTAGTATTGATGCAGAACAAAGAAACTTCCAACTTATTGAAAGACAATAAATTTTCTGAAAATGCTGCCGATGTATCTTTAAAAATACAGGATACCGATTATAGGCAAGAAGATGTATTTAAAGAAAATTCATTGCGGTATGTGTGTGGCTATTTAATTAAAAAAGTATTAGCAAAGCATTCTTGTCAACAGTGCATGGCAATATGCGCAACTAATGGAAAACTGTGTAATGGTACAGTGTTCTGCCAAAAGAAAGCATATGACAAAAGTAAACCAACTGGTAGTTTATATGTACTCAGTAATGAATTTTACAACTTTATTTTAGAATTAGAAAATAATTTTACTGCTAAGTTTGAGGAATATGCTATGGGAAATGTTGGAAATAATCTTTTTATCAACTTTTCAAAAAAAAACATTTAATTTTAATACTTGTTCTGATTTCCCTTTAATGTATATTATTTATTAAATTATTTATAAGAATGCGAATATTTTATACATTAAAATTTATTAACAGAAATTTTAGAGATGCTAACCAGAAAAATAGAAAAAGCATAATATTGGCTCATTTATAACACTGGAATTACAGAGTTTTAATTATGTTTATTGTAAGTCCGTATTCATTAATGATTATGTATTATTAATTAAGTTTATTAAGCCTATTTTGTTTAATGTAAGTTATTATTCATCAATGATAATATTTAATTAATTAATGTTGTTAAGTGTATTATGTTTGCTATAAGTTGGTAGAACTTTGTAATCATGGTTTCAGTATTTTATCTCCTCGTAGTATAGGTATCCTATATTTTTCATTAAAATGTAATTTTGTAAGTAAATTAATATGACATGTATTTATAATGTTATTGAATTTCTAATTAAATCAAACTAGTAAATGTTTGAATCATTTGAATTTATTTTATTTCATTGATTCATTTCCAGTCTTTATTTGCATTTATAATGAGGTTGGAATCTGAATTTTAATAACTACTCTGGGCGGATCGTTTAAATTTGGCGGGATTTTCGGCTGCCAAGATGGCCGCCGCTGCCAAGATGGCCGCCGCTGCCAAGGTCACTGAATTTCGACCCACAAACATCAAAGGAACCACCGTAAGTGTCGCTACTAAGGGTTTTCTATACTATGGTTGTACCCAATTCAGTTTTTTTGTAATGGAAACAAACGTTTCAAATCAAAAACCATAATTTTGAATTTGAGTACTATACGAGTCCAGAATGTTATCATTTGGCCCAGATAAGTAAAACTCTGCTAACAAAGTAATTATAACAACTGTTAATTCTCATCTTTGAATGAATTTTACCAGAAAAATACAACGGAAAAACATTTTCTTTGGTTTTCGTCTTAGTTTTAGGTGTGGAGTACCTCAGTGCATTTTTTGTATGTCTGATTAGATACACCCTGTATAAAGCATAAACTTTATTTCCTACAAAAGAAATGTTTTTACATCTAGCAAAGCAAACCAATAAAAAACGAAATTTAAACTTAGCATTTTTTCATTTACCTAAACATGGCTGATTTTATACGTGTTACCTGCACAGTTAACTCACAAATCGGTTAAGGGGCTCCCATCTAAAGGACCCAGATGCAACATCATCTATTTTCTAAGTGCCATGAATTTGTTACAGCAAACGGCAAGTGCACTAACTCAGTGCTAAGTTAATATCAAAGCAGAAAACTAGGTATTGTAAAATGTCACGAATTTATAATAATAATAGAGAGTGTCCACTAAAAAATGCAACCACCAACATTTATTTTTACAACTGTAGAAACTACAGATTTTATCTATATAAAAACATTTCTTAATCTTTAAACACTAAAAAAAAAAAAATTATTAGTATCTAACTTTCCTCTTGATCCCTTTTACACGTACACTCCAATCGCGAAGGTTTGGAGCGTAACTCCAAACGTGCACGCCGGAGCGCGGGCAAATAATGCACGCGCCAATCGCGTTGTTACCTAAATCATAACACTCCAGGCGTGCACACTGGTCTGCAGTTTTAGAGCGTACAATCCAAAACGGTTAGTTTAACCCTTATGTGGCGGCAAAAATAATACAACGTACATGGCGGGAGGTGGTACCTGGGTACCACTGTGTATTTTGAATGGTGTTGCGCGGATTGGTGTATGTTTGTGTGCCTGTGCGAACTTAACGGTAACGTTGACAATTTTTTGTGCTTAGTCATCTCTCATGTATTGTCCAGTCGACGTTGTGATCCGGTTGAATTATGATCACTTTAGTTCAAATGGAAAAAAAGAATGCCTTCACCATATAAGTCTAGATGATATCTGAACTTAGATAAGAGTATTTGTTTGCTTGTTTGTAATGGACAAGGTCTAAGCATGCGAATTACCAGGTACTTTAGACACCAACTGCTTTGATCACATGATCAAAGTCCTACTTAGAATTTTGCCGAGACTAAGGAGTTCCAGCCCTAGCAAAGGATCTTTTACATGCTACACTTTGTAGCAACATGGGATCCACGGCTTTACATCACTTCCGAGTGATGGCATTCTGTAGAGCTTTTCATCCTCATTTTTAATTTTTTTAACCTCATCGGGATCAAGAATCGAACTCTCGATCGACCCTTAGATCAGTAGCCAGAATACTTAACCACTGAGCTACGGAGCCCGGCCATATAAGCATGTTGCTTTATTTTTGTGTTTGTTCTGGTTAATGGTTTTCGATATAGAGTGATGGCTGAAGAAGTCGCAAGGTTGTATGAAATGTCTGATAAAGAATTTAGTGATTCATTTGAAGATAGTAACGACGAGGATTATGAGCCACCAGTAAATGATACAGAATCAGACTTAGAAGATGTTTACGCTGGACAGCGAAATAGAAGTGGAGCTGAACAGCGACGACAATGAGGAATTTATTACAGAGACGGGGATTACGGCAACTTCACCGTTTATCGTAGAAGTAATTCGACCATCTGCAATAATACCCCATTACCCTAGTCCCAAATCCGGTTGTATATCATTCGAGAATCAAGCAATGGGCTTTAACATTGACGAAACAACTGTAATGCAATTATGTTGGCATTACAAAGTTTCATATGGACTCATTCTGGTTGGTACGCTTATGAAAAACAAACCATATATTCCAAAAAACCTTTTAGCTGAAATGGAACAACCGCCTTTTCAACAAACTTTGCTTTCAACACAGATGCCATGTTGTACTCGTATGTCCCAAAGGTATCGTAAGTCATAGATGATTCCGAAAGCTTTCACGGCCATTGTCATTAAGTAAAAAACAACTTCCGGAATTGGACAGTGTCATTATTGAGGTCGAAGAATTCAACGTTTTACCCACTTTCGTAAGCGACTTCATCAGGAGGAAAAAAAAAGTGCATTGTAACTCAACGTGTTAACCACATCAGAGACGAAACTCAGATCGAATTTTGCCTTTGGCGTGGTTAACACGTTGAGTTACTGTGCTATTTTTGTTTTTTCCTCCTGATGAAGCCCCTTACGAAAGTGGGCGAAACGTTGAGTTTTTCGATCTCAATACTGAGGCGGTCCAATCTCAGAAGTCGTTCTTTATTTACGGTAAACCTTAGTTTTGTTATCAACGATACACTTTATGCAACTGATGATACCCTGAAACTAAAGCCTGAGTAATCTCGTTTTATAACGAAACTAAGTCAGATGCTGACGTTATCCATAAAATTTTGAAAATATACACGTGGCGAGCAACCCGTTGGCCAGCGGCCTTTTTTTCAATATATTAGATGTAGTAACTCTGGCTGCCTACATTATCTATACCGAAAACAATCCCACGAAAAGCATCAGAACATAAATAAGAGGATACATTTCTTAAAAGATTTAGCTCGTGATCTGTGATTGCTAGCTGTGAACCAACGAAGCGAAAATTCCATGGTATTGCAAAATCGGTTTATGAAAACACCATTGAAAGTGTTGTAGGAATTTCTGTGGAAGCTCCTAATAATTCAAATCTTGTCCCCGAACAGTGGTACCCAGGTACCACCGTCCGCCAGAATGTGTTGATTTTTTATCAAGACCATAGAAACCCGACATTCCATACCTCCAAATACATGAAATTTTCAAAATATACTTACAAGTATATATTTAGAGATGTCCTAGAAGCTCAACTAAATGTACCCGGGTACCACCTTCAGCCACATAAGGGTTAAATGCGATTTCGTCGAGTATTGAAGTGGCGTGTGGAATTTTAGAAATTCTAAAAGTTTTGGGTTAGCGTGTAGTTGATCAGAATAATAAAAATGTTCTAGAAGAAAAAAAATAGAGTGTGTGCAGTTGCATGCGCAGGTTTATATATTTATTTGGAAACACTAAAAAAGAAAACACCGCGATCAGTATGGGTAAAGAAATTGAAGGAAAACAGAAATTGGGCACATGACACTTGTACGAGAGTTGCTTGAAAATGATCCGTATAATTATAGACATGGGAAAGATTTATACATTTCTATAAACTTTTCGAATGTATCTTTTTCCCAACACGGTGTGTCGGACATGGTAATTTTTAAAGGATTTTATTAAATATAAGTATCGGGTGACCATAAATGGTTGTGATTTTTTTTTTCTTAGGTTGACACTGTTAATGTTGGTTACCCTGCTGTCAATTTTAAGTCTATGTCAAATTCGTTGTTAGCAGGTTAGGTTTTGTGTCAAAACTGACGGAAAACCTAACCTGCTAACCTCGACACCGTAACAGTATCAACCTAAAAAAAAATCACAACCATTTATGGTCACCCGGTAGTATTATTATTTTTTAACATCAATCAAGTGCGCACTCCAAGCCTCAACCATTTTGCAGAAAGAATCTATTAAAATAAAATTGTATGAGCCTGAAGTGCCATATTGGCGTGCCTGTTATAACACGTTCTTAGCCTGAACAGTTTTGGTGCATTTACATGCGCACTCTTTGCACTCGTATTTGGCGCGTCCGCTCCAAACCTATAAGAAAAAGCGTCCGTGTAAATGGCCCTATTAGATTTCTTACAGTTAAATTAGGGCTTAGAGGCTTCTTCGAAACTTTTTTTAAACTTTTGCTTAACAATAGCTCAGTACTGTTTCTTTTGGTACAATGTGTACTTGATTCATTTCGTATAAATTCAGTCCAAAACTACACTAAACCATTGTGTGATCTCAGAAAAGAGAGTAAACGTTTTTCCAAACATTCATCAACATAGATATCTTGGTTAATTGTGCCCATTGTTACAAAAAGGAACCGTTTTTCGTACCACAAGTGCAAATTGTCCGACAGACAAAAGAATTTCGGAAATTTTTAGGTTTTACGCATCATAAATCTTTTTGCCATTCCTCGAACTGTAGAGACATAAAAACTTCTTATTTGTTGTCTACGCAACCACTGCTCGTCGAGTATTCTTTCTTCATTTTTGCGCCAGAGATTTCAGTTTAAGTTGAACCACAGCGAACTTAATTTTGTGGTTGTACACAAGCAGGGGAGTACTAAAGACTTAGAATTTTTGCTTAGTTGCAACTACGGCACTCGCGGAAGAGATGATGCAATTTTGTTCGTGTCGAATGCTCTTGTTTGGCAGATGTGTAAAACATTATTCACATTTGTTTTGAAAGCCCACTTGAACAAAATAATTCAATTCAAAACTGGACACATTTTTTGAGAAACGCTTGTATCCGTGCTTACCAAACACCGACAGATCAACTCGATTGGCTCGCTTTGCATTTAACAAACCTTTTCGAGGAAACAGAGCTGTTAGAGGTACCTTACCGAACGCAGTTTTAGTATCATATGAAAAATGTTGACAATTCTACCTCTAAGTTGCATACAAATCATACAGTAAAAGTTTGATCAGACATTTTATATTATTCGATTTGATTTCTGTGTTGTTTATATTAACTTATTAATTTACAGAGTATGCCATCTATTTAATGGAAACTCTTCTAAATACAGAAGAAGAAATAGATACGAGGCAAACGGCAGGAGTCCTACTTAAAAAGTATGTGTTCAACAGTTGGAAGCAACGCAATGGTGTTTTTGATGGTCCTGTAGCTTCATCTGTAGTCAAAACTCGAATTCGGACAATGCTGCCCAATGGATTGACAGATGCTAGTAGCGAAATACGATATAACACAGCATTAATTCTGGTGTCAATCGCTCAGATCGATTTCCCAGACGATTGGCCAGATATGTGCGAAGTCATCTTTGCAAGACTCCAGAATGCAGATTCAAACACGTGCTCAGGCATATTAATGTTCATTAACAGGCTCAATCGGACCTGCAGATTTTACTTACTCAACAATAAATCAGATATAGTCTATCCATTATTGTATGAAATTGCTCAGAATACTGTGGTAAGTAATTTTTATTTTTCATATTTGTAATATTAGATTTGAATTGAGATGAGATTCCCTCAAACACCGGAAATAGAGATTAAATATTAATTACTAATAACTGCAAACAATATGGGGTGTATACAAATTGCCGCAAAAGCTCCAGGTAGCGATATTCCTTGTACAATTCTGAGTCGAAAATTTTAATACAAAAAAGTAGGGATGTCGGCGGGTACCCAGGCACCTTGGTAAAAGTCAACCCGGGTATATTTTCAGGACCCGGTTACCCTATTAGTAAATTATGTAATGCCCAGAAAGTCAGCCTTTTTCGGAGAAGATAATAAAAACTTAAAAACAATAGAAATAAGCTCTAGAAAAATAACAATGCAGTAATAACAAGAATCAACCCATCCCATACCACATAATGTTGATTCTTGTTTCATATAAGGCAATAAATCCGTTTCACGGAATTATTCAACCCGTTCATAGTATCATTAAATCGCATCAGTATGGGTTGAAGTAACATCCTCTGTGTGATGTTGATACTGCTACCAATATCAGATAAAAAGTCACGTACTTGAATTTGATAGCAGTTGGAAGTGTTGAAAATATTTACAACAGACGACTTCCAGTTTGAATTGGCGAGTAGGTACTATTTCAAATAAGTTCAGTTTAAAATCCGCGGCGTTAAAATGCATAGATCATAGAGCCTAAACATTGTATGAAACTACAAAAGTACAAACAAATAATAAAACAATGTCATAAAAAAATCGCCTGTATGGAAATATTTTCATTCGCCAGAAAATAATAAAGCAAAATGTAAAATCCGAGGGTACCCGGGTACTGTTTTCGGGTACCCGGGTTTCATTTTAGACCGGGTACGACATCCCTACAAAAAATTTGGATTGGTCTTCATGAGCCCTCACGAGCGGCAGATAAAAGCAATTGTTTTTTCAGGAAGAGTTGTTCAAAATGTAAATTTATGGTACTATATAAAATTTCAGAAATATTGACGTACCTTTATGAAACCGTGTGCATTAGATGAAATTCTTTTCTGATAACATGGTTTCATAAAAGCAGGGTTCGATTTGAGGCGGAACGGCGTTCCGGGACCTCTCTATGAAAAAAAAATCGGCACTAAGAAAGTTTAAAAAACCCAATACGATTCGACAACTTTTTGAGTCAACTTTAAGACCTTAGAAACGTCTAAAACGTCATTTTTAAGACCTTTATTTTTCAAAACTCCCCCTTGAACTCGGGGGGTGCCCCCCAGACTCCCATCCTGGCAGTTCCGGCACTCCTATTTCTAAAAATCGTGCACTGCATAAAAGTAAGATATTATTTCTGAAATTTTGCATGAGATCATAATTTTACATTTTGAACAACTTTTCCTGATGACATTTTGTCGTATTTAAAACAGGAGGGGTACTTTACCTGAAAAAACAATTGTTTTTTTGTATGACTTAAATAATATATTCATTACATGTTTTTTACTTCTTTTTATGATAAAGGAAGTATTGGATTCACCCCAAAAATTTGAGTTTTTAACAGATCTTCACGTTTTAGAGTTCCCTGACCCCAAAAAACATGTTTTTGTTTATTGGTGTGTCTGTCTGTGAACAGAATATCTCAAAAATGAAAAGAGGTATGGCGTTGAAACTTCATATATAAGTTTTTTGTACTATCTAAATGCAACAGCAAGCTTTTGAAGAAAATAGCATAACCGCAAGTATGGTGTTTACTCTTGTGATTTTTCAGTTTTTTCGATTTTTTCAAAAACGGTTCTAACGATTTTTTTCAAACTTTACATTTTTATTACACTTTTAATGTGTATTGATGCGATATAGGTGATTTTCCAGTTGAGTACCTCTAAAATGGGTTTTTTTATTAACTCCTATTTTAAATAGAACACCCGGTATATTGTTAATTACTACATTTTTGAATTCTGCTTGAAATTTTAGAGAAAATTTGTCTCTTGAACTAACGCTCTATTTTGTACGGTTTCTGTAGCATTTGTAATTTTTGAAAATTTTTGACAAATGTTTAAAATTAAAAATAAAATTTTTGGCTATAAGATCACTGTAAAAGGAAGTTGTGTGCGTGTATCACAGCAGATTACTGAATTAAACTGGGATCATGTACCAGTAATTATTTGTTTCGCGAAAATACCACACGAAATTAAACAAATATCTAGACTCATCAACAGATGAGTCAACTGGGATACCTTTCAACAAAAAATGGACGAACTAATTTGGTGTTCAATATTACAGACAGAAGCTGATATAAATGAAGCTATTGATAAACTTGAAAATAACATAAATGTTTCTATTCAAGAGGCAACGGTCATCCAATGTCAAAAAATTAAACCAAATCATCTTCAGCCCCCACAAAAATATTAAAATTAATCCAAGAGAAAAACGACCAGACGGGAATGGCAGAGATGGAGGCAGCCTCATCAAAAGCAATATTTAAACACTCATCGAATAAATTCTTATCGGAGATACATAGAAAATCTACAGCCCAAGGACCATTCAATGTGGCAAGCAACAAGGCGAATACTAAAAAACTTGCAGATCCGGCACCATTAAAAAATAATAATATGTTACAGCTGACGCAGACAAATGTGAAATATTCGCAAATCATTTAGAAAAAATCTTGACAACTATGATCCACGATGATAAATTCGGCTGCTCAAATTGAAAAATATGTCACAGATAACACACCTAATTCGACAGGGCTTATCAAACCAGTCTCACCGATTGAACTAGCCAAATATATTCAAAAGCTGCCAAATAAAAAAGCGCCTGGACCCGATCGCATTCTCAATATTATACTCGAAAAGTTTACAAAAAAAGCTACATGCTATTTAACAGCAATTTATAATGCATGCTTTAGAACAGGTTACTTTCCAACCTCTTGGAAAAGAGCACATCTTATATTGTTTAACAACCAGGAAAGAATCCACACGATCCCTTGAATTATAGGCCCATTAGCCTCATAACAGCCTTCTCAAAACTTTTTGAAAAATGCATTTCCAATAGATTAAATAATGAATTAGTCAGTAATAACACGATCCCGGCTTTTCAATTCGGATTTAGACTTAACCATTTGACAAATCATCAACTCTCAAGTATCTCAGAAACTATCGAGAGGGGTTTTGAATCCAAACAACACACACTAATAGCATTTATTGACATCGCCAAGGCATTGGATACTGTTTCGATACTTGAATTGATTTACAAATTAATGAATATAAACTTAACCAATTACTTACTGTTAATTCTTATATCTTTTCTTAAAAACAGAAGTTTTCAAGTTCGAATCAACGCCACCCTATACATAACTAAAAACATTCTGGTTGGAATTTCTCAGGGTTAAATATTAGGACCTATTCTGTACAACATTTTCATGTCGGATATATATATAATTTAGCGCAACAGGCCTTAAAGGCCTAGGGCTTGTTTTATTGTCTTTCTCCACTCCGATCTGTCTTTGGCAGTTGTCCTCCAGTTTCTTACACCTAATTTTCTCATGTCTTCTTCCAGTGATTCTAACCATCTCTTCCTCGGTCTACCTCTTCGTTTAACTCCTATCAGTCCTCCCCTTAACATCACTTTAGACACCCTCTCCCTTGGTAGCCTCTCCACGTGCCCCAGCCAGCGTAACTGTTGTTGTTTCACTATTTTCAGTATACTGGCTTCCCCATACAAGTTATATACCTCTTCATTTGGCCTTCTAAACCACACCTCCCCAACTTTCTTACCCCCGTAAATCTTTCTCAAAACTTTTCTCTCCCATCGTTCAAGTTGTTGTTGCTCACTTTTGTTCAAAGTCCACGTTTCACAGGCGTATGTCACCGTCGGTCTTATGACTGTTTTATACACTCGCTTTTTCACTTGGCACGTTACACATTTGGAATTTAAAACCTCACTTATTGATCCGATTGCTTTATTCCCTTTTGCTATTCTTGCGTGTATCTCTTTTTCATTTTTGTTGTCGTTTGTTATAAGCACCCCCAGATACGTGAATTCTTTAACTTGTTCAAACTGCATTTCCTTTCCGCTCTCCGTTTTTATTTTAAGTTGTTCCTGTTCTTCTTCTTTGTTGCCTATTCCTCCCATAATCATGTACTTCGATTTTTGTTCGTTTATTTGTAATCCCAATGTGCCTGCTGCTTTCTCTATTTTCGTTACTATCTTCCTCAGACATTTCCTGGTTTTGGCTACCACCGCTACATCGTCTGCATATGCTAACACTTGGTATTCGTTGCTATATATTGTCCCTTGCCTGTTCACTCCACTCATTCTTACAGCTTTTTCCAAGGCTACGTTGAACAAAACTGTCGAGAGTGGGTCTCCTTGTCTCAATCCATTTTCTATCTTGAACTCTTGTGACATGTTCCCATTAATTCTCACCTTACACTGCGTCTGAGCCATTGTCATGTTTACCAGTTTTATTAGTTTATTCGGTATTTCCAATTCCTTCATAGCTTTAAATAGTTCTTTTCTTACAATGGAATCGTAAGCCTGCTTAAAATCTATGAAAACAGCATAAAGTACCACCTTATGTTCATAACAGTTGTTTTGTATTTGCCTTAGGGAAAATATCTGGTCATTCACCGATCTACCGCTTCGAAAGCCGCATTGATACTCGCCCATTGCCCTTTCCGCATATGGTTGTAGCTTGTTTTTAATACATTGAGCTAGTAGTTTGTAAACTGCGTCCAGTAATGTTATCCCTCTATAGTTTTCGCATTCGGATTTGTCGCCTTTTTTATGTAGGGGTATAATAATTCTCTTTGCCCATTCTTCTGGCATTACTTCCCTTCTCCAGACCTCCACCACCAATTCGAATAACCTCTTTTGCAACTCATTACCTCCATATTTGACTAATTCTGCAGCTAAACTATTCTCTCCTGGGCTTCTGTTGTTTTTTTGTCTTTTGACCAGCTTGTTAAATTCATCTTCTGTTGGGGGAGGGACCTCTACTTCCTGTTCTTCTGATTCCATCTCAGTTATTTGCTCTGTCTCCTCCCTCGTCTTGTTCAGTAGCTCATTGAGATATCCCTTCCATATTTCAGTAATCTTTCCCTCCTCTCCTACTAAATTCCCGTCTTTATCTTTATAATACTTCTGCCTGGACTGTACACTACTTCTTGCCTTTCTTATTTCTTGGTAGAAACTTCTTATCTCCTTATTTTTATACCTTTCCTCTATTAGTCTTATTTTATCTTCGTAGTGCTCTTTCTTTTTCTTTCTGCATGTTGCCTTTACTTCATTCCTTTGCCGTTTATATTCTTCCCTATTCAGTGCTGTATTGTTTTTTATTATTTCTTCTCTTGCCTTCCTCCTTTTTTCTATTTTTTCCTTACATTCCGAGTCGAACCAGTCCTTAATCTTATTCTTTTTCTTTTCTGGGATAACTTTCTCCCTCGCTTTCTTCAGTGCCTCCTCTACTTGCTTCCATTCCTGCCCAACTTCGCTTTTCCGATTCATTGGCCTTAGCGCTTTACGCACTTCTTTCTCATAGCTTCTCTGTATTCCTTCATTCTGCAGTTTTTCATACTCATACTTTTTCTCTTTGCTATACTTTTTACTCTTGTTTTTATGCGGTATATTACTCCTCAGTTTTGCTATAACTAGCAAGTGGTCACTGCCCATGTCCGCTCCCCTGTAGCTTCTAATATTTGTGATGAGTCTTGCGTCCTTTTCCTCTATCAAAACATGGTCGATTTGGTTAGTTGTTCTACCGTCGGGTGACACCCAGGTGGCTTTATAAATCTCTTTATGCTCGAAATACGTACTACTGATTACCATCCGTTTCTCCATTGCAAACTCTATCAACCGCCTCCCATTTTCATTGCTTCTCTTGTGCTTACTGTCGGATATACCACAAATAAATCATTCAGCCATTGCTATGTACGCAGATAACACCGCCATCATCACGCACAACGAAAACATAAACACCGTTGTTCAACATTTACAACTGAGCATGGATGAATTAAACGACTGGAAGCAAAAATGGAACATCTCACTAAACCCAACGAAGTGCGAGGCCAAAATATTCACTTTGAGATTCCCTACACTTCCACCAAGCATCATAATAAACCAGCAGCCCATTCTTTGAAACCCGTCGGATCAAGGTGTCAAATATTTGGGTGTGTATTTGGACAAGAGACTAACCTGGAAACTACAGATCAATAGAAAACTAAACGAATGCTATTCAAAATTAAATCAACTATATCCAATAATAAATAGAAAATCTCCGCTCAAACTCGAATATGGTCGTATTTACACATCTCTTTTAAGATCTACAATGACCTATGCATGTACAATATAGGGAGCTGCATCGAATTCAACGATAAACAAAATGCACCATGGTTCGTGCGTAATACTCAATTACACAACGAACTGCAAGTGCCCACAATAAAAACTTTTATTAAAAAGTGTGTTAGAACATTTAATGACAAAATCAGTGTGTGCCCCGGTGCTATCAGGTAGTCGTTAGGTGACAAACGAATTCACAAACGATTAAGGCGCAAACTACCTCAAGACCTACTATCAACCGATGACGAACAACCCAGCGACTGAGGATCTCCAAAGCAAAGAAGCTGATCTCTCCACGTGAATATTGTGAAAATTGTATAATATGTGAACAATTCTGTGTGTAGCTAAAAAAAACGCGTGAGTAATAGCTGTCATTACACGCTCCTTGAATAATATACTATTATCTACCGCTCGTGGGGGCTCATAAAGACCAATTCAACATTTTCGTATTTAGATTTTCGACTCAGAATTGTACTAGGAATATCGCTACCTGGTGCTTTTGCGCCAATTTGTATACACCCTGTATTTTGAACAGATGAAATAGTATAAAAAATTTAAAAATCTTCAATGCTTTTCATAGAGTAAATAGAAGAATGTAGATTTATATTGATGTGTTTTACATAAAATATAGCGTACACTATATGTTTAAATAAAAAATATAGAAGAGTTAGGCAGGGATAATGATATCAGTTACTGCATTCTTTAGAATTCAATTGTTATCATCACTGTCGCTATTAGGAGACTATCTTACAAACTATCTACATTGTTAAATTGTTGATTAAGTAGTAGATTACTAGATTTTAAAACAAATTAATCGTTTTATGTAAGAACTAAAAGAATTCTTATCTCGCTTATTGGATAACTTTTACTAAGGCGTTTTAAGGTTTATTGACTTGAGGTGTACTATCGCCCCTTAAAAGGATACAGAGAAAACCATAAACACCTTATATACGTTCCCTTGCTGCCAATTTTGATGCTTTCAGGGAAACCATTATTCTTCATTTGACTTGTTGGCTGTCTCCGATACTTGGTTTTCTGATTATATAAAAAATGATATTTCTATTGAGGGTTATAATATTGTACGAAAGGATCAAGGATCTAAAGGTGGAAGTGTGGGTGGCATTTTATTTAGAAACATCTTTTTTAAATACACTTAACTACTTCCAACGATATTGAACAATTATAGATAAGCATTAGTAGTACCAGTATTAGAGTATTATACAACCCACATCAATAACATTACTTAGAAGTTGTCAGTTCTACAATAAATAATAATGCAATAAGTGTTACAGATACTATTAAAAGTGTGGGTGTAATCCTTGAATAATTTTTTTTTAAAACAGATCTAAGTAGAGGATGATACATAGCGTTTCAGCGGCACCTGCTAAAATGAATCCCGGCGAAGACAACAACAGATTACATTATTTTTAATGCGTGCGTCTACACAAGTGCGTTTTATCAGGTCCCGCCAATTTTCACAGCATGATGTGGTTGAGCAGGAAAGACGTAACCGGCAAATGTTATCAAAACCCATTGAATTATATTGAGACAGCCACACCGTGCAGTTTTACAGCAGCGTTCGACAGGTTCGTAAGTTCATTTTCTATAGTAAATTTGTTTTTTTGCATAGTGCTCACGAAAGTCGTCTTTTTTAAACGAAAAATCGTCAAGAAAGTATCACTTTTCTCAACTATTTTATTGAAATTGTGAATTTTCAATTTGACGGTTGTAAATTTAGAAGTCCTTTTCGACTAAATTTCGAATTACAAGAGATCACTATGCAAAACAACTACGTGTATAACACGTTTTGAAAGTTTTTTTTAAACTTATTTCTTTGATTAACAACTCGGGCTTCGCCCTCGTTTATCAAACTGCAAATTCATGAAAAAAAGTATGACTGTCAAAACTAGTACAGATATCTATTACAGACTAGTTATGTTTGATACTGACAAATTCATTCAGTATGTGCAAACTAACCCTTCCGTTTGGTAAATGGGATCTAAAGATTATATGGATAGAAATGTGAAAATACAAAGCTGGATTTGGAACAATTTTGCATTAAAAAAAGTGGTACTTTCTTCACGATTTTTCGTTTAAAAAAGACGACTTTTGTGATCACTATGCAAAAAATATAGTTACCTTATTGTCACGGTTAGTCTCTCCTCAGGAGTAATTGGATTACGCCATCGAGTATATTGTTTTGTTAAAAGACCCCGTACATTTTCCAAAAGCTCATCAAATGATGATACACTCATACAAAATATTTAAAAAACTTTTCTGGATATTTTTTGAGTTTCTCAAAAAAAATTAGTAAATCGGTTTGATGTTTCACGATTACGGTTTAGAGGGTGAACTCAGTATCTTCTCTGTATGGACTCACTTAACAATCCAACAGTTTCCACTACGCAGACTACATCAACAATTGCTTTATCCATAATAATAGTCGAGCTGCAGCTCTTGACACTGAACGCTACGAAGTAGTTCTTGTTAAAACATGACTAATATTTGTTTTAGCGGCAATTTTGTGACTTGATAGAAACTGTGCTGTGAAACGGCATGCGTTTTTGCGGGTCCCACTAAAACGCTATGTATGGCCCTACACTTAATGTTTACAGAGAGCTTATTGCAATTTAAAAACTACTTTCTTAAATGGTCACTCATTCAACTCTAATATCAAGACCACATTATGTAACAGTATGGTGTTATCTCAGGTTGATCATTGTCATGTGTTGTAAGGATCTTGTATTAATTTGCAAGATAAATCCAAGATCCAAAAACTTCAAAAATCATGTTTACGTCTTATTTATAGTATAAAAAGTATAGTAAAACATCCTATAAATTAAGATGCTCATTGTATAAATAACTTTAATAGACGTCGTTTACATAGTGATTGTCTATATCACAAAATTTTTGTATTTAAAACGCCACCCTACTTATGTAATAAAATGACATTTCGGACAGATGTTCATAACCTGAATTTGAGGTTTAGGGGCAATGTATTCCTTTATATCAAAAAGAATTTATTAAACGCCGATATATTATTATGTATCTATTATAAATGTATTGGATAAGTGAAATTAGAAGGGGACGCACTAAAAGAGTGACTACTTTCAAATATTATTGTCAAAGTACTACACTCAACTTTTTTAATGAACTATTTCGCTTATTGCTGATTATGTAACGGATTGCAAATAAATTATTTGCAAAAAATGTTCCACGATTCTTGATATCCTCATTTTCTTCTCGCTGTAAATCCATTTCGTAAGACTCGAACACTTTTGAAAGATGATTTGTAGATAATTAGTAGTCATATTTTTTTGTATAATCATTTGTCACATATTGTCGCTTCACATGTCAATTGATATTGATGTTTGATGTATTTGTACGACGCCGTTATTGTTTACATCTGCCTTTGCAACACTTTTGCCGTCTAAAGAAATAAATAAATTGTGAACAAAAATACCGTCATAGTCAAAACGTTAACTGCAAAACAATAATGGTTAAAATGCCAAACAAAACACTATGAATAAGGGGTACGAATGTGAACATATTTATATCTTGTTACAGCCAAACTGGTCTCTAGCTTACAGCCACAACATGGTTCGACACGACAAAAACAACAATTGATTCCAACGTAAATACTCTTAACGACAAAATCGGTAAATTTAACCAAAATCGCAGCCCCAATTTCCATTACGATGGGCTGTAACACAAGGGTCCGGCTTTAGGGATGCTCACCGAGAAGGGGCGGGTTCTTTACTACCTTAGGATGAGGGCGGCACTCTGGTAAGCGAGGTAAAAGATGTTAAATAATCGAGACGCCACCACTTTCGGACTAAATCGGGAAAATCAGCAACACAAGTAGGTCCACTTTGAAAGTGGAAAGAAGTGGGCCCAGCTCTCTACTTCTACCTTGGCAGAGCTTGAGGCGGCGACTGCAACAGCTGAATTGCACCTACCTTTCGTTACACTTGCGTACAATCATCTAAACTCCTGTACATCGAAACAAAACACAAATATGCATCCAAACACAAATAAAAAACGTAAGTAATTAACAGTGAACTCTGTTGAAATAATAAATATGTAAATGACAATGAACATGAAAATGTGTACTCGTTACAGTTAAAAATATATGCGAAAGGGGTTAGCCATGTTAAATGGCGACGTTTAAACTAAACACAGCGGTAATATGACAAGCAAACGACATGGCTACATGAAAAACAGTAATGACTTTAAATTCTGCGCAAAGGAACTACGTTATATTATTAAAATTATCAACAATCACTCAAATAGTGACGCAACGACAATGTTTACTTCAACTTACAATGCAAAATAACATCTTATATTATAAGAGCTGATGCCGCCGGCAGACCGTAAGCACTGGCGCGCGCACATGCCGATCGTAAGCGCGAGTGGCGCCGGCACACCCAGCATGAAGGGCCTGCAGCAAGCATTTGTATTGTTAACGCTGGCAGGGCCGGACGTCTGCTGGCTACCAGCTTAAGCAAGCATTTTTATTGTTAACCGTTTCTTTACGCTGGCAGGGCCAGACGTTCTAGTATAAACAATAAAACTTGACGGTAAGACTAAAAATTCACTTCAAAAATCACTTCACTGTAAATGTATTGGCAGTACAACGGTTAACAACTAACAGATACCTGGTGTAGAAATCCAGATGCTGTAAACTGATGTCCAATGCAGCTGCGGATCGCACCGCAGCCAATGCCACAAAAAGAACGACGGGGAAACTGCATAAGGGCAGCATTCAAGCAGGTGTGACGACATTAAATCCCCGGGACGGTTTTTCACTTAATAATCTGCTTCATGCGTAAATTTGGAGTTGCCTGACTCCACGATACAGAAGAAACCCTTGGCTAAACATTTCACGACACTTGACACAGTTGCTTGACGACAGCTAACATATAGTTTCACTAATTTTCGACGAGGCCAAGGCCTTGCTGGAATCAACGACCCACACCTCTAAACGTTCTGCGTGCCCGCCGATGATTGATGCTTTTGGGCTAAGATGTGGAAACGGAATAACAAGGCGCACGCGTGACTTAAATTTGTTCTTTGTTCCACTCAGGAGCCTCGCGGGAAAATTCCAATAAGCTGATGAAATTCTGACTAAGCAGATGCCTGTGCCCGCGGTAAAGTTTTGGCCTGTCTGAACGACAAAATTCTAAGAATGCGATAAGGCACAATGCATTGCTTTGCATTCGAGAACATATTGCGTCACCCAAGCAGCAACATAGCTCAATTCATACCATGCCGGAATAAACTTGAATTGATCCTAAACAGCCTACAAAACGTTAGCATTTAAAATGAGCGGAAATAAGGATCGTATGAAGTAAAAGTTTGACTAAACTATAAACTTAAATTATGCGGGAAAAATACAGGAAACCGCAAAATTCCGAAAATTGTTCTCACAATCTATCGGCAGACTTCTTTCTATCCAGTTATCACAAAGTAAGTTTTTATTATATTTTGGATTTTGTGAAATTTGAATCACTCTGTATAATGTACTATAATGTGTAATAAAATAATTAATATAAATATGAACAAAAACATTATTAAAAATTCTACAATTTATATAAATATTAATCCTTAAGCTATGCATTAGGAGTTAATAAAAGTCAAGTAAGTTTTACTAATATTTAAATAAATTAAAGAAAGATTTATTACATACTAATATTTTTACATAAGGGTAAATATTACAACTTCCTAGTGACAGAAGTACTATCTCATACTAGCCCAAATACATATGTATTCGTACCGCGGTACTATTTTAATAAGTAGGTAAGTAAATCTTGAAGACAACAGGTTATTTACTATATCGGCGTAAAACATAAACCATTACATATAGGGCCAGTATAGTATCAGAAACTAGTAGTATGTTTTAATACCGTAAATATTTATACAAAGCAATGAGAAAATTGTAGGTACTTATATAATACATATGAATTGTCAATATTAGAATTTAATTTCGGCTTAGACCGCGTTGTCTTTGTAGATAAACACCCAGCATTTGTTGGCTTAATGTGCGTAACACCTTGTGAACTCAAGCAAGGGTTTGTGTAACGGGTATGTTCTTTGGTTGCTCGTGAACTCTTACAAGCCACCCATGATTTGGTCCGAGCAGGTCAGAGCAACTTTGACTCTGATGATGCAAGGTGCAATGTCTTGCGAAAAGTTAGTCTATATGGGTGCACAAACAGTATAAAGACCAAATATGCCTAAGTATTCTTATTCACAAGATTCTCTAATATCACGAACCAAATTATGGGTGGCTTGTAAGAGTTCACGAGCCACCAAAGAACGTAACAGTTACACAAACCCTTGCTTGAGTTTACAAGGTGTTAGGCACATTAAGCCAACAAATTCTGGGTGTTTATCTACAAAGACGACGCGGTCTAAGCCGAAATTTAATTCTAATATTGACAATTCGAGTAACCGCGAAAGCCTTATACATTACATAATACATATGAATTCGTACTGTAATTTTATAAAACAAAATAGTCTTGAAATTATATTTTAAAACTGTGTTACGTCCCCGTTAGTAGCAATAACAGCTTGAATTTATTTCGCCATGGTAAATAAAGGTTCAGGTACGAAATTATCTGTTACACACTTCTTTCACTTTAAACGTGTTATCTCATTAAACGAAACGAGTGTTAAACAAACAGTATACGCTTTCTTGGAATAAATACAACGTATTGCAAGTAGAGACTATAATTTTTTGACAATAGAAGGGAATCTTAATATGTTCGGATAACGAACATTTCAGCAGGTATAACAGTACGAATACATAATGTGTTTGGGCTCGTATTAGGAAAACTTATTGATTGTATGAATATACATTTCATAAAAAAATAAGAATACTTAAAATATAGTTGCATTTGTCACTGAATTAAAAATAATTTTTACCCAGTATATACAAAACAATAAAATACTATACAATTTGGGAAATTACAATAAAATAATTAGTTCAAAAACGCGATTGATTTAATGTTCACTTCTACTGTACCTAATTATGGAGTGGATAGGTATTCTATCATTTTTCAGATACTGAATAAATATTTAATATTAAGTTAATATTATAAGAAATCAAGTATGTTCTTGCAAGAAAGCCCTGAAATGTAATCAATTTATAAACTTTGATCTACAATATAAGGTAATTTACATTGCAAGGCCTTTACTTAGAACTGTACGTGTGGGCACGGTAACTAACGGGCGAGCGACAGCGTGCTTGTTATCCGTGTGAGCACGCAAAGAAAGTTCCGGTAATAATCGAGCAGTATACGTTTTATGGTATTCTGAATTGTAAATTTTTAATAAAAAAATCTTAAATTCAATTTCTTTACTCCTAGAGGCAGAGTTCAGTAAACAGGTGTCTACAATTCAGAATACCATAAAACATATATTGTTATTAACTGTTAGTCGCTTTGCACCTACGCTGGGTGTTGCCTAATTACAGAATTCCAGGCTTAACAGTTTTAAAATGAGTACCCAAATTAAAACTAAATTAAATGCGCTCACATTTACTTCAGTCAAATCTAGTCATTAAATCTGATGGCTTATATCATTCCAAACGACGCACTTCACCAACAATATCGAAAAGATCATTCACTATCATGTTAGGATGCACATTAACTTTTTCTTTGTATTACTGAGTTTTTAACGTAGTACCGTGCTTTGGTTATTATGATGAATTGTGAGATACCTCGCAAACTTTGACAATTGAGGGGGCCATGCGAAGTACTTTGTTTTGAAATCTTTGTGATATCATCAGGTTTGAATTGCATGTCATGTCTCACTGTTATATTCCGTCAGCCCAGATTGATTGGAGAATTGATTTGTATGTATATCAACAGTTGCTTTCCTAGTTCCAGTAGTACTGTCGCAGCTTAAGTTGTATGTTTCTGCCACGTTAGCCGTGTATCCAAGTGCAGAACTAATTTAAGTAGTTTTTCTAGTTTCGAGAGTTCTTGCTAACAACTTATGGGGCTGTAAGATATTAATTCTTCTTGACTTTTACCCCGTTTAGGTATCACGATGATTTGAACCACCTTCCATTGCTCCGGAAAATAATTATGTCCAAGTATGGCATTAAATATATTATACAAAACTGCCATCATACCCGTTTTGGTCAACTTCTATAGAACTTTTGTCGTTATCAGATCGTACCCTGGAGACTTTTTAGGGTCGGTTTTTTTCATGATCATAGCTGAAGCTGCAGTTTTAGATATCCTTGTTTTATCACAAGTCAATTCCATTTCGAAGGGCTCAAACACTTGAAATATGATTTTACTTCACATGTCAATATTTGACTTGTTTGTATGACGCCATTATTGTTTAGCTTTAGATTTAGGGGCGAATTCAGAGACTTAAATTGAGTAACACTCACACTCATCTCATACTAACTTCACTCTAATCTTACCAACTGGTATTCACAGTCAAATAGTGACCGATGAGTGACTAAATTTTGCCTAATAAGTGAGTGACAGATAAGTGAGATATAAGCTAGGGTAGGGGTAGCCTAAAGATCCACACAAAGCATAAATTGAGGTTACATTGTTAAGTAAGTGGTCTGTGAATTGTACCTCTTCACTTTTTATCTATAATGGATGATTTTTGGGAATTCTTTGATTATGCTTGTGACGATGCTTTTTTACAAATACCAAGGTAATGTTTGACGTGAAAAATAGTTAAAGCAAAATTTTTATATGAACACGTTTTTTGTAGATTTATCTTAAGGGATAACTTAAATCCTTTAAAAAGATACACAAATAAGAGGTTGTACAACGAGTGCGGTTTTGTAGGCAAACAATCAGTGAGATTATTTTAGCAATAGGATTGAAAATGTAAATTCTGCGAAATATTAGATATAGTGATACGTTGGCCAGGTTCTGCACATGACAGCAGGATATTTAATAGCAGCTCAGTACATATGAGATTAGAATGTGGTGATTTACCTGGTATTGTGCTGGGTGATAGTGCATATGCACAAACCAGGGACGTTGACACACCTCTCCTAAATCTGGCCACTAGAGCTGAGCATCGGTACAACAGTGCTCATATAAGAACACGCAATGTTGTGGAATGTACCTTTGGGATTTGGAAAAGCAGGTTCCGCACTTAGTGCATGCTCCCAATATAATCAAACTACAACAAGAATAATCGCTGCAACAGCAGTTCTCCATAATATTGCAGTCAAACAACTGCGCCATTCTGCAAGTGACTAGTATTAAAATTGTTAATATAATTTATGTATGTAATTTGTTTTTAATTGCATGAATTTCGTTAGAATATATTTTTAAAATTTTAAAAATGAAAATATAATTAACTTCAGCTTTTTTGTCAATAAAACACAATATTTAGAAATGTACATTTATCCGACACCTTGAAAGGGTACAAGGAAAAGAAGAAGAAGAAGAAGATGACATTTATTTATTTTTAAATTCTTTTCCTTGTTACGGTATCAAACGGTTCTTACGACGCCTGCCGACGGGCAGGCACCGATCGCTAGACGAATCCGGGAAATGTGGTACGCTCACCCTGGAAGATCGATAAAACAGGCTAAAGGCCCCAGCTGAAATGCGCTCAGGGAGATGGGCGGGGTTAACACCGATACGCCACAGGGCGAACGTCACTTAATACGTGTTGATGGTTATCAAAGAGTGGGCGCCACCAGCTCTGACTCGGGATCTCCACGTTCTGCCGAAACTGGACGGCGGAACGGGGCGGGGTTACAATCAAGAACTACTTCGGGTAGCACCTGAATAGCTATTTCAAGAAAATCCGCAAATAACTATTTCGAGAAAATACGCGCATAACTATGTCGAGAAAATACGCAAATAACTATTTCGAAAAAATACGCGAATAACTATGTCGAGAAAATACGCGAATAACTATGTCGAAAAAATACGCGAATAACTATGTCGAGAAAATACGCGAATAACTATGTCGAGAAAATACGCGAATAACTATGTCGAGAAAATACGCGAATAACTATTTTGAGGAAATACGCGAATAACTATGTCGAGAAAATACGCGAATAACTATGTCGAGAAAATACGCGAATAACTATGTCGAGAAAATACGCGAATAACTATGTCGAGAAAATACGCGAATAACTATGTCGAGAAAATACGCGAATAACTATGTCGAAAAAATACGCGAATAACCATGTCGAGAAAATACGCGAATAACTATTTCGAGGACATACGCGAATAACTATGTCGAGAAAATACGCGAATAACTATGTCGAGAAAATACGCGAATAACTATGTCGAGAAAATACGCGAATAATTATGTCGAGAAAATACGCGAATAACTATGTCGAGAAAATGCGCGAATTACTATTTCGAGAAAATCGCCGTACAATGCCAGCCGCAACCACCTACCTGGAAGGCCTACCCTCCGCGTCTGGTCCTCGCCTCACAGCTGTAGTGGCACAGCGACACAGTCGCCCTGTAATATGTATACACCAACACAATAGTGTCAAGAAGAAACAAAACGGCGATAATATTCATACGTCTATTGGATCCCTGGGGGTGATCTAAATACCTACATATATACACAGGTTACAAAACATCATGGTTTTTAAAAGGAACTTAATGGTTAAGCCCAGCTGGGGAAAAGCGCTTAAAGCCTAAGGGGTTGGCGTACAGTCGAGTCGGGTACCTCATCCAGGCCAGGTGTAATGGGTAAACGTGGGCTTAAACCCAACGGCCGGTCGCCGTTACGCGTGCAAACAAAACCTGAATTCGGGCCCGAAACCTCTGAACACCATGCACTAGGTCGTGATAAAATTGCCTGGCGGCACAAACCAACGATAGTTAATCTTAATTTTAGGCGCTGACGGCGCTGTCGATTAAGTGGGCTAACGGCGCGCGAACTGACGCACACCACTGGATTTTTCAGCAGAGTGTACTTTCACTGCACTCTACCACACAAAGTGTTCCGCCCACAACGTGCGATTATGATTGGCACCGCACTGCAGCAATTTGTATGCGAGAAGCGGTACTCACGAAATTAGTTGAACAAAGCAAGCGTCAGTACGCACAAATGCTATTTTTACACGGAGTGTACCACGCTCTGGCTTCGCATTGCAGCAATTTGTATGCGAGATGCGGTACTCACAAAATTAGTTGATCAAAGCAGGAGTCAGTATGCGCAAATGTTATTTTTCAAGCGTTACCTGGCTAGCTCGGCCATCTTGCAGATGGGGAAACTTCCCTGGCAGCAAATGGTATACGGGACTTGACATTGCGGCGAAGCTCAAACGATGCGGAAGGCGAAAATGGCTGACTTACTTACGAGTCCCCTTGTCGGGAGAAGTCTGCGACGACCTACCTAGGTTATGCAGAACTTGAGGACATCGCCGTTGCAATAAATGGACACAGCGATTATTATCCCGCACGCTTACTCAAAGAACTGCGGTTATTAAGCTAATAAATCGGCATGTGGCTGTGTTCATGGGACGACTTGTTGCACCAAGAGCACCAACTGTTTCGCACGTGTAGACTGTTTAGCGAGCCCCTGCCGACTGCCGCGATAATCGCGTGCGTCCGGTGCCCCTGAGCTTCATGTGAAAAACGCTCCAGCCAATCCTAACACAGAATTTCCTAGACACGCGACTTTTGGCGCGAGAATGGGCACTACCCCTCCTTGTCGCACAAGCAGCGTAATTTCTAGAAGGTTCGAAAATCTTGCGAGCGTTAACACACGGCTATCAAAGCACCAACAAAGGGGTGTCCCAGATGACCGAGAAATACTGCGCTTGGAGGCCAAATATGTCCAAAATCATTATTATGGAATTATGCGATGAAGCCAAATAAGTAACTAAAAGGGTTTAACATACGGGCATGCTGCCCTAAAGCCTAAGTGGCTAATTAAATGACCTGACATCCTAACATTTCCGTTCTTTCTAAACGTCTCTCCAGCTTCCTTTCAATTGTGGTGCCCCTTGACGTATACATTATACTCCTTGGTGTTCTTCGGGGCGTTGGGATTTGGCGGACCTTTGGGATTTTTTCCACCTCCCCGATTACATCTGAATCTAGAATGGTATTTAAAATTAGTACAGTAATTTAAAAAAATTTAAAGCTGTTGACTTGCTTATTCCTAATTTGAGAAATGAAAAAAAAACCACATTACCTGGTGCATCCTCCTCAACGAGGATAGGCATTAAGCTCACATCCTGCTGGATCACATAATTGTGGTCATTTAAGGACGATTACTCCACTACGAATGGTTATAGTGCCGCTATCAATAGCGTCCTTCAACTCAATGTCGACAGTGTTTAGTATATCGTCCATAAAGTTGTTGTTATCATCAGATGGCATGTAAGAGCTACCGCCAGTCTTTATCCTTTGCTGCTTCTCGGAAGACATCTCCTTCTTGCGGCAACTCTTCATGTTTTCCCAGCATTTCCGCAGCTGCTCTGGTGCTCGCTATAAATATTTCAATAAAGTTATATTCTTGTAAAACATAAATTACGTACTTTATACATTAAATAAGTAAAAACACTATTACATATTTTGGAATGTTCAGCCACAGAATTGAAATCTTTGACTATGGCTAGCCAAATCTTTTTTTTTCTCTGTCACGGAAACAGCATCGGTTTTTTTTGACTGAACAATTGAGGCATACCTTGTAATAATTTCTTTGAGGAACAACTTTCCCTCTCCCGACAAAACTTCTAACAAAAATTTACAAATTAAAAAAAAATTGAACCAATAGCAAAACGGAGATGTAATAACAAGAACGATAACAATAATAACAACTATAACAATAATATCAACGATAACGACAATAACAAGAAATAACAATGATAATAATAATAAACAAAATGCTGCCAATCGTTCCTCCAACAAACATTTTGACAATTGCGCCACTCAACGTTCACTTACATTAGTCACTCATAGCTATCTCATTCTGAATACCGCAGATGAGTTTGAGTGAAATTCACACTAACATGAGTACTCAATGAGTGACAGATGAGGTGAGTGTTAGTGTTAGTTAAGATATGTCTCTGAATTCGACCCTTAGTTTTAGTTAGCCTTATACCCCACTACAATCTGCCATCTAGCGAAATATTTGTGAATTAAGACAAAATTTTATCAGCTTTGAAAATGGAGTTGATCCACCTATATCTAGTACACCACCCTGCTAATAGAACAGCTTCCTTTTTTTGTGCATTTTTTTTCACAGAGAAGTTTATAACAAACTATTGATCAGAATTTCAAAAGTAAGATATGCACATGTAGGTAAGGTCTAGCTGATGATGCTCTGGAAAAAATACAAGGTGTTCATTTTTAAAAATGTGAGTTTTTATCGCTTCTCTCACACGAGTCGACCATAGCGGTTCAAAATATTTTTACAATTTTGAATTAAATACCCTCTCTAAGTTCACCACCTTATTTTTTGTACATCTTTAGTGGTAAAATCGTAGTACAGCTTTTCCAGAAGGTTGGAACGCCCTGCCTTGTATGTGTATACATTATTATTTTATCCTATTGGTTATCCTTCATTATTTTTTCTAGAGCTACAGTAAAAAAAACAGAACTGATGCTATATACCTATTTGGAAATACCAGCACATGCTGCACCAAACAAGAAAATACAAGACTTGATCGCTGCAGATTATTCTCTCAGTTTTGCTACATGTGCAAAGATCAGTTGGTGTCATTAGAATATCCTGATGAAAGTGATTATTATTTAAACGCAGCTATAATAAAGTCTTATATGATGTTGGTTTCACAAGCAAAAGAAAATCTTACGACCACGATGACAAACATTTTGCCAGCTATTTGGAAAATTCTATTTCGCAGCGGAAAGATTTTCGATGAAATGTTAGTAAAAGAAACTTTTCTGAATTGTGACTCATTAGAAACCGTAGAGGAGGTTTCTGTATTTTATTTACTCGTATATAATATCCTGGAACTGTTATGCGTCTTATTAGATGCTCAACTGGTTAGACAAGAAATATTAGTGGTGCTATCCGATCTATTGTACTACTTAGTGCTATTTATGGGAATACCAAAAGATATAGAAGATCGCTGGCGAAGTGACTCGAATGCATATTTTGGTGAAGAGTTCAATGATAAGTCACGCAATATATCAGTGCGTATTAAGGCACGAGATCTTTTATTGGTAAGTAAAACTCAACTTTTTTTGGTAATTACATACATTTGTTTGTTCTTTCCCAATTAAAGATACAAATGAACAACATTAAATGTTGGACAAATATTGTTAGATATTATTTTCATGGTAAAACACTCATTTTTTTTTACCAAGTATTTCCTAGATTTTATGCATAAATTTTCGAAAATCGCGTTAGAATCATTTTTATTATACGCAAGGTAATTTGAATATTTTAAATGCAAGCATTAAATTTTCTGTTATTAGGGACTAAATATTGCCGTAATAAAATTTATTAATGTTTTTTGAAAAACAATTACCAAATAACAAAGTGGAAATGAGGTAATTTATTGTGTTCTTGTCTCAGGTTATGACTCGTGAATTACCTGCGGGTCCTTTGCTAAATGCTTTGGCAATGACTGTAAATAAGCACACACGTATGTGTAAACTGAAGAGCGAGTCGTACTACTGGAGGGTTATGGAAGCTGTAATGTTTGCCATTGGCTCGATCAAAACATTTATTCTTAATCGCTATGGTACGGACGAACTTCAACATTTTGATATTCATGGATACCTAAGTCAGTGGGCTAAGGAGATGGATCCTTGCCCAACTCTGTTTCTGGCAGCACGCATAATGTGGGTTGGAGGATGCTACGCCCTTATTTTGGAGAAAAATATTCTATCTAGTTATTTAATGAACACAATCGATCTTCTCCAAAAACCATCATATATTTTGAAATTTTCTGCTCTAAGGTATGCTACCTTTTTTTATTATACAATAATACCTCAGGTACCATAGTTAGTTTGTTTTCTAAATATCATGCTGTATAAATCGGTTCTGAATGAGGTATTACAATGGATTGTAACCTTCCGTGAATGGCATTGACACATTCAGTGCATTGTACAGACCTTTGTAGAATGTAATTTTAAGCAGTTACATTTAATTCCTAAATATTTATTGACTTCTTTAAAAAAAATCACAATTTTGTACCATGTGACTAATGCAACTCATTTTTTGTGTACTCGCAGCTACCATTTTAACTTGACGATTATGGTTAATTAGAGTGCAAATACTTTAATCGTCAACCTTATTATATCTCAACTGGCATCGGAACACCATTTTGGAATACGGAGAACAATGCAGTAAATACTATTTATATTTTTTCCATTGTAGGGCTATATATTTGCATGTGGCTGCAATTACTATGTCAAAACATCGTGCAGTATATATGCAAGCTATACATAGCATGACCGATGCCCTGATAAATGCAATAAATGATTTGGAAGGTGACATCTTATATCTAGGGCTGTTTACGTTACAATTATTGCTGAATGTAAGTTGATCTTTACTGATCCAAAGTGGTTCTCTAAGCTGAAGTTAAATTTCAGGTTCCTCCTCTATGCATTAAAATTCTGCAGCATCAGTTTATAACTCTTATAAACAACATAATCATGAAAAATATAACTCGACCAGCGTTTTTAACAGATTGTCTGCCAATTGTTAAATCTCTTACAGTTAGTGTACCATGTCGTGAAGCCTTAGAAACTAAGTTTTTGCCGTTTATTACTAATGCTATCCATGAGACTGATCCATCTGTATACCCTGATGTAGCATCTCTGTTCGAAGCACAATCTATTATAATTGAGATACTGAATGTGATGGTCAAGTACTCTCCAGAACCATTGAGTGATAATATGTTTTATTATGGTTTCATGACTGTATGTGCAACAATTTTTAGCTTTGATGACCTTAGAATAATTCAGGTAAGTTTTTTCACATTTATTATTCAACTTGTTAATTCTTGATGTTAACAAAAACAATTCAAATAGGTCAGTCACAAATAAGTCACTACTAAATAGGAAAATGGTTATATGGTTTTGGCTTGCTACAAAGGTTTTTGTCCAAGATAAATATATTTCTACTGTTTTGCTACACCTAAGTTGTATCTGTAATTGCAGAGAGATGCATAAACACAGTTAAATGTATGCTTAAAAGGGTAATCCAAATAGTATCTTTTAATGCTGTCAGCATGGACATCGAGAGTGTGACTCTAATGTAGCAGTAGAGCATTCACATTTGTAATATTTTGTATTAAAATCGATAAATATAAAAATACTGTTGGTAAACTTTCCATAAATGTAGAGATGTTTATTTATGTGTTAATACTTGCAGAGCGGAGCACACTTCTTACAAAGTTATTTGTGCAAAGGAGCTGCACAACTAGCATCGGTTACTCACAAAGATGGGCGCACAGGTGCAGACCATATACTAGATGTACTAAAACATGTCCTTGATTCTAATAAAATGGAATTTGCATGCAAGCAAGTAGGCCGTTTCTTCATTACAGCCTTGCATATGTTGGGACCACAGCTACAGCCACATACTGATATTCTGTTACGAGCACTCGTGAGTGCAGTGCAAAGAGCCAATACGCATTGGATGGAGGAGAGCCTTTTGATCATCTTTGCCTATCTCTTCTACTACCACTTGGAGCCAGCCTTAAATTACTTGACGTTAATTCCAGGTGCTGAAGAACAAAGTGCTTTAGTATTTATATTAGATAAATGGCTTTCAAAAAGTTATAATTGCGGCGGCAAATATTCTGGCAATTTGAAGTATGTATTTGAATAAAGCAATAGTAATTAATAGAAACTAATTGTATATCATTTTACAGTGTGCTCGCATATACTAGACTGATTGAACATACCCTGCTACAGCAAGACCAACGTGTGGCTGATATTAAATTAGCAGATACTAGAACTTCAATACCATTTGCGGCTTCAAAATCTGAAACAGATTTGGACAGTTCCTGTGTAGAAATACCTGTGGTACTCAAACTAATCACGCATCTCATCTATGTGCTACAGCATGGAATAGAAGTAGCCGAAGACGGCCACCTAGAAATAGGTGTAGGATCCTCGGAAATATCACTGATTAGTACTACACCAGGTTCTTCGAGCAATCTGGATTCTGTTGCAGGTGTAGGATCCTCGGAAATATCACTGATTAGTACTACACCAGGTTCTTCGAGCAATCCGGATTCTGTTGCAGCCATGTATGAACATTATAAGGTATGTTAAAGATTAATTAACGGTTCAAGTTGCATTTTGAATATAAATAGCACAGTGAAAGTAATGTACAATGACAAAGAAGTTAAACGTTAATTCATATTTTAGCAGATCCTAAATTTATTCTAAATGTGGGGTTCGGCAGTTATTCTGTGCTTAAAATAGCATTTTCCCTGTACATACAATTAATTTTTAAAAATTTAGATATTTGAGTAAATTATTCTTTTAATTTTATTTATTTATCTCAGTAACATAGGAATATTCAACTATCTAGTCCGGTTGTTTTCAACTGAGAATTAGTGTAGCCCCTCAAAGTCTTGCTCATTATTGTGTTTCCACCCTCACAGCTCTCTGAGGGATTTGTTCTCAAAGTAGTATGCCTACACAAGCTACTTTTGTCTGTCGCCCTCGTTGAAAACTATTACTATACTAATTGTTAAACAGTGCTTTACATGATTAAAAAGAAGTAATACGAGGTCTGATCAAAAAGTATCTGACTTTGAACCAGAAAAAGAAAACTAACTGAACTATTCTGTTTCAGTCCCCTCCAAAATAGGACCCCTTCTAAAGTAACACACTTTTCCCAGCTATCCTTTCACTACTGAAAGCATTTTTAAAAATCGGTTTTGGCAATCTCAGTAAAGCGCTGTGTCTCATTGTTCTTGATGTCTTCTGTACCCTGCATTGAGCCATGTTTGGGGAGTAGGGAGGTTGACAAAGTTGCTCAATACCATGTTTTGCCAAGAAATTCTGCATGAGGTGCAATTCATGGGCCAGAACATTATCTTGATGGATCAGACAGTCGCCGCTCTATCGTTTCCGTGCGTCAAATAGTCGAACAGCCAAAGGGTTATTCGACAATATTTCATTACTAATCGCTGCACTTTTGTGTTTGTTTTGTGATTTCTACTGGTGGAAGGCCTGCCAGAACATGCGTCACTCTAAGTTGACATTTGGCCATCTTGAAAACGATTATACCATTCTTTACTCTTTATGACACCCATAGTCTCATTACCGAAAATTTTTCTTATCTTTCCAATTAGGGTTTCCAAGTCTCGGGACCAGAAGTGCTTTCGGGACTTACGAGCTAAATTTCAAGTCCCGGGACTAGTCCCGAAAATCCAGAAAATGGTCCCGAAAAGGCAACAGTGTTTAGATGGAATGTAAATTCCAAAGAGAAACAAGTTAAACAAAGGATTTTCATTTTATCACTGGTAGTTAAATACATATTGGTAGAACAGTATAGTATATAGTAAACAAGTGTAAATAACCAAGAAATAAACTATTTTGACATAAAATGGGATCTTAGAGCTACAAGGGCATTCAGAACTCATCTCCTAATTTCGAATGGATTTTCGTAGAAAAAGATCTTGTCACTGAAAATGCTCACTCGGATTCCACGCTGGTAGATATACAATACCGCTCTTGTAATACGCCAGATGCAGGAAAATACCCATCCTAATTTTCTGATATCGTATTCACGTACACATGTTAACATGGTCCCGGGACTTCTCTGTCGTGGCTGTGGTCCTGGGACTCGATTTTCTTTTTGGAATCGCGGGAGGGCTGGTTGCCGGTATTGGAAACCGTATCTCCAATTGCTTGTCACCGACTTTTTGATAAAATTTTATACAGATTCTCACTCCAACAAGTTCGGCCATTTCGAATCGAAATACGAACGCAATGAACACGGTAGTGCAGGTGTAACCATCGTGACTGCCTGGCAGCATGTGAGGGACTCGGTAATCTGGCAAAAGATCACACATGTGCAGTGGGGTTCAAGGTTGTATACCATGCTAGTTTCATCCTTGGACTGCAACTGGTTGGTACAAAAAAAGTTGGATAGTTTTTAATCAGATCTCGTAAAGCAGGACGCAATTACAATCTATCATAACCCCACCTTATTGATTTTGAAGTCATGGAATTTAAATTTTGTTGCAGCAACAAAGCAAAATGGATAGCGCCACGGATAGCACTGATGACTCATATTACTGTGATATTTTAGACATTCATCTTGATCATCTGGATGCTACAAACCCCATCTACAACATGAAAATGAGAAAATTCCTGAAAAATTTCTTTAAGAAATTTTCTGAAAATGCAATATTCATGGAGTACCTACAATGTCTTTCTAATTCTGCCAAGAACACTCTTTTCCTTATCGGTGTAAATGTTAATGTGGAAGATTCAGAAGATGACGAGTAGGACCTCAACAAAGGCGGTAAAAGTTAACATGTAATTTATATGAAAATTATCGACCATATAAAACATGTTAGTTATGTTATAAATTACTATAAAACCTCATTATTTGATATGTTGACGTTGCTGTATTTCTTTACTAAAAGTAAACAAATTTTAATAGTGTTCTGTTGTGTAGTTTTAAATATTTATTTTGCTTTGAATTATTTTTATAAAGATTTAGAATACGAAAATATTAATTCAAAATTTACTAGTAAATATGGAGGTTTTATAGCATTAAAATTCTTTGAGTTAGTACAAATTGTTTCTGTTTAGTTCTGAGTTTATGAGTTACCTACTAGTTGTTCGTATTATATCGTTAAATGTTTATTATTTTTAAGTATCTAGTCTGTGATATTTACGGCCTTTTAAGTATTAAGGTATGAAGTAAGTATTATGTTTTGCATTGACTCAAAGGTGATATAAAGTCGCTTATATAAAATTGCAAATAAGCAATCTCGGAAGTTGAAAATACTAAAACAGTCTAATAGTTCAAATTAGCAGCATTGCTTATGTCAGACCCACTACTTCAGCCATAGACTGCTTTTTTATTATGAACTCTCTTAAGTTCAGTGCAAGAAAAGCTTCTCGATTGCAATATGCCTATCTCTTTGTACCACCAATATACAGTTCTAATAAAACAGGTGTAAATGATTAATAATATTGATTATTATCGTTGAGCGCTAACCTTGGCCAAAATGTTCTAATTTTTAATATTTGTATTGAATAAATAAAGCCAGCATTACATTTTATCTATAAATTTGGGTATTTTATTTTTTCAAAATTCTCGTACTCTGAGCATTTATATTACTGCAACATGCCATTTGTTTTGCCATGTTTAGTCTTTACTGAAAGGTCCTCAATAATTGTCATGGCTGTCGTCATTTGTAATTTTTCATATTGGTATTTAGTGAATAACATTTATCCACTGTTTTGGTCATTTTATTTTTTCCAAATTATTGTACTCAAATTGTTATTATTGTAATACCAGGGTTTCAAGGCCGAACAGAGAATTTACTTACATTTTTATATCCTTAAATTTGTATACGATATTATTTCAGGCTTGACAATTTTGAAATTTGTAATGTATTTAGTATGAAATATATGTACAGTTTACTGTTTAGATTTTATATTACGGCTTTATATCTACTCTGACCTTGTGATGTTGAAGGTGCAATAAACATATTTAATGTAGCGGCAGTTGCAAACTGTTCCTTTAAAACCAAAGCGTTTCTGTTTATTTTGCTGAAAGCTGAATGTGTTGTGAACACATTTAGGAGATATTGTTATGTCTATTTATATAGCTAGAGTTGATATTTAAAAGAACATGGTTAAATAATCGCTTAATATAAGTTTATACTTGGATAAGACTGAAGATTATTTAACAAAATCTGTTATTGTAATACCACAAAAGTTCCTTTTGTATCTTTTATAAAACCGTAAATAAAATGTTAAAAAATGTACCTAATTATCATTCTTCTAATATAACTCCTAACTCAAAATGCCAAACGCTAGATTACAAAAACTATGAGTCTCATAATTTCAAAGATAATTTTTGAAAATGTTAAATCTGATTTAGAAATTAATTTTTATCATTCGCTATATTGTACCTGTTTCTACATATAAGAGGGTTACTGGATTAAGTAAGATTTTACTAAAAGCAATAAACAAAATTAATACACGTTCACAAACACGACTGCACTGAACAAGGCTGGCAATCATTCTCGTGCGTAATTCTTCATTGTACAGCACCGATGAATCACCACTTGGACTTGCATCACAGTGATATAACAAGAATATTAGATAATCATAGCTTGACTCGCTAACAGTACCCTATAAAAAAAATATTGACACTAGGAAGAATGATTGTAGAAAGTAACTTAAGAAAACTATTCGATAGTGATATAAAAAAAGTAACTATTTGGCACACGAGTACTAGCTACCCGACAAGATTCGAAGTAGCAGATATCAACTTGTAAAAGTATTTGTTACATTTTTAAAAATTATGGGTTTCATGAAAATATTTGTTCAGCAGATGTTTTTAACACCCCTTTTGCATATTAAATGAGTAAAAAATGCAACTACCGATAATACGATGTGCGTAAAACTTGGGAAAGCACTCAGTTTTGTTTGTTTACATCAGCTATCACACTTCCGTTAATGCGGAGAGTACTCGCCACTCGATGTAAAACAAAGGAATACTCGAGCTCAGTGGTTCCCAAACTTTTCCTAGTCGCGGCGCCATTTTTCAATTAACATTTTTCCATGGCGCCCTACCCTAAGTAAAAGTATGACTATTCGTAGGTAAGAGATAAAAATAAATAAAACTCGTGTACCTTTATTATTATTTTTAGTTATATATACGAGCGTAGTCCGATTTTAAAGGTACAGGTGGCTGTGACACAAACACCGCAAGCAAAATATTGCCGTCATATGCATGTCTAGACAGGTTGAAGCGTGGTAGTAGAGTCTGGTGCATTGTTGTGTGTAAGACTCCATTTAGTAGCTTACGGGAAGCAAACAAACATGATGTGTGTAATCGCAGAGTATTCCAAGTGTGAAGTGCGTGCGGTTATCCGATTTTTGCAAGCCGAAGGAGTTAACCAGAGCGAAATTCATCGCAGATTAGAGGGCGTTTATGGCCCGAAGGTCTTAAGCCGAAAAGAAGTCAGCGTTTGGTGCAAAAAATTTAAAGATGTATGAACGGACTTGATTGATGATCCGGAGAAGAACAGAGGCAGACCAAGGACCTCACACATGGATGAAAACTGCTCAATTGTTGAAGATTTGATTAGGGAAGATCGTCGCGTTAAAGTTCGTGAAATTGCGGAAATGACTGGCATTCCTAAGAGTTGTGTCTATGAAATCATATGCGACTACCATGAAGGGATGTTCAAACTACTGTCACGCTGGGATAAATGTTTCAATCTTTATGGAGAATATGTCTAGAAATAAACAAAAGTAGGTAGTTTTTTGTAGAATGTATTAAATATTTTCTTTAAATATATATGTTAGTAAAATTTTGGCTTGTACCTTTAATATCGGACAGCCCTTGAATATATTAATCAATACCCCTTATACCTTTTGGTGTGAGGACTTATTTTTACTTTATTAACATTAAATTAATATTTAATAATTAATATGATGGATGAGCTTGCAAATCACTGCATATTTTTCTCAAATCGTGGAATTAAACTAGACACGGCCACCCTCATTTCCTTTTTCACGTTGATGTTTGCTCCATACATTTTATTACAGCGACCGCCGGATATACGACATCGAAAAAGGAATTAAAATCCGCAGAGCCTTATCACTTAGAAAGGGATATTAATCTTTTATTGAAATCCAAAATTCTGTCAATTCCGTGCTACCAAATTTTGCTTTCAAACTGTTATCGCAAGATAACTCGATAAGATTCTCTTCTTCTGCAGAAATAAATTCAGAGGGAACACCAGTGTTAAACGGATCTTGAATCCATGCAAACTTATCGAAATTTTCATTTTGAAAATATTTCTCAAACCAGAAATTAGCTGTGATAAGTGCTCCTCAAACATGGTTTTTATATTTCGAGAAAGATCAAGTTCATTTGACGTCAAAAATTGCTGTAATATTGAAAAACAATCTTTGCTTGCATCTTCATTCAATTTTCTTCTCCATAGTTTGTTTTTTTATAAAAGCTGATATTTTTTCCGTTGATTTCAAAAGGTGCATGTTCTTTCCCTGTAGAGAGCAATTAAGTGAATTTAGCTTTTCAAAAATGTCGCATAAATATGGCAGTTTTATAAAAAAATCGGCATCAGCAAAATATTCGGCATCTTTGTATCCTTCTTCTTTAACGAAAAAATAAAATTTCTTGCCGCAATTCAAAGGTACGTGATAAAACATTACCACGAGAGAGCCATCGTACACTGTTATAGTACAACAAAGACGAGTGTTCGGCTCCCATATCCTCACAGTTTTTTTTTTAAATCTTGCTTTCAATGGACGAGATTTTATAAAATTTACCACATTCACCACACATTTTAACACCTGATTTAGTGCAGGACTCAGATGCTTTGACTCAAGCGCTTCTCTATGAATAATGCAATGGGTCTACAGTGCATTTGGTGATTTGCTTCGAATAAGCACCTGTAATCCTCCATAGCAGCTAGACATGAAGCGAGCTCCATCAGTACAGACACCAACGCATTTAGGCCAATTCAAATTATTTTCAGATATGAATGTATCAAGAACCTCGAACAGGTCCTGAGCCTTCGCTCCTGCAGTGATATTTTTACAAAACAGAAGGTCTTGTTTAATATTATTACCGTCTATAAACCGTACATAGTATATCAAATGGGCATCCTTATTATTATCCGTAGCCTCATCTATCTGCAGTCCAAATTCGACTCCTTTAAATTTTTCAATTAATTGATCGTTGATATCCTCCGCTATATCTTGTATTCTCCGACTAATTGTGTTATTGGACAAAGGCACTTTTAAAAGCAGTTTTCCAGCAGACTCACCAATCATGATGTTCACCATATCTACAGCAGCCGGTAGAATAAGTTCTTCTGCGATAGTATGAGGCTTCTTACATTTCACAATTCTGTAAGCCACCTTGTAAGATGATAGCAAAGCGTTGTTTGGTATTGATGCAGTTTAAAAAAATGTATTTTGTTGTTGTTTCAGTTCCTTTAACTTCCTGGCAAAAAAATCACGAGGTTTGCCAACTATGCTGTTCTGATTAGCTTCTAAATGGCGCTTCAATTTACTTGGAAGCATACACTCTGTTGACAAAACTTTCATACACAATACACATTGTGGTCTCTCTTCACCATTAATTTCTGTTGACGTAAAACCAAACTCTAAATAACTATCATCGTATTTACGATATTTTCGTTTCTTCACACTAGTGCCACTGGTTGAAGGCATACTTTCTTTATCTGCACTATTACGTTTATTACTGTTCAAAAATCGGTCCATTATCAAAGATATAAGAGCCAAAAGTGCTGAGTTTAACTTCACTAGACTCAAATTATAAGTTGACTGACTGAATCGAGCCGGCAACGCTTGCTTATATACTTTCCGAAAGATCTTCCAGAACATTCTAAATCTGTTGCAAAGGTTCTACATACCTCGACGTGTCTAGTGCGGTCATATGGCGCGATCGAAAAGACGCAGCGTTACCGGCTCGATCCTGTATAATATTATAATAATAATGGTGAGGCACTAACACCCCATGAAGGAGCTTGGCCTGCAAAGCGGAAGGTCAGAGTTTCCGTATCCTCGCTCTCACACTACTGGGTTAAATTAATCATAAAGCTTTGGCGCACAGTTTGGGAATCGCTGCTCTAGCTGATAGCTGAACTCTCAGGTACTCTATCCAAAGTGGCTGCGGATGTTTTCCCGACATGCATAGACTAAACAAGTACTCGATAACAAATACTACAATGAATAGTTACAAGTACCGAAAAGTAACAAAATTATATTGGAAGAGCTTCACATGAACCCGGCAACATGTAGACTGATTTTAATTGAGGACTTAAAGAAGCGAAAAGTGCGTGCCCGATTCGTCTTTCATCACCTTATTAAGACTTTTTGGTTAAAAAAATCATCCTTCATACTCACAGACATTTCTCCTTGTTACTTTCTCTTATTTTCTCTGTGAAAGTTGAAGTTAAAAAGTCGATATTTCCAAAATGGTCCCGATATCTGAAAAACAGTGACCAGCTAATAGATGAGTATTCAGAAAAAAAGAGTGTCAAGTGTTTCGAAAATCTGTATAAATGTTTGAACAAGTGTATAGCTTCAGAAGATTCCTGGTTTGCAGGAAATAAATAACAAATGTCTATTTTGTAAACCATATTATACTTTTAGTCGCTAAAATTAATTGTTTTACCTACCTCATTTAAGGGAGCTTAGGACTCTGATTTGATGTTTTGAAATAATTATACTAGATTATTCTCGATTTTCTAGTAGTCATATTTCTAAAGCTCGTATCACAAGCAAGTATGTACATGGATAAAGCTGCTTTTGCTTATTTGAAACTTGACACGTTCTAATTAATTTGCAGAATGTGAAACTGGTTGTGGGCACTCATATATTTGTGGGGAGTGCCTTAACTATTTCTGTTCGGTGAACAGGGATTGGTAATGCAAAAGGTGACAGATGTGCTGGAAGTTGCATTGTATTAACCAATCAAATATAACACTCTGATGTTCTGTCCTCTCAGAAAATTGGAATTTTTTAAAATTCAATATACTACTAATAGTTGGGTCCAACTATAGCGCGATCAAAAAATTTTCTCCTGTGACTTACGATTTTAGTAAAACAAACATGTCACTCCGCAGCTTCATTCAGAAAATATTTAACCTCAAAAAATACTTTAAATGCTTTCAATAATATTGCCAAGAATATAATTTGAGGTTATAATGATAACAGTGAGGACACATGTTTAAATTCCAAGACATACTTCGAGGAGAAATTATTTTGATCACTCGTTATAACCAACAGAACATATTATGTAACGTTTGGTCCTGAATTAAATTCTTATTATACTTAAAATGTATTTGAATTTAATTCATCGCCCTATCAAACGTTGAATCTATTCGCCGCCCAAAAAGGTGATGACGAAATCCCAACCAGTATGCGCAAAGCGGCGCTAAAGAACCGACGGATTCGTTTCCTTCCTACTTAAATCGAGGAGCAAATATACCGATAGCGGCTTTCAAGAATGTATAAAAGAAGGCGACATGGCCATTCCGAGAAACTTGAGATTACTTGACCTGTTCGGTTCTTAATCCCTCTCCTTGTATACCTCCCCTTTCCGTCTTGGCAGCGCTTACTGTTTCGTGGAATAACCTCAACCCTGATCCAGTAGGCACTAAGGGAGATGGCAGTGATTACTGTCAGCCTAACGTAGCCTTAACCTACCCGTAGTTTACCCGACCAGACCTGTACCAATTTAATTCCCAAGGGCAAAATTTAAGCTCGTCCAGAAAGGCAATAGTTCACAAAATTTAATTTTTGTTAACGTTAAAGAACTCAGAGTTTTCTATCGCCGTATCTACAGGCATAGAAGCCACCAGCTAGAGACTATTCTACGAAAAGCTCACCTGCTGAACCGGCTTCAAACGCAAGAAAGCGCTGCCCAGAAACTTGCCTTCCGTGCCCGCTTACAGTGAGTTCACCGCCATTCGAATGCTGAAACTTTGCTTATCAGAAGAAAACCAAAGGCTGTCGACCTGCCGGAATTAAAGCTGCGGCCATCTCTGGAATAACACGCTGCACACCTAGGATAACAGTGGACCATGCTGCAGGCGTTAAAAATTAAAAGCTGGCTACAGGTAAATCAAAAACTTGCTAATTAATATGGCAAATTGCAGTCGCCGAGCTTCGTCAACAAACACAACGGCGAAGTCCTAATCAGCAGCTGCAAGAGAACTACGAAGATCCGTTTTCCAAGAAGTGAAGTGCGCGCTGATTGTCCGAGTCAAACGGCCTACCTGATCCCTTTCCTGGAAAATCCGGCGTGCGTACAAGCAGACCGTCCCCAGGCGAGCTCACATTACGCTCTAGTATCTTGGGTTGCAACCTGAGCCAGGAAAACGAACACCGCTCCCAGAAGTATCAATATCATTTTATAATGCGAAACTGCTCTTCACCAACTAGTGCAGAGAATTGAGGAGGCAATTAACTACCAAGAAATTGCACTGACAGCTTTTATTGACATTGAGGGAGCCTTTGACCATACCTCCTTCGTGTCAATGATAGCTGCAGTAAGAAACCGTGGGGTAGAAGATACCATCTGCAGGTGGATCAGTAACATGCTCCATGACAGAAAAGTTCAATCACCCCTTTCTGGTGAGACAATGGAGGTGGAAGCTGCCAAAGGATGCCCACAGGTGGGAGTTTTGTCACCCCTGTTGTGGAACCTGGTAGTGGATGAGCTCTTAGTCGAACTAAATAGGGAAGGTTACTATACCCAGGGGTATGCCGATGATCTGGCAATACTCATCTCGGAGAAATTTGATAACACAGTCTCAGAGATTATGCAAAAAGCTTTAAGAATTGTGGAGAGGTGGTGCACCAAAGAGAGCCTAAGTGTAAATCCGCAGAAAACGGTACTGGTTCCATTTACTAGAAGAAGGAAATTGGACAGGCTAAAACTGCCAAACCTCTTCAATAAACAGTTGCAAGTGAGCCAAGAAGCTAAATATCTGGGCATAATCCTGGATGCTAAGTTAACCTGGAGCTCACACATTCAAAAAATTGCACATATAGGCAAAAGAACTATTATGGCAACAAAGCGTGCAGTGGGCAAAACCTGGGAACTTAAGCCGAGCATGGTACACTGGCTGTACACTGCTGTGGTGAGACCTATGGTATCCTACGGATCGCTGACCTGGTGGCCAAAAGTAGAACAAAAGCAAGCCAAACTGGAGCTTTCCAAACTCCAAAGGCTGGCTTGCCTATGTATAACAGGGGTGATGAGAAGCACTCCAACTGCAGCTATGGAAACCCTGCTAAGCCTTCCTCCACTAGATATTATAATCAAGGCAGAGGCAAGGATGGCGGCGTATAGACTGAACTATAATGGAAACTGGCAAACCAGTTTCATCTCTGGTCATACCAGAATAACCAGCAATATCACTAATCCATTACTAGCAATGAGCAGTGACACAATGCTTATCAGGCATAACCTTAACAAACCCTTTCACATTCAGCTAGAATGGAAGGAAGGGCTGGCACAAAGACGTGGTCAGGAAGAAAAACCAGTCTGGTATACAGACGGATCCAAAACTGATAGCGGCACTGGAGCTGGGATATATGGGAATCTCCCCATTTTGAAGCCTGTGCATCTTTGGGGAAGCACGCAACAGTATTCCAAGCCGAAACTCATGCCATAGACATTTGTCTACAGGATAACATAAAGAGGAACTATCAACGCAAAGATATCCTTGTCCTAACTGATAGCCAGGCTGCCATAATGGCCCTAGCTAGCTACCGGATTAACTCAAAACTAGTCTGGAAGTGCCTTCAAAATCTAATAACCCTAGTAAACCACAACAAAGTAACCCTCATGTGGGTTCCGGGCCATAAGGGGATAAAAGGCAACGAAAAAGCTGATGGCCTCGCAAAAGAGGGAACAGAAATAGCATTTAATGGTCCTGAACCAGCATTTGGAATTTCCAAAACCTCTGTTCGTGGCTGGTGGGCTGGGTGGATAAAAAGATCGCACCATAACCACTGGAACCATGTGGATGGATTAAGACACAGCAAGACTATGCTAAAAACACCATCTAAAAAACTAACAGATGATGTACTGCGACTAAGCAGACACCAAATTAGGCAAGTGACAGGACTGATAACTGAACACTGCAACCTACGCAAGCACATGCATACAATGGGCATCCTAAATGAGGAACCCATATGCAGACTATGTAATGAAGAGGACGAAACAGCCTCTCATATTATTTTTGACTGTGAAGTCATCGCCCGATGGAGACATACGCTCCTGGGTGGGACCAATACAAGAGAAACTCTAACTAGAGAAAACTTAGTGAAAACGTTACTAAACCTAATAAAGACGGCAAAACTTGTCTAAACCTTCAGCACAGTTTGTCTGTATCCCGAATCAGAGGTCAGTACTTTCAATTTCATTTAGCAAATATTCACAGATACCAGCTCTGTTCTGTCCCATTTATATCCGAACACCCTGTGTATGGGCGTAGCTGCCTCATTTCAATCATTTCTGGAGCACCCTTTGTACAACGCGTGCCCATCTAAGGCGCGAGGAACTGGTTTGAACTGGCGTAGATTCCGCGTCGCCATTGGTTGTTGCTCCGCGGGGATATAGCGTGGCGTCACCCGGATGCTCTCAAGCGAGTTCCGGCAGGACTACAGACAAGAGAGGTTGTGTGTTGTGCGAGTGGCGGTGATCACTTTTAGGCGTGGGTGCGATGAGCTTTGCGAGTCCGTTTCTGCTTCCGTAAGTAAGGGATTGTCCCCTTTAACTCGATGCTCGAGGATATATCCAGCAGGACGTAGTGGACCACTTTTGCCGCAGTCGTTGTGTTCGTAGGGGCACTTTTTATGATTCAACGCCACGGATTGCAGCAGACTATCAACCGATCGCACGCCATTCTCAAGGACCGTCTCCGAATTAAGGTACCTGTAATAGAACTATTTGAACATAATAGTGTTACTTGTGCAAACGATGTTGCGTTTGTAGTTTTTCTGCAAAGGCGTACTTGCGCCTCTTGCTCGCTTATTACTATTTTATGCGGCGCTCTGGGGCCACGATGCCGTGTGACGCTGCCGTGGCTAACTTTCACTTAAATGTGGCCAAGGTGCGAGCTTGGCGCTTGACCGTACAAAGAAATTCTTCGCAGATGTCTGTGTGAAGGGCCGTTGTTAACCCTCATTTTAGTAACTGCATGTGTGCGGGTTTGTTTATACCTAACCATTCAATTAGCGAACGAACGCATCGCAGAGCCGTGCGACGCCGTCAATATCACGATTTGTTCGAGACTTTTTATATGTGCGCTGGCTTCGTGCCTCTTCTAAGTTCATTTATCGCATGCATGGGCGACGTGGCACTGGCTGGAATGTATATTCAAAATTCACCTATCTTTGCGAGGCTATTCTAGCCTCTTTTTGGCCAAGTATTGCAGCTACGCTGCCCCCTCCTCTGCCTAATAAATTAGGCCACGAGTTAATTCGTCGCATACCTTTGCGGCGCCGTGTTTATCAATAGCTATATTGCTTCCGTCGCCTACGCAGGCGTATGATTCATTGTTATGAACTAACGTCCATTGTTTATCACTGTTCTGTTTGTTATAAAGTGACGAACCAATAGCGGCCAGTCACATGTTGTGTGTTTGTACCGTAGCATTAGCGCGTCCATCAGCTGATGCGTATTTTTCTTAAGAGATAACATAAGTTTGGCGGCACGATTTGCTGCCCGAATGTATTAATCGACTAATAGACGCATAACTAATTAAGGGACGTATTATTCTTGTTCGCCTTGTGCATGCTCTGTTTCAGATAGTGCCCCTCAGTGTAAAGATTGGTGTACGACGGGACTTGAGAGTCCGGAGCGTGCAGGTAAGTTTGGTCGTTGCACCGGCGCGGCTAAAAGGTCCCAATACTGCAATTCCAGTATTTTCAGTCACGAAATTGTTGTTCGAGCTTACCGCTCGCGAGTACCTTTATCGACGGAGTATCTCAAATACTTCGCCACCGATGACCGTCCATGCCCGGTTATTTGGTCACACCTTTACTACAGGCTTGGTGGCGCCCTTATAATTTTGACGTACTCTGTATATGTCTTAGCACGCTTGCCCAACGACGTATCGTTTGAACCCCGCCCGACTCCCTGAGCGCTTCAGCCGAGGCCTTTAGTCTATTTTAACGAATCTCAGGGCAAGCGCGCCAGTTGTCCAGGACTGATCCAGTCGTGCGACGCTCGTCTTGGATGGGCGTCGTTAAGTCGTTTTGATACCGTCACAACTTTACTTATAATAGCTGGAACCCAACTCACTTTGTTCACAATTCTATAATCTTTAACTAGAACTGCTTCTCCGTTTTCAAATGCAATATTTCTTTTACCCGCGTAATACTTTCTTTGCCGATTTTGTGCTAAAATTACATTGTTTGCAACCTGGTCGATAGCCGCTTCACAATAATTGTTAGCTTAAAAGTTGCTCTTTAGTAGATCTAAACTACATTTCAAATTTCTGTTTAAAAATAGTCTAGCAGGAGTTTCTCTTGTTGTTATGTGTTTTGTGTTCCTATAATCAAATAACATTTTCAATAATTTTAAATTAACAGTTTCTGAATTTGTTTCTGACTCAATTTTGAGCAAATATTTTTTGAAGGTTTTTACTATATTTTCAGCTGCGCAATTTGTCGCAGGGTGGTATGGAGGGCTTAGTTTGCGTACAATGCCATTCCTTTTTAAGAAATTTTGAAATTCAGCTGAAACAAATTGAGTACCATTATCCGAGATTAAGTATTTGGTAATCCAAAATGTGAAAAAATTGCACTAAGGGCAATGATTATATTTTTTGTCGTAATTGGTTACTGGTAAAAGTTCTGGCCACTTGCTATATGCATCCACAAAAACTAAATAATAACTATTATAAATGGGACCAAACAGATCCACATGCACCCTCTCCATAGGGTGTGTTGGCCAGTCCCATGGCCTTAATTCTGTTTTATTTGGAGAAGCCAGAAATTTACAGCAAGTTTCACAAGATTTCACAGTTTTCTCTATATCTTTATCAATATTTGGCCACCAGACGTAGGAGCGTGCCCGCGTCTTAATTTTAACCATCCCCATATGCGATTCGAGTAACTCTGATAAAATTAAATTCCGCATAACTGCTGGAATTACTACGCGGTGACCCCGCATTAAAACACCCGCTTCAACATTTAGCTCTGCTCTTACTAACCAGTAATTTCGATAAGTTTGCTTAGCTTTCCCTGGCCACCCATTGATTACGTATTTAATTACTTCTGATAACACCTCATCTTTTCTAGTTTCATTCACGAGTGTTACATAATTTATCGATAGTTCCCCGTTTATTATATGATATAAATAAGAATGCTGAAAATTTTCTATATCGTCTTGTTCTACAACTGGCAAACGTGGTAAGCAGGCCGATGTGTTTTGACTCGATTTTACATATTCTATATCCTAATTGTATCCTGATAAGATCAAAGCATATCTTTGCAATCGTGAAGCCGCTAACGTTGGAATCCCTTTTTGTGGACCAAACACTGCTATCAAGGGTTTGTTATCCGTACGTAAAGTAAATTTGTTTCCATATAAGTACTGATTGAATTGTTTTACCTCATAAATAATGGCTAATGCCTCCTTGTCTATCTGAGAATATTTTTTCTCTGTGACGGTTAACGTTGGTGATGCATAAGCAATTGGTTTTTCAGACCCATCTTTAAAAATATGACTTAAAATGGCTCCAATGCCGTATGGGGATGCATCTGCGGTTAATTTTATTTTTAAATTTGGATTGAAATGCGCCAACACATTTGAAGACACCATTTCACTTTTTATATTTTCAAATGAATGTTCACATTTCTCATCCCACACGAACTCTTTATTTTTTTGTAACAGTCTGTATAAGGGTTGCATTTTTTCTGCAAAATTTTTTACATATTTCCTATAATAATTTACTAGACCTAAAAATGATTGCAATTGGCCCAAAATTTGTTGGCCGAGGGGCTTCTTTTATAGCTTTTACTTTATCTGGTGATTTATGTAACCCTTCTTTACTAATGATATGGCCTAAATATGTAACGGATTCTTGGAAAAAAACACACTTTTCTTTCTTGATTTTAAGCCGCTTTCGAGCAACCGTTTTAGAACTGCTTCAATATTCCGAATATGATCGCGATCATTTTTACATGTAATCAGAATGTCGTACATAAAACAAACAACGTTGTTTAATCCCGACATTAATTGATCCATAAAATTTTGAAAAATACTAGGTATACTAGCAATACCAAATGGGAGCCGTTTATACATAAATAACCCCTTGTGGGTGGAAATAGTCGTTAACCTTTGCGATTTTTGGTCTAGAGCTAACTGATTATAAGCCTTTGATAAATCAATTTTTGAAAAACGCTCCCCTTCCTGCAGTTTAGTAAAAAGATCTTCAATTCTGGGCAAGGGATAGCTATCAATGTTCAAAATTGGATTAACTGTGGTTTTATAATCCCCGCATATGCGGATTGACCCATCTTTTTTTAAAACCGGTACAATAGGGCTAGCAAACTTACTGAAAGTAACGGGTTCAATTATTCCCTGATTTTGTAAATTATCTAACTCATTTTCCAATTTTCCACGTAACGCATGTGGGAGAGGTCTCGGTTTACAAAATTTTGGGGCAGCATCTTTATCATAATTTAGTGTAAAAGTTCCGAATTTATACAATCCTAGCCCATCTGAAAAAACTTGCCCATATTTCTTAAGTATTTGGCTAACATTGTTGTGACCTTCATTTATGTTATGAATTTGTAACCCAAATAACCGAAAAAAATTCCTACCTAACAGTGGTGGTCCTCCGTTTTTAATAACATAAAATGGTACATTTTCCTGCATATCTTTATACCTGATTTTTAAATTGAGGACACCCAGTGGATGCATATTTTCACCAGAATATCCTACCAAAACACGATCTGCTCCGGATAATGGATAGCAGGATACCCTGAGTAATGCTCACGCCAATGGTTTTCTGACATGGCCGAAACCGCAGCTCCCGTATCCACTTCCATATCTACCTGCTCATCATCTACAAGTATACTCAAATAAATCGGTTGATCATTACTTAACTTTAAATTAAACAATGCTAAACAGGTATTATTAATATCAGAACTCGTCTCTAAATATCTTACCGCATTATTTTTCTGACATACACTTGCTAAATGACCTTTTAAGTTACAAAAATTACATATAAAGTCCTTATATCTGCAACTTTGAGCCTAGGGGTCACAGGTGGCGTATCGTGAACGGCCTCTAGATATAGAGGTGAGCTGCGAGATAAGCATTGAATTTCATTCTTTGACGAATAAGCAGTCCCCGGCCAAGCAGACCGAGTCTCTGCCGGTATAAGCAGATCCCTCTTGTCAGCCAACAGCCACGGGTGGAGGAGCTGACAAGAGTTAGGGCACTCTCTTGCCCTTGGAACGAGAAATTGTTCCTAAAGGCGGACGAACCAAAAGATGGTCAACGGCATAGGATGCAGAAGGCAACGGGAAACCACTGCATTAAAGATCCCTATGGATATCCCTAGTAGACAACCAACAATGTCAGGCAAGACTAAAAACAATTCCGGAGTAATTCCCCCAATCGGATCTCCGGGGGGGAAAGTGTTGAAAGCATTGTTGAACAAAGGCGCAACGAGATTAAAACCACAGAAAGATAACACCAGCTTGAGAATCGCCACCTGGAATGTAAGAAGTATGTACATGACAGGCAAAATTCATAATGCGATTAAAGAAATGAAAAGGCTACAGATGGACATCTTAGGAGTCAGCGAAATGCGGTGGAAGGGTTGCGGAGAGTGTATCGTTGATGAATACAAGGTGTTATACGCCGGAAATGAAGAAGCAGCCCACTGTAACGGGGTGGCCGTCATCATATCTAAACCTCTAGCGAAAGCGGTAATAGAATCGATACCGATATCTGACAGAGTAATTTTAATCTAGCTCAACTCAAAACCATTTAATACCAACATAATACAAGTGTACGCACCAACATCTACAAGTAGTGAAGAGGAGATCGAGAACTTTTATAAAAATCTCAACGAAGCATTATCTCTCGTAAAAAAGGCAGACAACACCATAGTTATGGGCGACTTTAACGCAAAAGTGGGAAAAGAACAATGTCAAAACATAGTGGGTGGTTATGGGCTCGGCCATAGAAATGACCGGGGTGATCGCCTTATCCAATTTTGCCAGGAGAACGACCTTACTGTAACTAACACCTTTTTCAAATTACATCAAAGAAGACTGTACACCTGGAAGTCGAATGCGGAGACGGAGGAAGTCACTGTCCGAAATCAAATTGACTTTATCCTGGTAAAGCAACGCTTTAGAAACAGCATAAAATCCGTCAAAACATACCCCGGAGCAGACATTGGATTTGATCACAATCCTCTAGTAGCGGTAATTCACACCAAGTTAAAGAAAACTATCAAAAAACAAAACCAAAGCCGCATAGACCGCACACTACTGAAAGTTGACCCCACCAGGGAAATAGTTCGAGAACAGTTGCACGAATGCCTTACAACTTACAACGAGAGTGCGACAGATGCTGACACCCAGTGGAACAAAATGAGACCAACAATAAAGAACATCTGCCTAAGACACCTTAAACATAAACCAAAAAATAAGAAAAGACCCTGGATGACAGATGAAATATTAGATCTAATGGAGGAACGTAGACTACTGAAACACAGCAAAAAAGCCTATAAAGCTAAACAGGTATTAATAAGACAGAAAATCCGGGAAGAAAAAGCATCTTATTTGGCCAGCCAGTGCAAAGAGATAGAAGATCTAGAAGCGGTATATGATTCCTTTAATATGTATAAAAAGATCAAAGAAGCAACGGGCAGCTCAAGAGCAATCAGAACATCGGGCGTACTGTACAATGAAGGTGGAAAGGTAATACAAGGACTACAACAAAAAATAATCGAATGGACAAATTATATAACTAAACTTTTTGAAGATGATAGACCAGTAACACCGCCGATTTTGGATGATACAGAAGGACCACTAATAACATGCAGAGAAGTGGAATATGCTATTAAGAGTTCAAAAAGCCGCAAAGCAGTAGGGCCAGATGAGATCCCTTGCGAGGTATATAAACTAATAGACGACCAAGACGGCCTTAAAGCAGTCTCAGATTTTTTCAACAAAATATACACCAGCGGTAAAATTCCAAGCGACTGGCTAAAATCTGCATTTATAACAATACCAAAGAAAAGCACGGCTAAAACGTGCGATGAATATAGAACCATCAGTCTAATGAACCATTTGTTGAAAGTATTTATGAAAATCATTCATGGCAGGATATATGCGAAATGTGAGAATTACTTAAGCGAAACACAATTTGGGTTCCGCAACGGCCTCGGTACCAGAGAGGCACTATTCGCTATTAATGTCCTTGCACAAAGAAGCCGTGATATGTCAGTTGATATTTATGTCTGCTTTATAGACTTTCAAAAAGCGTTCGACCGAGTTAAGCACGATGTCCTGGTAGAGACTCTCAAGCTGATTGGACTAGACGGAGCGGATATCAGACTAATAGCAAATTTATACTGGAATCAAACGTCGATAGTGAAAGTAGAGGAAACTGACACACCAGAAGTAAACATCAAGCGAGGTGTAAGGCAGGGATGCATCCTGTCCCCGCTACTCTTCAATGTATACTCAGAAAGAATTTTTAAAGATGCACTCTCGGAAGCAACAGTAGGAATTGTCATTAATGGCAAACCGGTAAATAACTTGCGATACGCTGATGATACGGTCTTGTTAGCCTCCAATCCGGATGATCTACAATGGAGTGTAAATAAGGTAGTAGAAAGATGCGAGGCTGCTGGCTTAGAACTAAACATAAAAAAGACCAAAGTTTTAGTAGTCAGCAAACAACAGAACATCAAAGCTGATATCAAAGTCAAAGGCGTGAGCTTGGAACAAGTGCACCAATTTAGATATTTAGGCAGTGTTATAACAGAAAATGCAGACAGCCACACAGAAGTGAGATCAAGGATAGAACAAGCACGGGCAGCTTTCAGAAAAATGAGCAACGTCTTAAGCAGCAGAGATCTGAAATTACCCCTACGCATTCGACTGTTGAGATGCTACGTATTCTCCATACTGCTATACGGAGTGGAAGCTTGGACCATCACCAGAAACGAAGAAAAACGTCTTGAAGCCTTCGAAATGTGGGCCTACAGGAGAGTGCTAAGAGTCACATGGGCTGAAAGAATCACCAACGCGGCAACATTACAGCGCTTAAATAAGACCACTGAGATCCTCTCCACTATAAAAAAGAGGAAATTGGAGTAGTTTGGTCATGTGATGAGGGGAAAAAAGTACCGGCTTCTACAAAACACCATTCAGGGCAAAATAGACGGCAGCCGGGGACCAGGCCGGAGAAAAACGTCGTGGCTGAAAAATCTACGCGACTGGTACAAAATTAACTCATGCACACTTTTTAGAGTTGCCGTCGATAAAGTACGCTTGGCTTTGTTGGTAACCAACGTTCTGGAAGGACATGGTACCTAAGAAGAAGAAGGTTGTCCAGGCCATACGCTGAACAGGGCTTCCTCTGCGTGAAATGCATAGATAATATAACCCCGTGAAATGATTGCTGCCTCCCCTATGACTGCGAGCTGCTGATCCGCGCCCGCTTGAGCTGCTTCCTGCGGCTAAACCACTGTTGATGCCTGCACCTCTGTTTCTCCCCTGGTCGACGTAAAACAGCTCGTCACCACCTCCAGCCGGCTCCACTTTGACTTGGCTAGATCCACCAGGGACCGCAACCTCCAACCCCGTTCCACTGCTTCTGGTAAACTCCAACGATTGTGCAGTCTTGACAGCTTTTTCGAAAGTTAGCTTATCATCTTCTAAAAACAGGGTGTCCCGAATTCTGCCCGGTCCGATACCGACAATAAACCTGTCCCTTAGGGCAACCGTCAACACTTGGCCTCGAAATTCACAATTAGTCGCTAAATGACGAACGCGTGCCGCCCATTCTACAACACTTTCTTCTGCATCTTTTACCGCCGTTTAAAATTCGTATCGTTCTTTGAACAATGCACGAAACGGCGCATAATCCTTTTTCAGAATGTCTACTAATTGTTCGAATGTTTTCGATTCTGGTGCATCTGGTACACACAAGTCTGTTAAAAGTTCGTAAACGCTATCATGTAGCAATGTTAACAATACGGCTTTTTTACACTCAGTTTTAATACTGTTCGCGATAAAATACTGCTGTAATTTACCTTCAAAGGTAGTCCATTTTCCGCACTGAGGATTGAATTCCGCCATATGTCCGATAACTGCAACTGCGGAAGCCATTTTGAGGAATTTCGCGTAGTTGTAAAATATCGGTTTTTATGTTTTATTAAAGGTTTTATCCTCGTCGCCAAGAAACTACACAGTTTACCGCAACATAATTATATTTGTGCGCTCTTCAATCTATTTACATTCTGATTGCCCGTGTTTCCAATACCTTCGTCCTACCTTGGGTCACCGTATCAGCTATAACACTCGCGCACTCCTATCACGTATACCACATACATATAATAAAAAAATATATAATTTAAAAACTACCGTGCAGTGTCAATATCGGTTAGTAGATCTTGATGTAGCATCTTTTTTAGGTTTAAGTTGTAATAAGTTGCTCCAGTATTGTGTAATTGCTCAAAAAAGGTTTTCGCTGATGACTTAATAAATTGTTGGATAGTGGCTCTTCCCAGATCCTTGCGTATTTGTGTGTTGCAGATATACCAGAGACAGTTCGTTGCAATGCAGAGCACTTCATTTGAAATGACTGCAAGTGATACATTAAATCAACTAAGAGAAAAGAAGAACGTGACATTTAATACAATCAAAGGTGAAATAAGAAAAATACTAAACAGTGAGGAAGAGATTATGGATAGATGGAAAAAGTACTTTCAAAAATGACTAAAGACAGACAACTAAGAACAGAAGAAAGGCGAAGGAAGAAAGAAAATTAATTAGAGAAGAACTGGAGAAACCAATACAAAAACTGAAGGTAAGCAAAGCTGCAGAACACGACTGGAAGGAAGCATTACTGGAGGTGTTTCACAGCATTATTCAAGAAGTTTTACCTTCAACCGACTAGCAAATATGTATAATTATACCAATATACGTATTCTAATATTCCATTTCAGTTGTGCGTTCTTTTGCGATTTGCTTCTCGAGTCGACTCGCATCTCTAATTTGAATATCCCGCGCTCTCCTTTTCCGAAAAGGCGGTCGACCTTCGATAGGAAAGGTGAATGGAACTGGATTTTTGCGAGTGGCTTTCTTCGATTGCAAGCACTCGGCGAGGCGGCTGTGATCTCAGCACAATTTCAAGTCTCCCAAGGGATTTGAATGGTTTCACCAAGTAGGCTGTTTTCTAGTCGTAATTTGTTTCTATCGACAAATGAGGCGTACGCTTTAAGCGGCGTCCTTCCGAAAACTTATGTGAGGCCGAATTCCATCTTTGGTGAGATATTTTCTAGTTTATTTGCTGTGTACTAATTCAGTGGTAACTAGGTCTGTTTGCCACCTTCCCGGCGTATTGTCTTTGGTCATAAAGTCCTAATGGCAGCCGCATTGGAATTTTCCCGTATGTCGGCAGCACGAATTTTGAAGCCGCGACAGTGCAACATTATTCCTCCAGGACTGCAGCATCCTGCAGAAAACTTATCCCGAGCCATCGCTTCCCAGTGCGTTTGTGGAAACATCGTATAAAACAGTAAGTACATACAATTTGAATTCTAGCGATTGATTGTGTCGATAAGGGTGATTGCCGCTACAGTGTTGGGTGTTTTGATGCAACAGCATTTGAATATAAAAACCGCACCTGTCAATGTAATACATAGTTTTATCAACGTTCATGGCCTTTTCACATAGCGATAGGTGAAATTGTGTATGTACCCTGTAAAAACCCCCCGCAGTGTGTCCTTGGACACCCGGTTCACAGTAATTTCAATTTATATAGTTTCCAAACTGATCGAAGTAAGCTACGTTTCATAAAGTTAGCTGGATGTTTGCATGGCATAAAAATACCAATAATTTGCTATTTATTATAATTGTGACTTACAATGCTGCTGGCGAAGAAGTTTTAATGTTATTTGAATTTTAGTAATTATTTTTTTTGGGTGACTCCAAACTTTTGTATCAATGTAGAGCTTCAGGTTTTACTCGAGTTGTCTTAATTAACATTGTTTCTTAAATACGATGACTAGTTGTAATATGTACTGTTGTTGAATATTAAATTCTATTAACGGTTGCTGGTTTATATTCCTTTGTTAGTTATACTACGACCCCGCATGAACTTGATCGTGTTGTTTTTTAGATTTAGGTTGAAGTAAGAGGCTACCAAGGTAGGTGGAGATTCGATTTGGTAGCTAGATTGGTTTTTATGTTGCGAGTAACGACTGGCGCCTATTTTGTTTTAACTAATGAGTTTTTTTTGTAACCTTAAGTACAGCTGCCTGGTTCTTATTCACGGCATATTCTACCGAGAGTTAGAGCTAGCTAGGGCTGTGCTCACCCGTCGTTTGAAGGTGACAAAATATAAAAAAATATGTACGGGACATAGGGTAACTATGAGTTCCTTTCAAGTTTGTCTGTCCTTGGCCAAGTACCCAACCTCTGCAATGTTCTTCTTCGTTTCTTTCTCAATAGTTCTTCTGTATGTTTTCCTGGGTCGCCCTCTATTTGTTTTACCACCAGGGTACCATTCAAGTGCCCTCCTGCATACCTTTTCCCTGTCCTTGCTCAGAGTATGCCCTAGCCAGCCCAGCTTTCTCCTTCTTATTTGTACGTTGATGTCTTCTTGCCCTATCTTCATTTTTTTCTTGTTTATGTTCAACCTTGCCTTTTCTGATTCTTCTATAGGGTGCTCTACCTTCTCTTGCATTTACTGCCTCGTATGTGACAAGAGGAAAATGTCGTCAGCAAAATCTAAATTTATACATTTTTGGGGTAGACCTTTATTTTTCAAGGTGATCCATATAAATTCTCTGTCCACTGAATCGAAGGCCTTTTCTTAATCGATGAGCATCAGGGATAGAGATGTGTTATACTCGGTTGCCTGCTCTATTATGATTCTTAATGTGTTTATTTGGCCAGTGCATGACTTCTCCTTTCTAAACCCAATCTGCTCTTTCCGAAGCTTCCTATCGATCACCTTTATTATTCGGTTTAGAATCACCTTATAGAAGATTTTATTTACTACACTAAGCAGGTTTATAACCCTCAAATCCCCTTTCTTTGGTACAGTTGCTATTAATCTTTCCTTTTAGTCTTTAAGAAACCTCTCTTCCTCCCATACCTTTTTCATTCGCTGCTGTAGCATCTTGACAGCCTTATTCATATCCGCTTTTATCATCTCGATGGTAATTTGGTCTACGCCTGCCGCTTTCCCTGTTTTCAAATGTCGTATTGCTGTGTTAATCTCTTCTCTACTCGGTGAATTTGTATCGATTTCTAGCTCCGGCACATCCATTTCTTGAGGTAGCTTCACTTGCCTTCTTTCTATGTTCATGGTTTTTTTGAAGTGGTTGGACCATCATTGTAGTTGTTGTTCGACGGTAGTCAGAATTTGCCCTTCTTCTTCCTTTACAGGTATGTTACGTGTCCTTGCTCCTGACAGCTTCCTTATATTTGTATAGACCTCTTTTATATCCCCCCTACTTGAGGCTAGTTGCGCTGCTTCTGCTATTTTCTCTGCATACCTACGTTTGTCTAATTGAATTTTTCTTTTTATCTCTTGGCTTAATTTCTTATACTCTTCCTGTATTTTCTTTTTCCTTTCTACCGTTCTTTCACTTAGCCCCTTCTCTTCACATTTCCTTTTTCCTCTATTCTTCTCCATGTATCTTCATTCTTCCAGTGTTTCTTCGTATTTTTCTTGTATTAATAAAAGTGCTTTTACACCCATTCCATGTTTCCTCAATTGATTTATTAAAATTTATTTTGCTTGCCTTATTCAGTGTTATAGTAAACTGGTTTCATCATTTTCTAGTTTTGTGAAGTCGTACCTTGGTGCCCTACCGCTTCCGTCATTTCGTTTCATTTCCCTTCTGTGGATCCTGATTTTTGCGACCATAAGATGACGGTCTGTCCCTGCATCGGCACCTCTCCTGTTTAGGGTATGTAGGAGTTGCCTATTCCATGCTTTACCTATGCATATATGGTCGATTTGGTTTTCAGTTTTTCTGTCCGGTGATATCCATGTGACCTTGTGGCAGTTTTTATGTTTAAACATTGTTCCACCTATTTTGAGGCCATGCAAGCCTCATAATTCAACAAAAATCTCCCCATTTTCGTTCATTTCACCGATGCCTTCCCTTCCCATAGCTTGCTCTATTCCTTCGTTTTCTTGCCCTACTTTTGCATTTAGATTCCCCATCAGAACAAGTATATCTTTCTTGTTTACTTTTTTAATTATGTTGCTTAGTTGGTTATAAAATTCCTCTTTGGCTTCATAGCTTGTCATCTCAGTTGGTGCATAACATTGAACTACTGACATGTTTTGCTCCCCGAAATGTATTCTAGCCATAATACTCGTAATTCTTTCACTTACCGGACACCATTCTATTAGTGCATCTCTCGCCTTACTACTTAGGATAATCCTGTGGGGGGGGGGGATTACTCCATGTTGGTGTATACCCTATCTTCATCCTTCTGCTTTGAGTACACGATGCTGTAACCATTTTCTTTCACCTCGCCGCTTCCATTCCAATGTGTTTCATTTACTCCTAGTATCTCTAGCTTATATCTTTCCATTTCCTTAATCATTTGTATTAGTCTTTCTTTTTCGTATAAAGTCCGTACATTCCATTGGCCAAGAAGTAGTGCATTTTTTGTTGTAGTTTTGCTAGGTTTCACTTTACCTTCTCCCTCCATTTCCTTTTTTAGTCTCATGTTCTTTTTCATAGCCATTTTCGTCATCTTGGTTCTGCCATCTGCGTGTTCCTTTAGTTTTTTTATTTTTGCCCCTCTATACACTTCAAACCTCCTTCATCTTCGTCCGACCACAGATATTTAACTCTATTTACCTCAAGTTGCGGTATCCTACTCTGGTGTTTTTGCCTTCATTTCTTTCTTTCTTTGACACTTTCCTTATCGCAGCCCGGACTTTTTGTTCGTCCTTGGTGAGATCATTATCTATATATATATTTTCCTGGACTCAAGTTCACGCTTTTGTTTTAACACTTCTAGTTTTTGTTCTCATCTTTCAACCTTTGCTACTATTATTTTTAGTTCCCGTTTCCTTACTTGGAACGCTTTGACTATAGATGAAACCACCCCTATCTCCTCCTGTAAGAACTTAGTGATCTCTTGTTTCAAGTTTTGTCCTCAAAAGCCTGCCCCTTTATAACAACATTATTTTTTTTGCATTTCTTCTGATTTTCTATTTTTTCTTTTAGTATTCAAATTTCTTTACGTAGCTCCTTCTTTTCAGTCCCCATTGTATTTCTTTCTTTAAAAGTTCTTTTTTCAAACCTCTAATTTCTTCGCCATAGTGCTTCATTTATACCTTGATACCTTGCACATCATTTTTGTGCTTTTTATATCCCCATTTATTTCATTCAGCTCTTTCGCCATGCACAGTTATCAACTCCTATAACTTTTCCATGTCGCAGGTTGTCTCGTTTCCCTGTTGCTCACTTTTTGATTTTGTTTCTGGTGGTGTTCTTTGTGTTAATTTACTCCTCTTGAAAAACTCCACTTTATCTGTTTTTTTCATCTTTTTCTCTTGGGCTTTCTCTTCTCTCTTCCTGTTGCTAATTAGCTCTGCTTCACTTCCAACGCTATGTATTCATTCCCGCACAGTTGTTTTATTATCAGTCATTAAGCCTTCGCACTTTTCAATTTAAAAAAAATTCTTGCTCTCGCGCTAAGGTTAAGGGTTTTACTTCCTCGTCGTTTTTACCTGTTTCCGCATCCTCTAGAAGTTCACGACCTACCCGTTATCCTGTCGGTGTTTATTACGGAAACTTTCTACTTTCTTGTTGGTCGGCTCGAACTGTTTATACACATGCATTTAATGCACCAATCTCGGCTGACTTAGATTATGAAGCGTGCCGTGACGTATGGGCCGGTCTTTCGTCCGGGAAAAAAAAACGTAAACTACAATGACCTTCCGCGCTTTCGCTGTAATTTTCCGCGTTCGTTTTACTTTGTCACTTTAGGTTTTTTTCGTACTATTATGTCTCTGCACTTGGGTTTAGCGACTGTACACAAACTTTAACACTCACTTTACCTTTAAATACCACGCATATTTCGCTCCACGAGTCAGGGCTGCGTGTGACAGCTTGCTGACGTCGATGACCGAAAAAATAAAATACACGCAAGGATAATATAAGCCAAAATCAGAAAAAAATGAAACGACCATAGAAGACTCACAGTGTGGTTTCCGAGAAAACAGAAGTACCCACGACCTAATATTTACACTAAGGCAGATAAGTGAGAAAGCGATAATGATAAACAAAAAAGAAGTTTCGCAGACCTGCAAAAATGAGAATGAGAAAAATACATGTGACAGAACTTATATTTGCGGACGGCATGGTTATTTTAGTGAAACGGAACGGTAGCTACAGTACAATATGCAGACATTTGACAAAGCGGAATATGCAAATGAACGGAAAAAACCAAAACAATGATTATAAGTCCAGAGCCAAGAACCTATAACACAGAAGTGGAGGAAAAGAAACTAGAACAAGCGAATGATTTCAAATACCTAGAAGTGTTGATCAATGAGGGCCGAAACATTAAGGAAGCAATTAACCAAAAAATTAGAGCGACAGGCAGACTTTTTAATGCTATTAAAACCCTCCCTAGAAAAGAAGAAATACTGAAAGAAACAAAAGCAGAAATATATAAAAAAAGTGGCTGTACCAATCCTGATATATGGTAGTGAATCATGGATAACAGCTGAACGACAAGAAGTTAGAAAGAATAAAAAATGAAACGTACAGGAAAACATTAAAAATATAACCGACAGGACATAGAATATGGGAAGGACAGCTATGATGACTAGGACATATGAACAGGATGGGCGAAGAAAAAATACTCAGAAGAATATACGAAGCAAGAGATATTGGGAAAATAAAACGAGGAAGAACTGGCAAGAGCAAACGTAGATATGCATCAGGATTAAGTTATGCAAGTAAGTTAGACTCAGTAGCCGAATCTGCCCAATTGCCGAAATAAGTAGTCAGTCTTAGGACTCGGCAAATAAAAATTCATCATAATCATCAATTTCTGCGTGTTTTACTCCATCTCTGGATATATGCCTCGCCAATATTTTTCCACTCATTTTTATTACTCGTTTTTTCCATCCACTGCACTCCCGCCACTTTCTAGATATTATCTCTCCATCGTGTTTTTGGTCTTATCGGGTTGTCCGTGGTTGCCACTCTGTCACCTTCCTGGTCCATCTTCAGTCTCCTCTTCTCATCAAATGTCCAGCCCATCTCCACTTCTATCTTGCCACCTATTCTGCCACGTCTATCACCATTGTTTTTCTTCTAATCCATTCGTTTCTCTTTCTGTCTTGCAGTCTTACATTCAGCATCCATCTTTCCATTTTCCTCTGTGCAATCCTTAATTTCTCCATTATCCCTTCATTTAGGCTCCACGTTTCTGCTGCATAAGTTTTCCATATGCTGCCCATCCCAATTGTATTCTTCTTTTTATTCCTATTTCCTGATTAATTTTCTCAAACGATATTTTTTGACCTAAGTAGGTATAGTCGTTGACCAATGACACTTCCCTTTCGTTATTAAGCATAATTGGCATAGCGTCGTTAATATTTGACATAATATTCGTTTTGGACGCATTGATATTTAGGCTGTAACTTCTTGCCGAGTTGTTCAGACCTACTATATTTTTTTCCAGGTCTTCCATATTCCCTGCGAGCAGCACAATATCGTCTGCCAAACGAAGATTGTTCACATATTCACCATTTATATTAATGCCGACGTTTTCACATTCTAATCTCTTAAAAATGCCTTCTAATGCGTTTGTGAATATTTTGAGCGAGATTGTGTCTTCTTTTCGGGCTCCTCTTTTAATGTTGATTGGCTCTGTTCCGCCTAAGATTTGAACTGTCATTGTTGCTTTGTCATATAGGTTTTTAATCAGTTGTATGTATCTGCTGTCCATGCGGCATCTTTTGAAGAAGTTTAAAAAGGCCCACTTTTCTGTTGTATCGAATGTCTTTTCAAAATCGATAAAAGCCAGATACATTGATTTGTTGTACTTTTGAAATTTTTCTATTGCCTGTGTTAATGTGTGTATGTGGTCTATAGTTCTGTATCCCTTTTGAAAGCCAGCCCACTCCATTGGTTGAAACTCGTCGAGTTTGATGAAGATCCTGTTTGTTATTATCTTTGTTAACAGTTTGCAGACATGTGAGCGCAACGATACAAGTCTATAGTTTCTGATGTCTTCCCTATCTTTTTTTTTATAGAGAATAACAACGTTTGCATTTTTTCAGAATTTTGGTGTTTCTCCTTTTTCTAGACATTCGTTCATTAATTTTTCTAAATAGTCTAATATTTTCCGGCCTCCCACTTTTCTGTATTCTATAACAATCTCGTCCGGTCCTGGCAATTTAGTGTTTTTCATGCCTTTTATTGCAGCTTTTATTTCATATTTACTGATCGGCGGTAAATCTTTCGTATAATGTTTTCTGAGTTTTGATCTTTTGTCTCGTGAGTTTCTTGGTTGTTGGCAAAGCTTTTTCTAATTATAGGTCTTCGTAAAAACTTTCTATGTATCGAAGTATTTCTACTCGAGTTTTAAGTTTGTTGTCATTTTCGTCTTTTGGGGTTATTACTTCTGATCTTCCTTGGGAGAGGTTTTTCTTAAATACTTTAGCCCCTTTGTGGTTTTCTATTAAGTTCGTTATTATTTTCTCGTTGCATTCTCTAACGTGTTTTCTTACTTCGTTCCTAATTTTTTTCTTTCAGCTCTTCTTCTGATATTTTTCCTATCTGTTTATTTCTATTTGCTATTAGCTTCTTTGTATTATCTGATAGTTTACTATCATTTGTGCTAGTTTCCCGTTCTATAAGCGTTTTTTGCACTGCGTCTTTTATATTTATATTTGTATAATCATTTAGTTGATTTATGTCGGTGAAGGATTCTGTTTTTTTCTGAGTTTATTTTCTAGATTCTTTTCAAACTTTTCTTCCATTTGTTCAAGATCTTCTATATATTTTCTTTTCACTTGTGATTTCATCAATTTTCTTCTTTCTTGTTTTGTATTAATGACTATATTAACTCATTTGTATTGTGTTGAGGACTGTTACATCTTTTATTCTATTTCTATTATTTGTTATAATAAAATCGATTTCGTTCTTCACTATGCCTTTTGGGCTCTTCCAAGTCCACTTAGGCTGTTCTTTCTTTCAATTGTTCTTCTCGGAAATTTGCCAGCGTCCGTCCTCTCTCGTTTCTGTCTCCAATTCAGTGTTGGCCTGTACATGTTTCTCAATCCTGCTGTTTTCCAATTTCTTATTTTTGAAAAATTAAAATTACCATTGCCGAAATGAGTCGCACTGAGCATTACAATTTGATTAGTTCGTGGATCGAGCGGTCGGTTGTTGCCCAAGTGCCGATTGTTTAAATTGTTCGGCATCTACTTAGTATTGTACAGTTCGCGGATTTTGTCCTTAAATGCTTAAATGTAAATATCAGTCATTTTCTACTTCAATAACAATAACTTTACTTGTCCCTTAACACAGGAGAAAATGAAAAAAATTATAACTGAGGTAAAAATAAGCACTGCTAAGAAGTCTGCAAATGAAAAACTAACTACTTTTGATTATCGTCGGCTGCCCAGATTTGAAATAATAGATATTGGATACTCAGACAACTCAGACAAACTGATAGAGAATAGAGTTACAAAGCGAAAGATGATAGTAATGTTTAGTTTATAATAATGGAAAACAAAACAAAACATGATTTCGGAGGCTTTCACGGCCATCGTCATTAAGTAAAAAATAATAACCTACACACATCTATTTGTTTTTATTGTAAAAGTCCACAGAAAAGTGTCTTTGTGAAATTACGAGTTGTAACTTTATTTTGCTGGTTGAAATTTAGTACCGGTGTAAGCCGTTCAAGTGTTTTTACTTTAACCTTCTCAGCTAACAGTGAGCTTTTAAAATTAATGTTGAGAATCTTAGTTGTGCAATTCTCGTTATTTTTTTTTAATAAAACTGCACGACACAACTGAAATCACCTAAGATAGATAAACACGCTCCAACTGTAACCGATATTATGTAATATCATCCAAATACTATCGCAAGGATACAAGAATGCCCTTGCTACATTTGTATTCATTTTCAATGTCAAAGCTTGCACAATATTTCCAAGAAATTATGCTATTACGCAGCGCGGCGGCCGTATTACGATAACACTACGAGTCCGCTGTAGTGGCAACACCAAAATCGTGAGCCCTCGCGTCACGTTAACACTGCTATATTGCCGACTTTGCAGCGGTTGCGATTTCCCCCGTAATTCTCATACAAGTTCGGTTCTCGGTTTCGGAGACTCCACAGCAGCTGCCAGCTGCTTAGTGCATATTATAGGAGCGAGTTTGTTGACTCATATTATGCTGACATACTTTTATATTGTTTAAGCAGAATCGAACAGCTATCTCCGGATCTTATCACTTAAACATTGTTATATTATTACGAGACCTTAAAATTTATGTAAATGCAGAAAACATATCTTTCCAAAGGCATACAGCGTACACCTTATGAGACTTTGTTTGGTGTTTCTATGGTAAATAGTGTAAAATATGTTACCATTAAATTTAGTTGAAACCGTTCAAAGTAAGAAAGATATAGAGTAGCTATTGGATGCCGACCAGGAAAATGTTAGTGGAGAAAAAAGAATGAACAAGTCTCAGAAGAAGCAGAATATTTAGAGTCTGGAAGAGAAATGATAAATAGCAATGAACAAGCCGAAGAAAATGACGGACAACAAGAAAATGGGGTAAGGTAGTTGTTTCAGTAACTAGTTTTCTCAGTGTCCCTGCAGATTTCTTTAAATACTTTCTTTAGCGGTCCACAGATGAGCCTTGATTGGCGCTTTGCCAGCACCTGTCTATCTACGTGCCAGTTGGCACGTACGCTGGATGACGTCTTATCCTTAATTACTTCGTTGGCCCCAGCAAGTCGCATACCCGAACATGTTGGAGCATGTTGGTCCCTATGAATCGCTTTAGGTACGGACATTTTTGCATCATATGGTGCAATCCTGGGGTTTTCATTTGAGTTGGACAGAGCAAATAAGTAACATGCTCTTGCGTCCCCCTCTGCTCCGGACAGAATTTTTTGTGGCATTCTTGTTCTAACATTATCACAAGCCAGTAGCAAGAAGTTAGTTTTTGTTGGCCAATTCCCCCCTTAAACCTGAGGGTGAGTTATCACTTTTGTTGGGAAATGTGTTCATCTTCCAGTCAACAATCTTTGTCGTACCAATGCATTTGTGTGCAAATTAATGCTATTTAGCGGATTCCTACAAGAGAAGTGTTTGATGCCAACTATAAAGAGTGTGGTCTTTGGTCGTCGAATTGAGCCGCCCAAAACTTGCACCCGCAAGAATTTCTACGCCGAGCCCTTCAAATTAGATTTCATCCTCCTGCTTTCGTCTCACCCGCAAGTGGACCATGCTACAATGTGAGACGCTTCAACTGCTTCAACAAAAACGCATTGCCGGACATTAAAACAGATATTGTAAACTAATTTTTATTGTGTGATTTAAACACTACGAAGTGAAACGCTTTCGTCAACTTTGAGCGACGCAGTTCACTGATTGCGCCAGCTACATTCAGAAATGAGATACGTGATCCATATTTAGAGTGGGGGCAGCTATTCTTAGCCGCATTGTGATTGTTTAGTTTTGTGGGCTGTTCACCGCTGTCAATTGTAATGAAGTGTGCTGGCCCCTTTTATGATTTAGTAAATTTATTATTAATTCATTAAGCCTGCTAACCCCTTATGTTACCATTTATGTCAGCATTTACCTAAATATTTAGTTTTAATTGATTCAATTTGAATCTAATTTTATTGCCTTTTATCTGTGTTTGTGTATTTACATGTGTTATTCTTTCCTTTGATGTATGTTGATTGTGCAGTGTCCTGAAAAATGCAAGAAGACCAGCAAAGGTAGGTCCAAAAATAAGCAGATTAGGTCTCACACAAGCACTGAAACGAAACAACTGTCCTTGGATTTCGGATTTCTACAAGGGCAATTCAGCTAGTTATTTACAACCAAAGTCCGTGACACCCCATTTTTCCCATTTTTTTTAGTCACAATGAACAACCCTAGTAACAGCAATTTGCTCTAAGCTGTGTCTTGTCAAATCGAACCCCCCTCCTACTGTGTTTTAGCCGATCAACTTCCTGTTACAGGACAGTTGAGGCGCAATTAGGGAGAGTTTTACCTTTTGCTTATTAAAGTGTCTTAATAACCAATTTAGACTGTAACATACTACCCTTTTATGATTTATTATGGAAATATATTAAACCAGAAAATGGTTTGAGCATTTCCAGAACAAACATTTCGCTAATTGTGTAGATGCTCAAGACTAGTTGCCGTAAATTGCAATCAACCGTCAAATGCTCAATTCGCAACATGATTAAACTATGATAGTTTGTTGCCGAAATGTGAACTTTTTCGGCTAATGCTCGTATTTGTTTGCTCAGACTTAGACTTGCTTTTTTGTTCGGCAATGTGTGAATTTGGCGTATAAACCTAACATACATTTAAAATAGTTTTATCAAAACGTCAAAAACTCGATAAACAGGTAAAAGATTTATTTTTAACAAATTATCTTCTCATTATTTCCATTGCACATCTTACAGATGGTAGTTTTGGGCGATTTTGTGCTTACACAAAGACCTTAAAAAGCCAAACAATCTATTATTTTTTTTTAAAGCAATGCTGGTATCAGTTTGCTTCAACATGTTTTTAAAATTAAATTTGCAACTCTATAATTCTGCTTTTAGTTATGATCAAACCACAAAACAACTTACGAGAATTTGATAAATAGTTGTAAATCGTAAACCCCCTACCTAAACTTAATACCAGTGCAATTTCTTTGCAGTCGAAGTCACTATTGCCATAAATGATTACAAACGCAGTTTATACAAAATAATTGAATTTATTACTAAGCCATCAGGTACAAAGCTACTGCATCACTTAACAGTGAATACTAGAAAAACGTACCAACACCTAACACCCAAGTTATTAGGTTTGTATTAGATGTACTTTAACTATATCACCCTCCTTCATATTCAACGAGGTAGCAGTGTCAGTTTCATTGATGGGGTACCCGTCAAAGTGGAAATGTACTGCTTGCATGTTCAGCCCCTGTAAGCAAATTATAACTTACTACATCGGCACTTTCTTTTACAACGTACAGTGAGTCGTGATGGGTCACCGGCATTCATCTAATAACCAACGTTTTCAAACACTTACCTCGTAGTCACAATACGTTTGCATCAGTTTACTCATGGGGGTGTTCTTCCAGATAAGGGCCTGCTTCACGACGTTGTCCTGTCTTAATACCATTAGGCTAATGCGTTCGGATTCCGTTTTCTGTAAACCAGAAGCTTGGTTACTGCAGGAATGTAATTTTTCGTAGTTTAGCGACTGGTTTTGTGGTTGAACTGTTGACGAGTTTATTGGCTACTTTTTTATGAAAATGTAATTTTATTACTGCAAGATGAAATAAGTATCCAAACCAGCACATGTTGAACTGAAAATATACTTAAATAGCAGGAAAAATTTAGGCAGTGTTGAAAATAATGGAAAGAACAAAACTAGGTAAGAGATATTTAATAGTTATTTATGTACCGAGTCTTGTAAGTATAAATTTTGGTCGGAGACGTTTGCAAGCATTTGAGACCAAAAATACATGCTACCAGCAAATGTGCATATGACTTTCTGCGCTGCCAGCACAATTTTAAAAAATACTAAATAAAAATTTAAGTTATTAATTTCAAGTATTTGTTAGACACATTATAAGTTGGCATTGAGTCTAGTTTCTATGTGCTTGTTAAAGAATTATTTTTACCCTGAGTTTACTTTATTGCTGAGCATGGGACCTACGCTTCCATGACTACTTAACTGTAATAACAATATATTAGTTTATGTTAGTAGTAACTGCATGACATCAATGTATTAAGGCGTTTACTTTAAAATTCAACAGATACCCCGTGTGATTCGTGTTATACGTTTAGCAGTACTAAAATGTATTGTTGGTAGCACTGGCAATCTATGTCAAATTCAAAGTAGCATATTAGGTTTTGTTTGCTATTTGCTCTAACCTTCTAACCCCAATTTCATAAACACCGACAGTGCCACCAACAATACACTTCACTACTGCCAAATATATAACACGAATCAGATGTCATAAATGTTCAATTTTGAAATAAATGATTTTATACATTGCTGTCATGCAGTTACTACAGCATCAACTAATATATTGTTATTCCAACTAAGAAGTCATGGAAACTTAGGTCTCATGTTTAGCGATAAAGTAAACTCCCGGTATAAACAAATAAAGAAGTTATTTTCTTGTTGTCGGGCAAAAAAGTGACTTGTACATGAGTCAAATAAAGCTACGTACATAGGTGGTAGCTAAAATATGTGTACACTTTTGTACCTATAGTAAAATATAAATCCAATATTTATTTTAGGTTGGTTACAACAGCTTACTGACCAAAGTACAAGCAGCACGATAAGCACAAATCAGGCATACTGTAAACTCTGTCGATCTACTTTACCAGCACACATAATGGACTTAAAACCATGTCAACAGTCAAATGCACATGAAAACTATGGAGAAATCTTGTATAATAAACAAACTAGATCAACTTGTAGTTTCAAATAATAGGTGTTTCAATATGAGCTGACTGTTCTAAATTTGCCGTCATTTTAAACAAGTGTTACTGACATTTGAAATTTGACCTATGTAGTCTACACATCCAGTTTGTTCGTGCACCTCAACGATATCGCCGTCCTCCATATCCAACGAGGTAGCAGAATCAGCTTCATTGATGGGGTACCCGTCAAGCGGAAATGTACTGCTTGCATGTTCAGTTCCTGTAAGCAAATTACACCTTATTACATCGGCACTTTCTTTTGCAACATACAGTGAATGGCGAGTATTCACATCAAATTAAAGCTTCCAAACACTTTCAATTTTATATGGTCCACTGGCATTCATCTGATAATCGACGTTTTCAAACACTTACCGCGTGGTCACAATACCTCTTCATGAGTTTTGACATGGAAGTGTTCTTTCCGATAATGACCTGCTTCGTAACGTTGTCCTGTCTCAACACCTTCAAGTTAATGGGTTGGGACACCGTTTTCTGTAAACGAGAAGCTTGGTTACTGCAGGATTGCATTTTATCTTAGTGTAGCGACTGGTTTTGTGGTTGAACTGTTGACGATTTTTATGGCTACCGTTTTATGAAAATATAATTTTACAGCTGCAAGGTGAAATAAGTATCCAAAGCAGCACATGTTGAACTGAAAATATGCTTAAGTATCAAGCAAAATTCAGGCAGTGTCGAAAATAATGGAAAAAGCAAGATTAAGTAAAAAATATTTAATAGTTATTTATGTACCGAGTCTTGTAAGTGACTTTCTGCGCTGCTAGCACAATTTTAAAGAAACCTAAATAAAAATTTAAGTTATTAATGTCAAGTATTTGTTAGACACATTATTGAGTTGGCATTGAGTCTAGTTTCTATGTGCTTGCTAAGGAATTATATATACCCTGAGTTTACTTTATTGCTGAACATGGGACCTACATTTCCATGACTACTTAGCTGTAATAACAATATATTTGTTGATGTTAGTAGTAACTGCATGACATCAATGTATTAAAGCATTTACTTTAAAATTGAACATGTACCTCGTGTGTTTTGTGTTATACGTTTGGCAGTACTGAAGTGTACTGTTGGTAGTACCGTCAGTCTATGTCAAATTCGAAGATAATATATTAGGGTGCGTATACATTTGGCGAGCCGCCCTCGAGTCGCGCCTGAGTCGCGCCTGAGCCGCGCTTTTTGACCAAGGAGCCTGCTGCGAGCCTCCTGCGAATTTTATCTGATCCGCATGGCAAGTTGAGCACCACGCTCACGAACTTAAAGGTTTAATACCTGTCCAGGCAAGCAAAGAAGGTAGCAGGTATTATTATGTACCTGTTCCCATAGACGACTTTACTTTGTTTTTTTCCTTTCTGTAGGTCGCCAATAAACTCGAGATTTTCTTCTTGCAGGCCTTTGCAGATTTCCCGACGGCTAACTAAATTTCATTCCACGCCTCAACCTTCTTTTATTTTTTAAAGTAATCTTTGTCTTTGGGATCCCACACATTTTTATATAATTTGTAGGTCTCCACTAAATTTAACATACTTTCTTCGGACCACTCCATATTCATATAATAATATACAACAATCGAGGTCAAAGTCTCGCTGAAAATTAAATTTCTGCACGAGTCTGCCACGAGTCTGCCACAAACCCTTTCCACTACACGCGCAAAAACCCTTTGAGCTCGCCACAAAAACCGACAGAAAATGGATCGGCCGCGAGCCTCCGTCGGGCGGCTCGTGGTAGACTCGCAACCCGGTATAAATATGACAAATTTGGCTCGTTGTTGGCGCGACTCAGGCTCGTCTCGCGCGCGGCTCGCCAAATGTATACGCACCCTTAGGTTTTGTTTGTTATTTGCTCTAACCTTCTAACCCCAATTTCATAAAGACCGACAGTGCCACCAACAATACACTTCACTACTGCCAAATGTATAACACGAATCAGACGTCATACATGTTCAATTTTGAAATGAATGCACTAATATATTGTTATTACAGTTAAGCAGTCATGGAAATTTAGGTTTCATGTTCAACGATAAAGTAAACTCCTGGTATAAACAAAGAACGAAGTTATTTTCTTGTTGTCGTGCAAAAAAGTCACATGTACATAAGTCAAATAAAGCTACTTATATAGTTGGTAGCTAAAAAATGTGTACACTTTTGTACCTATAGTCAAATATAAATCCAATATTTATTTTATGTTGGTTACAAAAGCTTACTGACCAAAGTACAAGCAGCACGATAAGAAGAAATCACGCATACCGTAAACTCTGTCAATATACTTTACGAGCACTCATAATGGACTTAGAAACATGCTAACAGTCAAGTGCACATGAAAACTATGGGGAAATCTTGTATAATAAACAAACTAGATCAACTTGTCGTTTCAAATAATAGGTGTTTCAATATGAGCTGACTGTTCTAAATTTGCCGCCATTTTAAACAAGTGTTACTGACATTTGAAATTTGACCTATGTAGTCTACACATCCAGTTTGTTCGTGCACCTCAACGATATCGCCGTCCTCCATATCCAACGAGGTAGCAGAATCAGCTTCATTGATGGGGTACCCGTCAAAGCGGAAATGTACTGCTTGCATGTTCAGTTCCTGTAAGGAAATTACACCTTATTACATCGGCACTTTCTTTTCCAACATACAGTGAATGGCGAGTATTCACATCAAATTAAAGCTTCCAAACACTTTCAATTTCATATGGTCCACTGGCATTCATCTGATAATCGACGTTTTCAAACACTTACCGCGTGGTCACAATACCACTTCATTAGTTTTGCCATTGAAGTGTTCTTTCCGATAATGACCTTCTTCGTAACTTTGTCCTGTCTCAACACCTTCAATTTAATGGGTTTGGACACCGTTTTCTGTAAACGAGAAGCTTGGTTACTGCAGGATTGCATTTTATCTTAGTGTAGCAACTGGTTTTGTGGTTGAACTGTTGACGATTTTTATGGCTACCGTTTTATGAAAATATAATTTTACAGATTTTTATGACTACTTTTTTATGAAAATATAATTTTACAGCTGTAAGATGAAAATAAGTATCCAAAGCAGCACATGTTAATCTGAAAATATGCTTAAGTATCAAGCGAAATTCAGGCAGTATCGAAAATAATGGAAAGAACAAGACTAGGCAAAAGATATTTAATAGTTATTTATGTACAGTCTTGTAAGTGTAATTTTTGGTCGAGGACGTTTGCAAGCATTCTAGACTACAAATACATAATACCAGCAAATGTGCATATGACTTTCTGCACTGCCAGCACAATTAAAAAAAAACTAAATAAAAATGTAACTTATTAATGTCAAGTATTTGTTAGACACATTATTAAGTTGGCATTGAGGAATTATTTATACCCTGAGTTTACTTTATTGCTGAGCATGGGACCTACATTTCCATGACTACTTAGCTGTAATAACAATATATTAGTTGATGTTAGTAGTAATTGCATGACATAAATGTATAAACGCGTTTACTTTAAAATTGAACAGGTACCCCGTGTGATTCGTATTATACGTTTGGCAGTACTGAAGTGTTGTTGGTAGCACCGTCAGTCTATGTCAAATTCGAAGATAATATATTAGGTTTTGTTTGTTATTTGATCTAACCTTATAACCCCAATTTCATACAGACCGACAGTGCCACCAACAATACACTTCACTACTGCCAAATTTATAACACGAATCAGACGTCATACATGTTCAATTTTGAAATAAATGCACTAATATATTGTTATTACAGTTAAGCAGTCATGGAAACTTAGGTTTCCTGTTCAACGATAAAGTAAACTCCTGGTATAAACAAATAACGAAGTTATTTTCTTCTATTTTCGTGCAAAAAAGTCACATGTACATAAGTCAAATAAAGCTACTTATATAGTTGGTAGCTAAAAAATGTGTACACTTTTGTACCTATAGTCAAATATAAATCCAATATTTATTTTATGTTGGTTACAAAAGCTTACTGACCAAAGTACAAGCAGCACGATAAGAAGAAATCACGCATACCGTAAACTCTGTCAATATACTTTACGAGCACTCATAATGGACTTAGAAACATGCTAACAGTCAAGTGCACATGAAAACTATGGGGAAATCTTGTATAATAAACAAACTAGATCAACTTGTCGTTTCAAATAGTGGGTGTTTCAATATGAGCTGACTATTCTAAATTTGCCGCCATTTTAAACAAGTGTTACTGACATTTGAAATTTGACCTATGTAGTCTACACATCCAGTTTGTTCGTGCACCTCAACGATATCGCCGTCCTCCATATCCAACGAGGTAGCAGAATCAGCTTCATTGATGGGGTACCCGTCAAAGCGGAAATGTACTGCTTGCATGTTCAGTTCCTGTAAGGAAATTACATCTTATTACATCGGCACTTTCTTTTCCAACATACAGTGAATGGCGAGTATTCACATCAAATTAAAGCTTCCAAACACTTTCAATTTCATATGGTCCACTGGCATTCATCTGATAATCGACGTTTTCAAACACTTACCGCGTGGTCACAATACCACTTCATTAGTTTTGACAAGGAAGTGTTCTTTCCGATAAGGACCTTCTTCGTAACGTTTCCCTGTCTCAACACCTTCAATTTAATGGGTTTGGACACCGTTTTCTGTAAACGAGAAGCTTGGTTACTGCAGGATTGCATTTTATCTTAGTGTAGCAACTGGTTTTGTGGTTGAACTGTTGACGATTTTTATGGCTACCGTTTTATGAAAATATAATTTTACAGCTGCAAGGTGAAATAAGTATCCAAAGCAGCACATGTTGAACTGAAAATATGCTTAAGTATCAAGCAACATTCAGGCAGTGTCGAAAATAATGGAAAAAGCAAGATTAAGTAAAAAATCTGGTGTGATACACTCACACAACTTCCTTTTACAGTGATCTTATAATTAGTAAAAAATTTCATTTTTAATTTTTAACCATTTGTTAAAAATTTTCAAAAATTACAAATTCTACAAAAACGGTACAAAATCGAGTGTTAGTTGAAGAGACAAATTATCTTTAGAATTTTAAGGTGAATTCAAAAATGTAATAATATACCGGGTGTTTTATTTAAAATAGGAGTTAATAAAAAAAATAGAAAAAAAAACAAAAGAAACCCACTTTAGAAGTATTCAACTGGAAAATCACCTATCTCACATCAATACACATTAAAAATGTAAGAAAAATGTAAAATTTAAAAAAAATCGTTAGAGCCGTTTTTGAAAAAATCGAAAAAAACTGAAAAATCACAAGAGTAAACACCTACTTCCGGTTATGCGATTTTCTTCAAAAGCTTGCTGTCTCATCTACATAGTACACAAAACTTATATATGAAGTTTCAATGCCATACCTCTTTTCGTTTTTGAGATATTCTGTTCACAGACACACAGACAGACACACAGACAGACACACAGACAGACAGACAGACAGACCAATGAAAAAAAATATGTTTTTTGGGATCAGGGGACTCTAAAACGTGAAGATCTGTTGAAAACTCAATTTCGAATTTTTGGGGTGAATCCAATACTTCCTTTATAGTAGTAAAAGGAAGTAAAAATATTTAATAGTTATTTATGTACCGAGTCTTGTAAGTGACTTTCTGATCTGCTAACACAATTTTAAAGAAACCTCAATAAAAATTTAAGTTATTAATGTCAAGTATTTGTTAGACACATTATTGAGTTGGTATTGAGTCTAGTTTCTATGTGCTTGCTAAGGAATTATATATACCCTGAGTTTACTTTATTGCTGAACATGGGACCTACATTTCCATGACTACTTAGCTGTAATAACAATATATTTGTTGATGTTAGTAGTAATTGCATGACATAAATGTATAAAGGCGTTTACTTTAAAATTGAACAGGTACCCCGTGTGATTCGTGTTATACGTTTGGCAGTACTGAAGTGTTGTTGGTAGCACCGTCAGTTTATGTCAAATTCGAAGATAATATATTAGGTTTTGTTTGTTATTTGATCTAACCTTATAACCCCAATTTCATACAGACCGACAGTGCCTCCAACAATACACTTCACTACTGCCAAATTTATAACACGAATCAGACGTCATACATGTTCAATTTTGAAATAAATGCACTAATATATTGTTATTACAGTTAAGCAGTCATGGAAACTTAGGTTTCCTGTTCAACGATAAAGTAAACTCCTGGTATAAACAAATAACAAAGTTATTTTCTTCTATTTTCGTGCAAAAAAGTCACATGTACATAAGTCAAATAAAGCTACTTATATAGTTGGTAGCTAAAAAATGTGTACACTTTTGTACCTATAGTCAAATATTAATCCAATATTTATTTTATGTTGGTTACAAAAGCTTACTGACCAAAGTACAAGCAGCACGATAAGAAGAAATCACGCATACCGTAAACTCTGTCAATATACTTTACGAGCACTCATAATGGACTTAGAAACATGCTAACAGTCAAGTGCACATGAAAACTATGGGGAAATCTTGTATAATAAACAAACTAGATCAACTTGTCGTTTCAAATAGTGGGTGTTTCAATATGAGCTGACTATTCTAAATTTGCCGCCATTTTAAACAAGTGTTACTGACATTTGAAATTTGACCTATGTAGTCTACACATCCAGTTTGTTCGTGCACCTCAACGATATCGCCGTCCTCCATATCCAACGAGGTAGCAGAATCAGCTTCATTGATGGGGTACCCGTCAAAGCGGAAATGTACTGCTTGCATGTTCAGTTCCTGTAAGGAAATTACATCTTATTACATCGGCACTTTCTTTTCCAACATACAGTGAATGGCGAGTATTCACATCAAATTAAAGCTTCCAAACACTTTCAATTTCATATGGTCCACTGGCATTCATCTGATAATCGACGTTTTCAAACACTTACCGCGTGGTCACAATACCACTTCATTAGTTTTGACAAGGAAGTGTTCTTTCCGATAAGGACCTTCTTCGTAACGTTTCCCTGTCTCAACACCTTCAATTTAATGGGTTTGGACACCGTTTTCTGTAAACGAGAAGCTTGGTTACTGCAGGATTGCATTTTATCTTAGTGTAGCAACTGGTTTTGTGGTTGAACTGTTGACGATTTTTATGGCTACCGTTTTATGAAAATATAATTTTACAGCTGCAAGGTGAAATAAGTATCCAAAGCAGCACATGTTGAACTGAAAATATGCTTAAGTATCAAGCAACATTCAGGCAGTGTCGAAAATAATGGAAAAAGCAAGATTAAGTAAAAAATATTTAATAGTTATTTATGTACCGAGTCTTGTAAGTGACTTTCTGATCTGCTAACACAATTTTAAAGAAACCTCAATAAAAATTTAAGTTATTAGTGTCAAGTATTTGTTAGACACATTATTGAGTTGGCATTGAGTCTAGTTTCTATGTGCTTGCTAAGGAATTATATATACCGTGAGTTTACTTTATTGCTGAACATGGGACCTACATTTCCATGACTACTTAGCTGTAATAACAATATATTTGTTGATGTTAGTAGTAATTGCATGACATAAATGTATAAAGGCGTTTACTTTAAAATTGAACAGGTACCCTGTGTGATTCGTGTTATACGTTTGGCAGTACTGAAGTGTTGTTGGTAGCACCGTCAGTCTATGTCAAATTCGAAGATAACATATTAGGTTTTGTTTGTTATTTGATCTAACCTTCTAACCCCAATTTCATAAAGATCGACAGTGCCACCAACAATACACTTCAGTGTTCAATTTTGAAATAAACGATTTTATACATCGCTGTCATGCAGTTTCTATATCATCAACTAATATATTGTTATTACAGCTAAGCAGTCATGGTTTCATGTTAATAAATGTGTGGGTGCAACCTTTTATCAACTCAGACGAAGAGAAATACACACCAGACTAAAAAGAAAACTCCCACAAGACATTTACTTGAATGAAACTAGTAGGGATGAGGACTAACAGTGACTAAGTAACATTGGTGATAATTAAGCAAACAAGTTATATGTTCAATTAGGTGCTATTTACCTTTCTGCTAATCTGTTATATTACTATATTTAAGATCAATACCATGTATAATAATTAATTTTTGAGCTGGTAAAATCTTTAATTCATAAAAAAGAGAAGGTTTCATGTTCAGCGATAAAGTAAACTCCTGGTATAAACAAATAACGAAGTTATTTCCTTGTTGTCGTGCAAAAAAATCACATGTACATAAGTCGAATAAAGCTACTTCTATAGCTGGTAGCTAAAAAATGTGTACACTTTTGTACCTATAGTCAAATATAAATCAAATATTTGTTTTAGTGAAACATTGCGGAAACTCGGAAAGTAGGCCAAGGTACATTTTTGTATCATTTATCTCTGCATAGATTAAAATGATCAAAATTCATTGCCAAGGTTGTCACGATTAGTACAAACGCAACCTAATACATTTATTTCTCAAATTTGACCTCATACACCAATTGCTAAGATACCCGTTAGCTAATAATTATCAAGTTATCAAGTGTCATAAGTTCAATCAAAGGTGCAACGATTATATAACTGACAATTACTTACTGGGCGCTAGGCTCTATAAAACATATATAACTTTCAAATACTACGATAGAGCCTCTCGAAGTATCTGTTAACACTCCTAAAAAGCCCTCCGCAACAATAACTCGGTTAAAATCTAACCGTGGTAGAATTCTAGCCCATCTTGCCACGTTACATATAGTTCCGTCATCTGACCAACCTGGTTCAGCTCCGTAAGCAAAATGGACGCAAGTGTGGTTAAAAAAAGAGCGTTTACCTTTTTTTTGTTGTCCATTATTATGTAATTGTCCTTAGAGTGTACCCACACGGTTGATTATCCGTTCTTGGTTAAGCTGCAGAGCTCTTTACATTTGCACACAAAATGGCGCGGAGGTTGTTGCTGAGTACATCCCGGTGCGTGGAGCATTGACCGCGACTATGCGCTCCTAACGGGACGATGCGAACCTTATCGCGATTATGCGCACTCTCGCGGAATTCAAATGAAGTTAAAAATCGCGGTAAATATCGTGAATTAGAATATGTTTATAGGTAATAATTTTTAAAATTATTTTGAATCTAAATATAGAAATAGAAGTTAAGGTAGGTTGACCAAATAAGGCCCGGTTCGTAATAAGGCCCACTCTTCATTAAAACAGTAACAAACCAAAATTGCCAAATCTGATTGTTCTGTGGTATTAACTGAGCGCCATCTAGTAATGAATAACCGCATTACGTGCAATACCGTTGTTGGTTTCCTGTGTAAGCTTTAGTTTACGTCGGAAAGTACTACGGCGGCTTCGAGTATAATCACAGGGTAAGTGCGCAATAAGGTTTTACCAAGTGTTTACTTATACCTTTTTAAATTGCTGCATGTCATTTCAAAGCTAAATAAGTGTAGATTTCAAATTATCTAAAGAATTTTTGCATGCAAGAAGAATTACAAAAATATTTTGTTAAATTCATTGCCTTGTTGGTGGTCCACAATAAGGCCCGGGTGAGCCTTATTTGGATCATTCTGTAAAATAACGGACAATAATGTACCTGTCTCCATTATACTAGCATCCGGCTGTATTGCAACGCTCCACCCTAATTAGTTTTTCAAATCAGATAAGTTTATTTTTCGTTAATTTTTATCTAGAACACTGTTTTTGAATTTTGTTAATTTAAAAAAGCTAATTGTTTAGTTTGTATTTTCTGTTCCCAGAATTATTTTCAAATAAAGAATACTTTATTAGCTTCAAGATGTTTTTTAATGAAACCATTAATTTTACAGTAATCCCATATAAAAAGGGGCTGTGCCTTATTTGGGTTCAGCATGGGCTTTGTTAGGAATACCATGTTCTTAATAAGGCCCAGCAAGACATTTTTTACAACTTTATTAAACAAAAAGTAATAATTATTTTCACTTAACCGAAATAACTGCCATCCAATGTTCTTATGTAACAGTACCTTTTCCGATATTCTTAAATTTTTCGCTCGATTTTCTAATACCAAAAAAAAATGCTTTTTCTTAAGTGGGCCTTATTTGGCCAACTTACCTTATTGGTATGTGCTTTAATATTTTATAGATAGATAGATGTTGGTTTGTTCATCCTTAAGATGTTTACAAAACAGATATTGTTATTTAACAAACAGATTTAACATATCTTGAACAAAGCTTTTTAAACTGATATAAATTAGCAGCCTGTTTAGTTTCGTTCGGCATTTCATTATATAATTTGAGTCCATTAGAGAATAAGTTGTTTTGACAACATGATTTTGCTGTTAAGGGCAATCTAAAGTCATTTACAAATCTAGTCTTATAATTATGAATATCCTTATTTTATACTATAAATTCAGTTATATAACTAGGCAGTTTATTATTAATAATTTTAAAAATTAAAACTAGCGTATTAAAATAAATCCTTTGCTTAATGCTAAGCCACTGTAAGGTTTCCAACATTAAAGAAACAGATGTTCGTTTATTGCAAGATAAAACAATGCGCATACATTTGTTTTGTAACTTTTGCAGTCTTTGTAAGTCTCCTTCAGTGGCATTAAATAATATACTGGAGCAATATTCAATAGCTAGAATATGTTAATATGTTCGAATTTATAACAGACTAGAATCTGTTAGATGTGAAACTCTTTTTTTTATGTAAAAATCTCGCCTGCTCCTCAATTTTCTTATTTTTGGGTTTATTTGTTTTTATATGTTAAATTTTGTCTTGCAATATTATAAAATAAAAAAATCGCGGGCTGTGTGAAAGGCAATGTTAGCTAGGTCTCAACATCATACAATTACTTTTAGGGACCTAATAAATATTTAAACTATTTAAAATTTGTTTTCTAGGTACATAATTTAAAAATAATACATTCAAGACATACATTCAGGAATTTAGACATATTAGACATATTACATAAATTTTCAAAAATTTATTGTACATAAAAATTTAAATAAAAAAATTCTAAGATAGATATAAATTAGAAATACCGCCATATCTAAAATATCCCTATATTTTTCGTATAGGAATGATCACTCTCTCATGTCCCCCTAATCAAATGATCTCGAAGATTAATTAGTATACGTAGAAAAAAATCTAAAACAAGAAGGACGCACGAGTTTAGGTTTTCGTATAAATGTAGGCTCTATTTGATATTTTTTTTAAATATTTGTGTATAGATGGCAAAGTTTACTGAAGCTTTTATCGCAATATTTACAAATAGTAGTGGATGATTTTGAAGACATTTCTCTTGATTATAGTAACTATTAAATATATTTAAATCAACTAAAATGCTCGAACACTCAAGTAAAACTAAAATCAAAATCGTCACGACAATTTCAGTTTTCACAGTTTACATGCGATGACTGTGTCTAACGACATGCTTGCTTCGCGTCACTATCGTGAGCAGCGCATAGTCGCGGTCAATGCTCCGCGCACCGGGATTTGTTGCTGGGTAGTTTGCTTCTGCAATAGATTCTAGGGGGAAACTGTACTAAAACTTAGTCAAATGGTACTAAAGGCAGCAAATTAAAATGTTTTGAATAAATGGTAATATTTTATTGAACACTACAAAAACTAACATTTAAATCACAAAAATTACGAAAATATATCATTCAGGGTTTTGGATACATAAAAGTGTAAGTTACTAAATTAAAAATTATTAATATCAGTCTCATATACGTGAGTTTTATATTTGGGTTTTTGTTTTGTCGCCATCGAGTATTGAACTAAGGCTTCCCTGTAATTTCTTTCAGAATTGCCATGTACCTATCCATATAAATAGTTTGGCATTTTTCCTTTTCTTAGTTGCATTTTATAGATGGTGTTTCTTACCTCCTTTCTTATTACGAAAGTGTGGATTAACTTTAAGCTGTTCCCCATACACCATCTGTTTGTTACATTAAGGGCAACTTGAGCTCATTTGGAGATTGTGCCCTCAAATTTCTCTCTGACTTCTACTACCAGGTCATCTGTGTAACCTTGTACGTTGAAGCAATCTTCGCTAAGTCAATATAGGATGTTACCAACTACCAGTGACTCCTTGAGGCAGCCTCTAATGGCAGTCACTGTCACCTTGTCGGCTCCTATTGTGGTTATTACTCCGCTTTTTATCATGGCTTTGTGATCCAACCTACTATGGGTGCCTCAGTGCTGTTTTATTGCTGCATTTTGTAAAGATTCATATGTGGTGTTGTTGAATGCCCCATCCACTAATATACAAAGGAGAGTCTTTTTATTGTCGACAGCCTTTTCAACATTTCTTGCGAGGCAATGCAAGGTATTAACTGTAGATTTTCCCGGTTGGTAGGCGAATTTTTTATGGTAGAGTAGATGAGAGCATCATATATTATGTTGTTGTCCACTACTTTTTTCATCAATTTTATAAAAAAGGAGGTTAGACTAGCTGTACGTACTACATGGTCCTTTATTTAATATTATGCGACCCCTAAAATAAAGCATAACTTGTTATACACTGATCATTATTATTTAAGGTTTTAAGTAAAATAGACACCTACTTATATCTATCTTTCTTTATAGTTGCGGCCCTTCAACATTTATTCAAATTCATATGTAGTTCTCGGATTCTTTTTAGTGAGTAACTCTGTATTAGACTAATGGGTCTAAAAGATTTAGATTGTTTGCCAGGACGATTTTCTGTCTTTGGGATGAAGATGACGTTTACTTCTCTCCAGATAGGGTTTTGGTATGTAACCTAGAAGTAACAAAGTCCTTTTATAACAGAGTTGTGACTACCAAGGGCTCTACCTAACTGAAAAGGATCTTGTCTAAGGGTCCACATAAGCAATCAGCTAGTTGCAAACGTGAGGATGGAACAGTTTTCTACCACATTAAGGAGTCAGCAGAAGTACTAATAACTACGGATTTTCCAGGTTGTTGTGTGAACATTCTTCTAACATGGGTAGTAGCCTCCAATTCAATTCGTAGTGAGAACTAGCAAACCGTGGAGAGAGAAAAAGTAACCTGAGCTAACAAAACCTTTCAATATTTTTATCGCCAGGGCTGTTTGACATCTTCTCAACTCTCCTATAATGGGACTAGGATAGGTTGTTATCTCATCTTGTATGACTTTACAGGATGTATAGCTTATAGATACATCCGAGAGAGCTGAAGGGAAGTACATATGGTTTTCATACCTTAACTGTGTCATAGGGAACACTTCCTAGTTAAGTCTTATCATCCCAATAACCTAACATCCTTTTTTCTGAAGGTGCTGGGAAGGTTATGAGATAATGAACTAAGAACTGTGCAAACTATAATCCACTGCATCCCAACCAACACCACCTACATCCCATAGAGATCTACCGACTCCACCCTACATCTTGTAGTAAGATGTTTAGGAGGATCGTTAGGTAATAAGATGTCTACTCTATAGGTGTATTCATAGAAGTATAGTATTTCCTTTTTGGATATCTCTTCTGAATGTGCCGCATATCCAACCATAATGCACATCTACTTTATTTTATAGCTCGGTCTGCGACTTAATAGATTATATTTTTTAGACAAAGATCGAATGTCTTGTACATATGGGTTTAGAATACCTTGATTCATCACTTATGAGCATAGCGTTAGAACAAGATGCCTTGTGCTGGGACGTTGTAGTTGCATATTTACAATCACGAGTATAACAAACAAGAGGTTCTTAAAATTTTTATCATTGGCAGATTTTACTCGATTCTAATTACATGAAAATAATAATAGATATTGTGTACAATAATTTGCTTTTATTTTTAAACTTCTGAAATAATTAAGATAAGAAAACCCTTTTCATAATTATCATTTAATGCAGTTAGTGCATTAATCAACTGAATAATAAAGAATTGGAAATTACCATTAATTTTGCGGTTTTTATACAGCTCCTGTTGGCTGCTTCCTGCATCTTATTTGGCAATTAATTTAAATTACTACATGGTATTTTCTGTGTTTTAAGCAATACTTCAATAAAAATTATTTAGTTTAAGTAGGTATTATTCGTACAGCTAAAGTTGGTATAAGTCAAGTCGGTGCAGTTCGTAGCTTCATGATCATGTGTTTAGAATATCTGACCAAACTAGACTTCTTAAACCATGCGATGCAAGCTGACACAAAGGTAACCTTGATTGTAAGGAAAATGATATAGAGGATACTGTTGATAAAACGACTAACGGTACAGTGGGTTCTACAGTTTGTGCAGTACAGATTTGTACATATTAGTGTCGAAAGCACCACGATTAAGGACACGGGAAACAGATGCTATCATCAGGGCTGTATTTTGCCATGACTACTATGGAATTTAGTAGTGGACAACCTTCTCCGTCAACTTAATGCAGCTGGCTTCTATACTATAAGTTATAAGTTATGCGGACACCATAACCATCCTGATTAATACCAAATATGTACAAGTGCTATGCAACAATACAAACAGCACTTACACTAAGTGAATGATGGTGCACAGAACACTCCTTGTTGCAAAACTTAGGTCATCTGCTGTAATACTTTATGTACGTACACAAATAGCAAGCTTCAGTCCATATGGAAAATAGAAAACAATTTTAAAACAAATGAAATAACTGAAAGCATATTACATTAGAATTTTTTGGCAATGCACTATATGTAGTAATAGCCCAGGCATAATAGATTTCTACCTAAAAAAAAAATGTAGTTCTAATTTTTGGTATGAATGTTTCTTAGTAGGTCCTCTAGGAGCGACCCTTTAAAAGTCCCCACCTTTGGGGTGCCGGCGTAGTATCAAGGAGGCCTTGGCAATAGTTAAAAAACATATTTTGTTTTGTTTGAACACAGCAAAACGTCATTAAGAAAAGTTGTTTACAATCTAAAATTATGGTGTCATGCAAAATTTTAGAAATATCGAATGACTTATGAAACCATGTTTATTAGAAGAAACCGCAAAATTGTTTCATCTCATACACACGGCTTTATAAAAGTAGACCTATATTTCTGAAATTTTGCAGTGGGCTATAATTTTACGTTCTCACTAACTAGTTCTGATAACATTTTTCTATAATATGAAAGGAGAAGGTAATTTATCCTGATACTTTCCAATGAAAATTTGGTTTCTTCTTGTGCTTTTTGCTCCAAAAATAACTATGACGCGGCACCCCTGAGATGGGGACTTTTAAAGAGTCTCTCCTAGGGCATAAAGAACATTTCTGCCAAAAGTCAGAACTACATTATTGTTTTGAGGTTTCCTTTAAAATTTTAGATTTAGAGCAATATCATTATACTCTTTTGTTTAAAAGATTTTCATTCAAAAAAACCTTATTGACAATAATCTATGTATTATACATCCCAATTATTAATGTTTCTCTTATTTTGTTTTTTGTAATGGTGACACTAACTACAATAATGGAGGTTTTCCTGTATATTAACTGGTGCTATTATACACTCGTGAAAATAATAAACTTATTATGATGCTATTACTAACAACTATGATCAGTTCAAGTCTCAATTTTTCTTCTGTGGCCTACACTGGAATACAATACCATTAGCACCTCACACTTGACACTACCACAATATTGTGCATAGTAAATTAAAAAACTTCTTATGGGTACCGAGTGGTCACCAGCACGACTCAGCATAGGAACTTCAATGTTCAATCTTAAATGGTAAATTATTTGCTCCCCTAATTATTTTAAACAAAAGTCCGTAACTCTTTTTGTAGAGAAAGAAATACTAAATCTTCAAATTCCAACTAACAACATGATGGACAGCATAATACATAAGTTTGAAACTAGAGGTACAATATTAAATAGTTGTGTGATAATTACATTCAAAACTTATATCAAAATGAGAAATAGAACTTGCATTGAATAGGTACATTTTAACGAGAACAGAATCTAATAATAGGTTTTAAACATCAAGGAGCAATGAAAATGTAAATGTGCATGTCATTTGTTGAGATAATACCCACATTATTAATTTTCTTAAAAGTGTCAATTTTCAATTTATCAATTTCTCTATTTCCAAAAAAATGGAAAATTTTTAACAATGGTATGCATAGATGCAGTATTTTGTCTCTACAAGAAAGTTCTATACACTTTAGGTGTAAAATAAATTAGAGAGCCATATAATTGAACATTAAGTACTTAACAATGAAATCAATACACTGCTTCGTACATGTTTTACAACTAAAACGAGTTATGTACTTGGAAATTTTAAAAAAAATGTATATTGTACAGACTAGGAGTGTGGAACACTAGAAGTATACAAGATAAAGAAATGGAATAATAAACGAATTTGAAGACACAAACGTAGACATATTGGTATTAAGTGAACCAAAAAAGAAAGGAAATGGTAAAACACACCTAACAAATGGACATACACTAATATACAGTGGAGTGCAAAGTAATCAGAGAGCAGCAGTAGGAGTAGGGTGTATAGTACATAGAAAATTGGCAGGACAAATCATAGAGTGGAAAGCAATATCCGATAGAATCCTACTTCTAGAACTAAAAAACGAACAAGGGAGTATACAACAATAGTATCAATATATGGATCAGACGAAAATGAAAGAGCAAACAAAAAAGATATATTCTGGGAAGACTTAACAACAATAACAGAAGATGCTAAAGGAACACTATATCTAGCAGGAGACTTCAATAGTAGACTAGGCAAGAAAGACATAGAATATAAAACAATAATAGGACAACACGGAGAGGACACATGAAATAACAACGGAAAAAGGCTGCTAGATTTCTGCAACTTCAAAACTTAATAATAACAAACTCTTTCTACCAGCACAAGGAAATTCACAAATTCACCAGAGAACAACACAATAGAGGAGAAAAATCAATAATCGACTATATAATTGTTCAAAAAGAAGAAAGAAAAAACATATTAGACGTAAGAGTGAGAAGAGGAGCGGAAATTTATAACGACCACTACTTATTGATAGGAAAAATAAAACAGAAATACACAGAAATAGAAAAAAACATGACAATAAAAAAGAAAGCTACAAAACAATAAAAAATTATAAACTGAGAAATAAAGACATCGCTGCAAAATAATTACAAACAACGGAAAACAAAAAACAGGACAAATTTGATAGTATAAAACAGGCTAATACACAACAAGGATGGAACACATCCAAAGAAATAATTATAGAGGCGGCAAAAGAGATATGCGGAGTATGCAAAGCAGTTAATGGGAAAAATAAAACAGCCTGGTGGAATAATGAGATTAAGGAAGAAATCAAGAAGAAGAAAGAATTAATTTAATTTAATAATTTAATTTAATTTAATTTAATTTAATTTAATTTAATTTGCGCTCAGCCAACAGCCGTTAGGCCAATTACAGGCGTCGCTGTGCAGTTATAAGGACTTCCAACCCCACTAACGACTGCCGTGATGTTGTATGACCGCCGGGACCAACTTTTTTCAGTGATAGCCGTACCACTAGGCGCCGAGAAATGCAGTCGTGGAACTCCCATCCAAGTTCTGACCAGAGACAGCGTTGCTTAAACTCTGCTGATCGAACGTGGACGCTTGTTCAAGCTACACCACTCGGGACCCCCATGACCCCCAGATGGAAAAAATATTCAACAAACAAAACCCCACAACAGTATGAAACATACAAGAAACAAAAAACAAAAGTAAAGGAGCTAGTGGCAGCAGCAAAAGAAAAATCATGGATAGAGTTCAGAATAAGATGGAAAATGATAGTAATGAAAATCAGAAATTATTCTTATAGGGTACTAAAACCCTTAGAACAAATAAAAAAACACAAGAAATATACATAAAAAATAAAAACCAAGAAATACTAACAAATAAAAAAAGATGTAATGGAGAGATGGAGAGAATACTTCCAGAAACTACTAGGACAACAAAGACAAAACAATGAAGAGAATACAATTGAAACCAAAACCGAAACCCAGAGAAAGAAGAAGAAACTGAAGAAATAAAAATGGACGAACTGAAAAATGTAATAAAAAAACTAAAAAATGGCAAAGCACCAGGAAATGACAAAATTACCACAGAAATGATAAAGAACATGGAGAGGTGGGGAGGAAAACCCTTCTAGAAATTCTGAACAAAGCATGGAGAAACGAAAAAATACCCGAAGAGTGGGGAGTAGCACTAATAAAGCCAATACAAAAGAAGGGAGACAAAAAACAATGCAAAAACTATAGAGGAATAACACTATTGAACACCATAGTGAAGTCTATACAAACAAATTATAATAAACAGATTAAAGATAATCCTAGAACCACAACTAGCAGAACCACAAAGCGGATTCAGACCCGGAAGAAACACCCAAGATCATATCTTTACAATAAAACAAATAATAGAGAAAAAACAACCACAAATAAAAATATCTACCTAGCTTTCATAGATCTGCAGAAAGCTTTCGATACAGTTCCGAGAGAAAAAGTATGTAAAGGACTTAAGGAAAAGGGAATAAACAGTAAAATAATAAAAGTGATCCAAGATCTATATAAAAACAATATAAACTATATAATAAGTAATAACATGAAATCAGAAGGATTTAAAACAGAAATGGGACTACGATAAGGAGGAGGAGTAAGTACAACTTTATTCAATGTGCACGGGATTATCAAGAAAAGTGAACAAAAAGTAAATAAACTATTCATCGGACACAGAAACCTAGAAGAGTGGAAATGGCAGCAGGAGTTTTCGCGGATGACGTAGTGATAACTGCGGAAAGTGAAAAAAAATTACAAGAAAACCTAAACATATAGAAAGAGATAATGGAAGAAGAAGGCATGGAAATAAACATAAATAAAACGAAAATAATGGTAATAGGAGACAAAGATATTAAAACAAATATTGAAATAAATGTCAAGATAGAACAAGTAGAAGAATTCAAATATTTGAGGGTAACATTCGAGAGAACAGGAAAACAAGAAGCTGAAATAATGAAAGAATCGACAAAAACAATAAAACTGTACTACACAATGAGCCAAAAATTCAGAATAAAAAGAAATAGCTAGACAGATAAAAATAAAAGTATTAATACAATATATAGACCAGTCCTAACCTATGGATGCAAATGATGGGTACTCTCAAACAGACAAAAACACAAAATACAAGCAATGGAATGACATACCTGAGACGAGTAATGGGAGTGACCAGAAAAGATAGGATAAGAAACACTCAAATAAGGAAAGAACTAGGAGTACAACCAGTAATGCACTTTATCGAACAGAAACCAATTAGTTGGTGGGGACACATACAAAGAATGAATAATAACAAACAAGTAAAACTAGTATACGAAGCGAGAACACAGACAAAGAAGAAAAGAGGAAGACAAAGAAAAACATGGAATTAAGACATAAGTAAAATACTCCAAGATAGAGGAAAAACATGGGAAGAAGCAAAAAACAGAAAAAATGGAAAAAATTTATAGATACGAAATGAAATATAATGTAAATATATAAAGTAAGATGTGTAAAGTGAAATGTAGAAAGTAAACCCGACACCTATTAGGTAAAAGGGGATATGATTGTAATAATAATAATAAAGAAAGTTCTATACACTTAAGTGTAAAATAATTAGAGGGCCATATAATTGAACATTAAGTATTTAACAATGAAATCGCTACACTGCTTCGTGCATGTTATGTATTTGGAAATTAAAAAAAAATGTATATTAATTTTAGTACGACTCTGAAGTTATTTAGACATCCTATAGATCAGTGGTTCTTAACCTTTTCTTGGTCGACCTTAATTCAAAAATCTTTGAAGCCTGTGATCCTGGTGGTTTTATACTAATATGCCAAGCGATTAGTATTGCGTTGCAATATTGACAGGAAAAATTGTATACAGCACTAAAGCCACTAAACACTATTTTATGTGAAGTATTTGGAGAACTACAGACCTATATCCCTACTGAATGTGACATACAAAATTTTAGCCATGCTAATAAACAACAAGCTAAGAAAGGAAACAGAACGTAAAATAGAAGAATATCAGTGTAGATTTAGGAAGGAAGATCAGTAACAGACCAACTATTCACTTTAAAACAGGTGACTGAGAAAACAAGGAAGAAAGGAATCGCAGTTCACATGCTCTTTGTCGACTTTCAACAAGCATACGATAGCTTGGACAGAGCAAAATTGGTACAAACAATGCAAAATTTAGAGTTTCCCAAACATCTAACAGAATTGGTAATAATGACACTAAAAGAAACTCGGAACCAGGTACGAGTACAAGGAACAACATCTGACGGTTTTCAAACAAAACGAGGACTACGTCAAGGTGACCCCCTATCATCCACACTTTTCAATATAGCTCTGAAAGGAATTTTAAGAAAGTGCAGACTAACAAGTAAAGAAACTATAATTAAAGGTCCCTACCAAATTATGGCATATGCTGAAGACCTTACAATCCTGTGCAAAACCGAAGAAGGCTTAAAAGATATTTTCAATAAGATCATAAGCGAAGCGTATAATTTCGAGCTCCGAGTAAATGTAGAAAAAACTAAATACTTCGTAGCTAATAAGAAGCCAAATACAAACTCCAAACTAAAAATAAAAGTGCCCGTGGTGATAAACAGTTCAACTTCCAGCAAGAGGAGATTATAGTATATTTAGGATCGGAAATTTCCAGTGACGTTTACAGTGAGATAGAGAGACGGATATCCCTGGGGATGAGAAGTGCGGCATCCCTAAACACCTTGTTTAAAAATAAAAACGTGTCGCGAGCAGCAAAGGTACAATTTTATAATACAGTAATAAGACCAACAGTTACTTACGGCAGCGAGGTGTGGACCTTAAACCAAGTGTTTATCGAAAAACTAAGGGCATGGGAGAGGAAAATTCTATGGAAAATTTTTGGAGGGGTTAAGGAACAAGACGAGTGGAGGAGACGGATGAATGAAGAGCTGTATGACCTGTATAACGACACACACATAGTCAACATAATAAAACAAGGAAGACTGAAGTGGCTAGGTCACTTAAAAACAATGAAGGAAGACAGGATGACAAAGCGGGTTTTCCGAGAATCAATTGCTGGCAGAAATAGCAAAGGACGTCCCCTGAGGGAATGGTTCCAGGGTGTAAAAGAAAATTTGGACGAATTAGGAGTGAAGGGAATGGAAACAGTAGCGGCAAACAGAGACATTTGGAGAAAATTAGTAGTGGAAAAAGCCAAGGGCCTTAAAGGCCTATAGTGCTGATATATCATTTGAGACGATATATACCGTGCTTTAAGACAGGCACATTTTGTATAGCTATTCGTAAATTAATACGTTAATTATTCCAAAAACATATTGAATTTGCATTCCATGGGGTTTCATTAGGTCGATTAGTTTTCATATATTCATATTTATTTTTAAACATTAACCTATGTAACTTAGTTACAGATACCACCATAAGAATAACGATATTTGTATACATAAGTAACTACCCTGGTGCTGAATTTTTAAGGAAATATCACTTATACTCGGGGCCATGAGGCAACAAAATCCTGTATTATTCATAGTCACGTTTGATGCTATTTCAATAGAATTACTCTTATTAACAACTTTAGCCTAACTTAAATCGAAACAGCACCAAAGTCTGATAAACCTTTACCACTCATCTAGTTAGCATTCCTTGGGAACCTGATCCATATCCTACGAGGAAAACACCTGGTCATTCCCAGTGATCAACCACACAGCCCCCACTTGTCAACATCTTCACGAATAGAGCATCAATTTTTTAAATTTAATTTTTAACAGAAAAATCATGTTAACCATCCGAGACATAAGGTGTAACTATTAAGTGCAACTTGTATCAAAATCAGTGAAAATAATCTCAATATTTAAAAACAAAGCATGTCACATTTATTAGAATCCCAAATATAAGTATATTGTGGTATAAACGCTACACCGTATCAACAATCCACCCTGTCTCACATAAATAAGTCGTTAGGAAAGGTAACTCATCATTTTTAAACTTCTTTTTTTCCCAGATAGTTCTACCCAAACTCTTTGTTAGACTCATTCCGGCAAATCTCTCTTTCAGTATTTCATCACCTTACAATTTGAGCAATTCTTGTAATCCAACTGAGTCATCTTCAATGCCATGAAAATTAACTGAAATGGATTTTTAACCCAAATATATTTTTCAATTTGGAGATTTTGGCGGAAAACAATTTTCCATTTTCTTTTCAAGGTTTCTTAAATGGTTTGTAAAGTAGACATGGACTCTGCGATGACAGTAATAAAAATAATTTTAGAAAACAGAACATTTCTTGCTTTTTTATTGAATTTCATGGAGACATCTTGCAACCCATCCAAAAAGCCCTCGCGACCCTGAGTGACAACCTGAGGTTAAGAACCGCTGCTATAACAGTTCTTAAGTGAATTATTTGAATTTTTTAATAAACATTTTCTGTATTAATAAATATCTTGAGACATTTAACAAAGACATTTACTTTTACAGGAGCCACAAATGCGTTCACTTAGGTGGTATTTATTACTTAAATGTCATAAATATTTATTATATAAGTTCTGCCTAACTTGCGTTTTATGCATTACTTGTATTGTTTAAGGGCTGGAAATTTAAATTTTCATTTCATATTTAACCACCATCTTATTTTTGCTAGAAAATTTCATTCAAATATAGACGAATATTAACATGCAATGGTTGGGGGACTGAAAGATGTGCTACAATTGTTGTACATAATTTCATACTTCTACACATTGTCTAAATCTAAATAGTTTCACATTTTGCCAAAATTTTAAAATTATAGTTGTATTTTACGTAGTTTCTCTGTTTTAAACTTTACAGTTGCATATGTGTTATACAATGTGTCTGATGCTACGAATAAAGTATTCTTTATTCGTAGGTCTGACGACATGTGGAGCATAGGGAAACGCCAATGGTAAATTTTGCTTAAGGTCAATGAGGGCCATGGATGTCCTGGACTCGCAGTGGTGCATTTATTGGATGTCGTTCTTGTGCATAATATGTATTTATTTACATCATGTTATATATCAACCTACATTACTAACTTTTGACTATATTTCAATTCATAATTCGTTTATTAAAGCCTGATATTCTGAGATTTCGTATTTATTTAGCCATTATAATCACTATTGCTTTGAAAAACAAAGTTTCTGCCTTTGAAGTTTAACTGTCTAAACAGCAATTGCATTATTCTTCCATGCTGTGCAAACTATTTTATGAGATTTTATTTGTATTGACGAATAAACTCGTTATTTCTATAATTGACAGAGGATTTCAAAACATATAGGCATAATTCAAGTTAAATTTCAGTAGGTACTCTCCCGGTTTCTGTATCACTATGACAACAAATTTATTGAATTATAAATTCAACCCTACAAATTTGACAGCTTTAAGATGGTATAAGGTATAAGTAGGGAAATCAAATACGGCTGAGGATGGCAAATGTGAGGAACAGGCATGATACAGTACAATGTGATTCAAGGGCATAGCCAGAATACCAGTTAGAAGGGGGCATAAATTTAATTACACAATCAACTACCTACTATTATTATTATTATAGTGTTATTTCATTTTTTACAAATTACAAAAATTTTAAGTTGAAATATCATCAGTTTCCGCAAATCTGCTGCAAATAGTAACTTTTTTTTTAAAATGTAGAATGTGAATTGCAATAATGATTATAAATCAACTGCCTTTTGCTCTTTATAAATGTTTAAGGGTGGGCAACTGCCCACCCCTGCCCCTCCCTGGCTACGCCCATGGTGTGATTCATAAGTATGGTCGTTAAATTTAAGAGTAGTTAGAGAACATTAAACAGAACAACTTTGCATACACTATACATCCAAAATTAATAATGCACAAAACATTAAAATATTTAATTGTTTAAACTGATCTAAGGTTACTGCATTCAATTTTTATGAACATAACACAGTTCAATAATCTTAGGCACAGGTGGTTGCGATAAGACGAAATTTGGGTAAAATACGGAAGCAAAAAGCAGTTGTTTGGGTATTTCAATCGCACTTGGAAAGAGGTTAATGTACTCTTATCAGATTTACTAATAAAGATTTTGGTGTTAGCCAGTAATTCTCAAAAGTTTGCTGAGGCCCTACTGCAATTCTTTTTCCATATACAATTAATTTTTAGTACCATGTACGTCTACCGAGGTCAGTATAGAACTATTTAATTTAATGACCATAAATGCATGCATACTATTACCATATAGTCCAATCTTTATATATGGGACAGTAAATTTGAAAAGTGTAAAGCAAAATGTGATGCATTTTAGGAGTTCAATATGAATGTTGTGTATATATTTTCTTGGGCAAATGTCCCACATTTGCTATGGATGGTTAGAAAACATCTGTATATAATAGGTAGTAGTCTAATTTACGTAACTAAATGCAGTGTACTTTCTTTATAAGTTTCTGGAGCAGTTACTGAAATAGAACTTAAAATTTATGTACGCATATATATTTTAGAATTGTTACTTTTTAATTGAGTTGGATACAGCCGTGAGCAGACACGATTTTTAGTGGCAGCGATAAACAACTCGTTTTACAATCCTTATCCCATGTACCTGTTTTTTGGAAAGAAGAGTTAAAGTAACCAACGAATATTAAATGAGTGCATACTTAAAACGGAGAACAAAGGGCGGTAGTGACTAAATTAAGCAAATTGATAAGTGGACTGTTTCCAATGTGAGAGAAATCTGTTCGAGTGAGTGTCAATAAATTTAAATGCGAGTAAAGGTGTGCATAAGGCAATCATGAAATTCTGTAGGATTTATTCAATAGTTACTTAGGTATATGCCACAAATATTGGGTAGCAGATAGAAACCCCCTTAAGGGATATTTTTATTCAGGAAAATAAATCAACCCTGCCTACCGCAGATTTCAGGGGCTTCCTGATCCAGGAAGCTAGCACCAGAAAGGGTCTCTTGTCCAGGGATATGGATGAAGTCCACAATGGCAGAAAGGAGAAGCCTTGGTACGGCGGAACTGGCAAAAGTGGCAGTTAAGCGGTTTTCCCGCTGCAAGTACACCAAGACTGTGATGGCACAGAAACCGAGCTACGTCGATTGGCATCAGCATTTGACTAACATAGCATCATAGCAAAGTGTTGCCTAATGCATGAATAGGGATCAGAAGTACATGCTGGCCATAGACTACACCTGAAGATTTCTCCAATTGTAGCAGTTGCTGTTCCATTGGACAAAGAAGTTGGAAGGCTAAAGAGTTGATCTGTACCAGCGCAACTACTTATCCACTATAATATATTCCGGCGTCTTTTGGTTATGGTCGAGTATGTGTGTTTCTGCTTGAGGAAATCCTTTGGCGATGGGCAGATGGCAGCGGATGAGGCATGAGCATAAGAGAATGGTCGCTTATGTAGTTAAATGAGGTAAACATGCGCGTTCGGCAGCACCTGTGGTGACAAAGCAGCCCTATTCAGAGGAGCGCTGCTTTCACCAATCCGGGGAGAGAGTTAGAACAGGTACCCTAAACAAATGCTTGCTTCAATCAAATCAATGAGTGGTAACCACGGTTGCTCATGCATTGTTCCAAACATGGTCAAAAACAACAGAATGTAATACAGAAGAGAAAATACAAAATTGTAGCAAAAAATGTTTGCACGTTGCAGGATAATGTGGATAATGTCTGTCCAGAAAGAATGACCGCTGTGGTTGCTCGGGAGCTTTCTAGATATAACATAGACATAGCTGCATTGAGTGGGACCCGGCTTTGCTCGTGGTGTTAGTATTACATGGTGTGCTACGTAGAGGTTCAATTTTGGTCAGTTCTGCGCATGACGTCAGCTTGGGAGCAAGCAGTAAGATCCGCCGTAATTACTAACTACCCGGGATGCTGAAAAGCGCCGTGTGCGAACGGGTTATTAAACAAAAATAGTTAGGTGATAAATAAAATGGTTGTTGGAAAACACAAGCTTCCTTTACCATTTCAAAAGGGTATTATTTTAAGCAACCGCTCTTTAACACGTTTATATTTTTACCTCCGCGATAAATATAACATCGATTATTTAATAAACATACAAAATCAATCAGAATGTAGCGGAAAACTTTTTCCCTACATTCGAGGTATGGGTGCTACCAATAATCACCCAGATCCACTTCAAATCAAGTACAGAATTCGGTAGTACGTACTGAAACGACATTTATTGTCTATATTGACAATGAACAAAAATACCGAAGAGGATACCCAGCCTTGTTTAACCGCAGAGTTTTTTGCAAATACCATTGAATCTTCAGAATTAGAAAACAAGGATGTGGATGATAATTTAAATATTCATAAAAATAGTACCCTGCTAGAAGATTATACCTTCGCTGAACCAGAGTATGAATCCGAAGTTGTTTCCTCAATCTGAAATATCTACTTTCCATGAAACTCCATTTGAAAATACTTTAAACGCCTTGAATTCAAATCAACTTTCTGAGACTTTTAGTAACCATTGTTTAAAGTATATAGCAGGATATATAGCTGACAGACATAAAAATAATTATAAGGATTTAAATTTGGGCGTAGCTACAAGGAGACTTGATATTTCGAGGAGTCCGGATTGGATAGTTTCTTTCAAAATGACATTTAATGTACCCTAGTGAAGAATTAATGCAATTAGCTCGAATTCTATACACACACTTTAGTCGTTTACATGGTGAATTGTTGTCAAAAGAGTCGTGAGTTTAAAAAAAAAACGAGAACACGGCAAACGTCTAGGCAGATGGAGAGAAGTTAGTAGGGCCTTTAAGAAGATAGGGAATTGTAAAGCACCAGGGTACAATGGTGTGCCTGCAGAAATATTCAAAAATGGCGGGGATGCATTGCTATTTCAACTGCACCAGCTAATATGCAAAATGTGGTAGTAAAAAACTGTGCCTGAAGAGTTTAAAGTGTCAATTATTTGCACTCTCTACAAGGGTAAAGGGGATCGCTCCAACTGTAACTCATATAGGGGTGTATCTCTTCTTGTCATAGCTGAAAAGGTTCTGGCAAAAGTCTTATTAAACCATTTGCAAGCTTTATCGGATAAAATATATGTGCTTTGTCGACTTAGAGAAGAATTTCAATCGTGTGCCTCGGGAGGCCCTCTGAATAGTAATTGGATGTAATTGGTATACAAGGTCAAACCAAATTTTAAGTAGGTTAGGATGGATCAATATCAGAGAATTATTGTATTATCTAGTTTTAGTTTTTATTTATAAGATATTCAAGAGAGTAATGCCTGTTTATTTTAATAAATATGTTGTTTTTTGTAGAGAAGTGCATGACTATTAAACAAGAAATAAAAATAATTTACATGTACATAATGTGGACCTCTCTCTGTCAAATATCTGATTTCAAATATCTTGCAAGTACCATATCAGCTAATGTCAAACTCAATATGGAAATAAATACACGTACTTATTGCGCAAGCTTCGGTAGCTTTTAGGTGATTGCAGAAAAAACTTTGGAAGTCTCATGATGTAAGGCTTCCAACCAAATTTTCAGTAGACAAAGCAGCAGTCTTGGTGTCTGTACAGACACCATATTAAGATATTGGATCAATTTAATTTAAAATGCTTAAGATCAATCAAGCATATTAAGTGGCACAACTATAAACGAAACACCAATTTACTAAGAAGAGCGCAGATACCCGGTATTAAATATACCGATGCAGAGGCAGCTACAATGGTGTGGGCATATATTGAGAATGCCTGATATCAGATTTCCAAAACAGATGTATGCCGAATTGCTTCATGGGGATCGCAAAGCTGGTGGGCAAATGTTGAGATATAAGGACAACATAAATTAGTATATGACAAGATGTAGCATTTCTCCAAATACCTGGGAAGCAAAGACATTAGAAGACACTGGAGAAATTATTTATCTATATAAGAAAGCAGCATAGACTTGAGAAAGTGAGTGCTAGAAGAAATTAAAAGAGAATCGACCTAGGCCTGTTGCCATATACAGGGTGTTTATTGTTTTCTCTGTATCCTCTTAAAGGGCGATAGTACACCTTAAAAGGAGTCGATAAACCTTAAAACGCCTTAGTAAAAGTTGTCTAATAAGCGAGATAAGAATTCCTATAGTTTTTACATTAAACAATTAATTTGTTTTAAAATCTAGTAATCTACTACTTATTCAGCATTGTCCACTACAAAGAGTTATCACCATGTTGTATACAAAGTCTGGCTCGGCATGCTCACAACCATTTATACTCTGCAAGGACCAAACCTTGTTGACGAATTCAGCTGCTGCTGCTTGCACCCGATGCGGAGATAATAATAAAATTTTTAGTCAAACAAAGGTGATAGTAAAGGTTAATTATCGATGACAACTTTACCTATCCAATATACAAACTTAATAACAATTGGACAATGCTAATTAAGTAGTAGATTACTAGATTTTAAAACAAATTAATCGTTCAGTGTACGCGTAAAAATTAAATGAATTATCTCGCTTATTAGTCAACTTTTACCAAGGCTTTTAAGGTTTATCGACTCCTTTTGAGGTTTACTATTGCCCCTTAAAAGGATACAGAGAAGACCGTAAACACCCTATATACTTACAACAAACTTGGTGAACTCTTCTGTGACCAGTATGGGATTCTATAGTCATCAACATACTCACCAGTGAGCTGATGCAACGATTCAACAATAATTGCCATGGTCATATCGGCCTGAATATCATCATGCCACAAATAAAAGAAATCGAGATTTAAACAGTAGTGAGGAAGGTAATTTGAATCCATTTAGTAGAAGCAAAAAGGTTTTAAGATTGCCGACGAAATTGGAAAGAACGTAAGCAAAAGAAATAGATGAGCGAGTTGAAAGACATAAAGGACATGTTAAAAACTATGCTAGAGGAGATAAGGCACAATAGAGAAGAAAATAGAAAACTAATTAGAGAAGAGAAGAATTGTTAAAGGAGGAAGTCTGGAACACTGAATAGAAAAAACTAGTAGCAAGAATTGATAAACTTGAAGATAAACTGGAGGATATGGAAAAGGATAAAAGGAGAAACAACATAGTGATTAAAGAGATTAAATTTAACAAACAGCGTATAATTTAATACAAACAGCCTAGTACTACCTCGAGGACCAGTTGCCAGTGGAAGCAGAGGTAAACAAAGTAATTACCTTAAACAATAAGAGTGGGAAAACTGTAAATATTATCAAAAGGGTAAACTGGAAGGCCATGCAAATAGTCATTAATAATAAAAACAAACTATGCGAATCTAGGGTTTACATTGATAGTGACCTTACGCAAAAGAAATAGCAAAAATTGCGAAAGAGGAAAGAGGTGAAATTGATTGCAGAAGATGAATTGCATGTATGGGAGGAGAGAGAAAAAGGTATAGTAAAGACGGCAAAAACTCAGTAAACTAGAAACGCTAAGAAAAATATGACGATGAAAGCAAAGGACACGGACAAGTGAAGGGATTTGGCAACAACAAATGTAAAGGTTATTAATGGAAGCGGGCATACAAAAAAAAATGGGAAAGGTAATGGAAAAGAACAGAGTTGGGAGAATATAGAAGCTAGGGACATGGAATGTAAGATGAATTGCGGGCAAAGAAGAATTGGCAGTAGAATTTTCGAAATGGTAACTGTTTATTATCAGAACTGTGGAGGTATGCGCACCAATCAGCAACAATTGTGGATTGAATCGAGTCAATTAAACTTTGATGTGATATACATAACAGAAACATCTCTGAATGAAAACATATATGATTCCGAACTATTTGATCCTAGTCTATATACAGTGGTAAAAGCAGATAGAAATTTGAAATTTTCTAATAAGGTAAGGGGTGGTGGAACAATGGTGGCGGTACGAAAATCGTGTGGTATCAAGATTATCAATACTTTCATTAAATGTGCCTCATATGAGGCTGTATTTGTACACCTCAGAATACATAAAATTAATATCATAGTTATATCTGTTTATATACCCCCTAACTCAGATATTCAATATTATCGAGATTTTTTTGCATTTGTTGATGAGAACCGGCAAACTGTTGAGGTATCTGTTGTATGTATTGTGGGAGACTTCAATCTCCCAGAACTGAATGGCACCGATATAAATTTTAAAACTAATTATACCACCAAAGTTCGTGAATTATTGAATTTCATAAATTTAAATAATTTAGCTCAATTAAATCATATTATTAATGAAAACGGGAGAACGTTAGATTTGGTACTTGGAAGAAGTAAAAAACTTCGCACATTTCAAATAACTAAGGAGGAAGCCCCTCTTCTTAACGTAGTACCACATCATCCGCCATTAAAAATTCAAATAGAAGTAAACCACACTGCAATAAGTGAGCAAAATAATAGTCCCAGGTTTTATAATTTTAAAAAATGCGACTTTCTTCTTTTAGCGATTCTAATTAGAGACGCCAACTGGACACATGTGTTTGAAATGAAAGATGTAAATGCTGCGTTAAGCAAATTTTACGAGATACTATATCACATTTTTGACAACTATGTACCGAAAATAAAAAGAAGGAGAAATAAGTATCCTATATGGTTTGATGAGGAGATAATAAACTGCTTAAAATTAAAAACGAAACATTACAAACTCAGGAAACTATCTCCATCATATCAACAAGCATATAAACAATAGAGAGCTAGATTGAAGTCTCTTATTAACACTGCATACAAAAAATACTTAACCGATATTGAATCTTGTATTAAACAAGATTCTAATCAGTTTTGGAACTATATAAAGTATACTAAACAAAATGATACCTCAATAGATTCCTTTATTGTAGGAGATAAAATTATAAGTGGATCCCAAGTAGCAGATGAGTTTGCAAATTATTTTCAATCGGTTTATTCAAACATCGTGTCATCTTATGATATTGAACATTTAGCTGGAGATGTGGTCAGTAATGAACTGTTTTACTTTACCGAAATTACAGATGCAGAGTATAACTTAGCTATAAAAAAACTAAAACCCAAAAGAGCTGCTGGACCAGACAACATTCCACCCTACATCTTAAAAGGCTGTGGCGACTGGCTAAAAGATGTTCTGCTGTACATATTCAATCTCTCAACACAAACTCAAGTTTTCCCAGAACTGTGGGGGGAATCTTTAGTAACACCTGTTTTTAAAGAGGGGGATAAAAAAGTCATAGAAAATTATAGACCAATAGCGATATTGTCTGCTCCAGCAAAATTGTTTGAGCAACTGATTTATACTAAATTATCTTGTCACATCATGCTACACATATCTAATTGTCAACACGGATTTGTTCCCAAAAGATCTACTGTATCTAATTTATTAACTTTTACAAACGACGTACTGAACGCATTTGAGTCTAAACTGCAAACTGATGCTATTTATACAGATTTCCGAAAGGCATTTGATACTGTGGATCATGACGTATTGTTAAAAAAATTATTTACCTATGGTTTACATCCAGCATTAAAATTCTTTGCGTCCTATCTGCAAATCCGTAGGTATGCTGTTAGATATGGTGGATTCTGGGGTACCGCAGGGTTCCAATTTGGGACCTTTATTATTCCTAATATTTGCCAGAAGTACTGAGGTTTTCAAAATGTTTACTTTTTGCTGACGATTTAAAGTTTTTTAGAATTGTTAAGGATGATCAAGATGCCGAGGGACTCCAAAAGGATTGTGATGCTATATATGAATGGAGTATTCTAAACAAATTACATTTTAATATAAATAAATGTCAAATTATTAGTTTTAATTCCAGGGGTGTTTCCATTATGTTTGACTATAACATTGGTGGAGTTGTACTTAGACGCACTGATAGTGTGAAAGATTTAGGAGTAACTTACGATTGCACATTGAGTTACAACCAACACATATCAAACATCCAGTCGGGTGCTTTTCGTACTTTGGGATTTATTATGAGACAAACTTATAAATTTAACAATATTGCTACAATAAGAAAATTATATGAAACACTAGTCAGACCACAACTAGAATATGCCTCTGTTATTTGGAATCCACTTTTTATATATCAGTCAAATGAAATAGAAAAAATTCAAAAAAAGTTTCTGAGATTTCTCTATTTTAAAAAGTATAAACGATACCCTGACTACAATTATGTTCGAACTGCAGACTTAATGGGTGAATTTAAAGTCGTAAGTCTAGAAAGTCGACGTAAGTTAAATTTAGCTATGTGCTGCTACAAAATTTGGAATAATTTGATTGATGACAGCAACATATTATCATATCTAAAATTAAAAGTTCCACCTCGGCGTATTCGAGCCTCCCTAATGTTTCACATACCACTAGTAAATCATACATCTAATGCTCTCTTAATTCTAATGCCGCGGCTTTTGAACGAACTGATGAAACGTATTTCTGATTTGGATCTATCACTTCCAATTAAACAATTTAAAAATCTATTACGTGACTATTATAAAGATAAATAACATTTGCTGTTTGATGTTGCCTCTCCATATCTGATTGGATGTGGCCAACACTACCTACACATTTATTTTTATTATATATATATATTACATATGCATTGACATGGAAGAATTTAATGTAAATTGTTGTGTTGTCTGTGTAATTAGGCTAACAGCCTGTTCAGGCAACAATAAATAAATAAATAAATAAATAAATAAATTAAATAAATAAAAAAAATTGTAAGTAAGTTTTCTTGCAGTACCAGAAACTAAGAAAAAACTGTGTGGCTGTGTTATTTTAGAGACGATACACAAGTTGTTGTATTCAGGTGTGGGAATTAAAGAAAGACCAAAATAGAGGAGGAATTGCTAGAATAGTAGTAGAAACAACTATTTCTTCTTCCAATTACATCTGCTGCAATTTAATGAGTGTTTTTTCTCATCTTTTGGATTTTTGATTCTTAGACTTACCTGTACTTATATTTTGTGGTTCATTAACTGCGGCAATAATTTCAAAATAACTTGTGGTGCTCTTTCGATGCGCATTCTCATTTTGATTCCATATTTAGATTGTTTGTTTACTTAGTTTTAGTTTTTGTGCAAGGTTAAGTGGAGGAGCGGTCTGCAACTATGTTACTTAACTGAACTTTGCCCTGCACTGTAATAATATTATACATCTGTAAAACTTTTTTTTATATTTATGTCAATAAAGGCACTTTATTATTATTATTACTATTATATGGTCCAAATAGAGGCGAAAAAGGGTAATTGAGAAAAAAATTCTGGTAGAAGCTGCAGAATATAATTGATAAGAATAAGGGGCAATTAGTTATCGCAGGTCATATTGACAAAAGAGTAGAGAATAAACCGGAAGGCGCAATACAATTGGCATTTATGGTGAAGACATAAAAAACACAAATGGGGAGTAATTTATAGACTTATGTATTATCAATGATCTCATGGTGGCTAATACCTTTTATAAGCACAGCAAAAACATTCATAAATATACTTGAGAAGTTGCAAGCAGGGATGAAAAGTCAATTATTGATTTGATACTGGTGGAAAAAAGCTTCAAACAGTGTAAGAGTCAAGAGAGGGTCGAAATAGGCAGTGAACACTACTAGTTGTTGTCAAGATGAAAACTGAACTAAAGTCAGAGCTACAATGCAAAAAGGATGGCAAAAGATTTTGTAGTATTAAGTCACAAATTGCTAGACTCGAATATTCAGAAATTGTACAGCGCTAGGGTAGAACAGTATCTTTTTTGGAGGCGTTTGCAAGGAAAATGGAGGAAAACAGTAAGGGGAATGCAAATTTACTATATAAAACGTTAAAAATTTGAAACAAAACAAGAAAATGCCATTTAGACATGTGATGAACAATGATGGCAATTTATTAGCTTCAGAGGAAGTGATGGAGAGGTGGATGTAACATTTCAGAGATTTTGGGAGGATCAACTGCAAATGAAACAGCAGAGGAGGCTGAAAAGCATAGTAATGCGGAGTTAGAAAACAAGAAAAAACAAATAAGAATAGATGAAGTACGTGAGGCAATTAGATCTTTAAAGATAAAACCGGAATTCTTAAAATATATGGGAGAGACAGGTGTAGGTTGGTGAGGGGCAAAAACCAGCACCGAAAGACTTAACAAGTGGCAGTAATATCAACTCGCTTTAAAAAAGGTCATAGTAGACAATGTGACGACTATACAGGAATTTCACTGTCGAGTGTTCCTTTAAAAGTGTACGAAGCAATCTTAGAGAAGAGACTCAGGCAAGACCTGGAACATACGATAGAGGAAGCCTAGAGTGGTTTCAGACCAGCCTCAGATTACTCAGCAAGACGAGAAGTTAATGCAACACTGAAGGCAGTACTGCTTGGCCTTCATAGATTTACAGAAAGCTTTTGACAGTATCCTAGCGAAAATATCTGGAAAGTATTGGAACAGAGGAATATTGCTAATTGAAGCTGTGCATTTCCGTGACAATAAAAGCTGTTTGTTAGAACTCATGGATCTATTTGACATGGTGAATCAATCCACGTTGTATTCTCTCTTCTTCATATTCTTTACTTTATACTTTATAGGTCCTGGAAAGTTTTTGCCTTCTCCATTACTTTCCTCCATTCTATTCTGTTATCTATTATATTGTTCTAATTTTTTATTTTCATTGTTTTAATATCATCTTCTACTTGGTTTTTCCATCTTAATTTTGGCCATCCTATTGGTCTTGTTATTAGCGGTATCCAATCTCTCATTACTAGTTTTGGTGAATTTATTTCTTTCCTGTAAATATGGCCATACCATCTAATTCTTTGAGCCTTACATACTCTCACAATGTCTTCTTTTTTTAACATCCTGTCAGTCTCGTAATTCATTAATGGTCTCATTTCATCTTCTCGTTCTTTTTTGGGTATCATAATTGTTCTAATAATTCGTCTTTTAAAAATTCTCAATAGTTCTTCGTCTTTCAAAAATTCTCAATATTTCTTCTTCTTCCTTTGTTAGGCTCATGGTTTCCACTGCAGGAATATTGATGAGCACATTATTTAAGCGGTAAAAGCATGTATGGAAAAATCATAAACTACGTGAGGTACAACACCTGTACAAAACAGTTTCAGACATTTAGAAAAGTTCGCCAAGGAAAACAAGCTATGTGCGCTTCTGTTTGTGGTATTAATGCAGAATATAGCCAGATTAAATAAAGATAGAACAAGAAAAGTTAGAGTAGGAGTGACAGACTTAGAACCAGTAATGCTCAGTAAATTTTTGTATGCAGATGATTTAGTTCTGATAACAGAAAATGAAAAAGAGAAAATTTGATCATTTGGAAGGAAATGCTGGCTGAATTTGGCATGGACATAAATACTGGAAAAACAGAAACTATGGTAATGCGAAGAGCGGAGAATAATTTACTGATTAAGCAAGCGGACAACTTTAACTATTTGGGCTCCATTATAAATTCTCAAAGGCAGATGGATTCCGAAATTAACAACAAAACAACGGTAGTAAACAAATTATTATATGGGCTAGATAAGGCGTTCATGAGGAAACAGGAAGTGAGAAAAGGTACAAAACTAAGAATTTGTCGATCTGCATATATGCTTATGGGCGAGTCGTGGGTTCTGACAAAAAGGCTGAAGAATAAGCTTGAAGCATGCGAGATAAGAATACTAAGAAGAATAGAAAGAGTCACGAGGCTGGACAGGATACGTAATGGAGATATAAGAAAAAGTTTAAGTGTTGAACTGCTGGAGGTCTTGAGATTTTAATAACAAAATGGCAACTAAGGTGGTTTGGACACCTGGTGAGGATGGGCAACAGCAGAATTCAAAAGAAGTTCTGGAAAGTAGGTATGGGCAGGAAAAGGAGAAGGGACAGGCCAAACAACACTTGGAATAGAGAAACAGCCAGATCACTTGAACAGATTAAAAGCTCGTGGGGTCTCGCCAAGCTAACAGAGCAATTTCGAAAAAGGTGGAAGAAGTTAGTTGACACCATGTTACCTACTTATTTTCTATACCGGAAGGTAGAAGAGAACCTGATTATGTATGTATGTATGTACTTTTTTATAACATACAGTAAGAGACATGTTATTTAATACGAAGGTCATTAAAGAAACAAGTACAGAGTTACATACTTTCTATACTGCTTCGGTGGTTAGAAAACTATTTCTTCTTATTAGATGGTTAGTAAATATAATACTCTGAATAACATTTTGCGTGTGTACTTGCAAAATCACCTAAAATTATTTTTGAAGAATAAATAAGTAAGTTTTTCCTAAACTGATAGTCAATTCAAGTATTGCATTTTGTAATGAATACGGGTTTTAGTATTTCTTGTTTGTACCTACATGGGGTTTATTTTTAAGTTAATTTAATAAAGTGTAGAATAATGAAAAAAAAAATTGTGAATAGTGTTTTAAACACAAACCTGTGTGTAAATTTATCAGTATTATTCTTTCCCATTAAAAATAAAATACTTAACAAGTAAAGTATTTCTTTTATTTATTAATAACCATAAATACAAAAAAAACAATTAACTAATTCTTCCATTTCTTGTCCTAGAAAAATGAAAATTTTAATATGTATATTAGTGAAAAACTATTACCAACATACAGAAGCACGAAGAGCATTTTCTGCATAGAAGAATTCTTCCGATTGACTGGGAATACACTCTTTGTAAGTAAGGATGCCTAATCGATCTCGTTGGGAAATATATGCATCGATTACAAATTTATGACATTTCATTTTCTTTGCTAATAGTAAATTAGTTTCATTGTCAACCATACATGATAAAAAAACTTCTAAAACTTGTTTAGGGCAGTCATGTTTGTGCAGTGTTGAAACCAGCAATTCGGGAGGAACTGTAGATTTAATGGAATTTTTCTTTGTCAGCCAATTCTACAATGGCATACAAATGTTAATTACATTGATGAAATAAGTGTAATAATACATACAGGCTTGATAAATAATGAAGTTATTTTCTTCCATTTTTTTAAAGCAGCCAGAGTATTCAACTGAATCCATTCATATTGGAAATCGTTAAGCCTTGCAAATTGTTTGAATTCTGCGATTTTTTGTTCTGATTTGGTGCTTTCTGAATCCTTTTCCCATTCCTTTTTACATATTTGAGCCATCTGCTCTGTTATAGAATTACTGAACATGTTGTTGTCCACTTGCCATTCTACGGAGAAATATTTTTTAGTCAAAAACTATTTTTTTAAAATTTTTATAACTCACTTATAAAGTTCTTGTAGTCAGATAACATCATATTCTTATCGTGATTTAATTTTGTGTGATGTTCAGCTAAGAATCGAAGTAATTTTTTATATACATGCTCTTTGTTTGATGTATCTTTGTATCCTAGATAATATAAATAGATCTAAAATAGTTACTGTTTAGAACCAACATTTTCTGGTAATAAATTAGTATTGAAATAATACTTACAATATCAGAATAGTTTCCTGTTGCCCTACAAAAAAAATTTTAACAATTAGATGAATGAATTTATTTCTTACTTACATATAGAGGTCAGATAATTCTTCTAATTTTAACTCTTGCATGAGGTAGTTAGTGTAATGCTGCAAGGCAACTTTACGTTTTGATAAATGATGAATTAAAACAGATAATTTAAGCGACTTCTTTAAGTACAATAACACCTGGAACAAGAACAGTTAGAACTAAGTATTAATACTTATTTATTTAAAAGCAATATACAGCTAAAATAATGTTTCCATCTTGGCTGTTAACGGCTTCGTCTAAGAGTTCTAGTTTCTGGTTTAGAGAACGATATAGATATAGTGCATAAGGCATTCCTAAAAACATTTTCATAATGGTTTCTTGAACTGAGGGAACAGCATTATTGGACGGCATTCGTACATCTTCCAGCACTAAAAACGTATAGATATGTAGAATCAAAACATATCCAACTGGTTAAATTGTAAGAGAAAAAGTTTACAAACAAAATAGTAAGTTACAAAAGAATCCAGCAACAGAATCAAGTCTTGATTATTTTTTGAGATGGCCCTGCTTTTTCCAAATTACTGTAATATTACTATTCCTCCATAATGCTTTCTCTTCCACAAATAGAATTTAAGTTGCTACAGAGACTGAAACATAAGTATTTAAAACACTGTGAATTTAAGTTAAATGTTGTCATTCAAAACCACGATTACACACAGATAATTAATCTCGTTGGCTTACAACCATTAAATGACCGCCGAAACATAGCAGGTTTATGTTTCATTCACAAGTTGTTCGGAGGCATTACGTGCGCTGACCTTTTACAGCTTATTCAATTTAACATACCCGTAAGAAGCTTACGTCAGCATAATACATTTCACATTCAGTTTCATCGGACAAACTATGGACTGAATTCGTCAAGTGATCGGTGTTTAAAATTATTAAATAAGCATAATCTTGAAATTTTTGGAATTTCCATTGTTAAATTTAAAAGTATTGTATTTCAGAGTACTATATGAATTGATGAAGTCGGAGATGGAAACCATTGTTGTGTTTATTGTAAGTTATGTTTTATAATAATAGTGAATGTTTTTGAATTTAAGATTACACAAAGTGTTAAAGTCAGTAAGGTAAACCATTTATTTATTATTAAGTTTTTAATATGTATGTATTAATAATCTAATAATGTATTTGCAATAGTTAGTGGGGGTATCCCGTTGATAATAAATAAATAAATAAAATAAATAAATAGGTAGTTCCCTCACATGGCACACTTTTTTTTCCTGCTTTACTCATATGAAGATGAACCTGAAGAATGGTAAACCACGGCAGATTTTGACACTCAATTTTGTCATTCCACCTCATATAAAAAGCTTTAGAAAATTCTTTCATGGTCACAGGAAGCAGAGAATGAAGAATCACCTTATAACAATGCTAATTTTATACATTTTAGAAAAACTAGCATCAACAATTAATTGTTTGATGACACTATTACAGCATACTTACAATTATCTCGTAGATAAATTGAAGGCTGGAGAGAAGAAGTTATTAAGAATCAAATTATCTATTCAAAGATTAAACATATAGTCCCCCCAAATCAATGCACTTGTGCCATATGTCCTGCAAAGAGTTCATCCCAGTATAAAAAAAAAGAATTTGTTTTTAGTTTCACAATAGTCCATGACATCCTCCTTTAAATGTAAAACAACATCCTCTGAAGTTTTCTTCAGATTTCTGAACAGATAGAAGTTGGACTGCGATCTTAAACTTATTGCACTTCTGTGTGCACTGTTTGCAATTTTGTCAATATTAGAATTAAATTTGAGCTTAAACCGCGTTGTCTTTATAGATAAACACCCAGCATTTGTTGGCTTAATGTGCCTAACACGTTGTGAATTAAAGTAAGGGTTTGTGTAACAGTTATGTTCTTTGGTGGTTCGTGAACTCTTACAAGCCACCCATAATTTGGTCTGTGTTATTAGAATTCCTTGTGAACAAGGATACTTAGACATATTGACCTTTTTACTGTTTGTAGAGTCAAAGTTGCTCTAAGAGCTGGAGGATGGCATAGATGTATTTATAGTCCTCTGTGCCAGCCGTGCAGAACGGCGTAACGTTGATTGGTCGTTCAAGTCCATTGCACTTTGAAGCAGCTGTGCAGAACGGCGTAACGTTGATTGGTAATGCTTTAGGCCGTGAATGACAGGAGTCCAAGTTTTACTAAGTCTAAAACCATCTTCCCTGTTTATATTATTTGGATGTTTCTCTATTTCTAAGACTTCACGTACCTATCTTTCTTGGGAAGTAATGAGGTACTCTGACAAGTACTCTGGCCTGTTCGAATTCTAAGGTGTGGCCATTTGTAAAAGTATGCTCAGCTACGGCTGATTTTGTAATGCGTTTGTGTTTGCAATAGCCTTTATGTTCTTGAAGTCTTAGATCAATGGAACGACCAGTCTGTCCAATGTAACTCGAGCTGCAAGAACAAGGAATGTGATATATGCCAGCTGTTTTTAAACTTGATATTTTATCTTTTACTGACCTGAAACCGTACCCAATGTTTCATTGGTCATTAACACAGTTTTGATATTGCATCGTTTTAGGACAAGTCCTATCTTATCAATTAAGCCTTTACTGTAAGGTAGGAAGGCTAAGCCTTCCAGAGGTGTGGATTCCTGTTTAGACTTTTGTGTCATAGTTTTGTTTAGTGCTTTGCATATGGCGGTGGTTGTATATCCATTCTTTTGTGTAAAGAGTCAAATAAATGTTTCATATCTCTCTCTAAGTTCTCTGCATCTGAGATACGAACCGCTCTCGTCGCCAAAGTCTTAAGAACTGTTGCTTTTTGCATTGGATGATGGTGTGAGTTAGCATTTAGATATCTGTCCGTGTGTGTTTTCTTTCGATAGACTGCATGTCATAAACTACCATCAGATTTATGTTTTACCAGAACATCCAGGAACGGAATACCGCCATTTTCCTCCTTTTCCATTGTGAATTGTATGTTCTGATGTACAGAATTCAAGCGTTCCCTATTTTCATGTATGCTTCGGAAAAATGGACATTGCATGCGGTGGGCCGGAAAAGAATAGAAGCCCTCGAAATATGGATTTAGAGACCAGGAGTCCAGAACAAAAGAAAAAGAGAAACACCGCCACAGAGATGGATCGATGCTACTAAGCTATTGGGAACCAATTTTGAGGGAACTGTCAGAACAACAGACAACAGGGAAAGATGGCATAATGCGATTAGAAAAGCGAAAAAATAATTATACATCGGAATATGCATCACCACACATCTGACAAGATGCAATAGACTAAGAAGAGAGAGGAGAGGGACTATAATGTCATCTTTTCAGTTGTCGTTATTAATGTCAAAATGTCATTTTTTCCATGTTTTGCCATAAATTTGTGACGTTTCGCTTGCCTCCAAATTGTTTTAAAACGTTTTAATTACCATTATCAATTTGTAGGCTCTATCACAGTCACAAGAATACGGAATGCGCAAATATTTGGGGCCACACACAGAGTAAGAGAAACAAGAAGAATTCCATCAGGAATCCTGCTGAATGCCCGATAGAGCTCAGGTGTAAATCCAGCGAGTTGCGCAAGTTACACCACGCCGCTCGATCAGTACATCCCTACTTTCCGTTTACACCAAAGTATCACGTTTAGATCCACTTGGATATTCCCAGGTAAACAATGTAGAAGGAGATTGAAGCATTATAAAAGAGCAATGCCGGGCCAGCCTCACTCTCAGTCTTCAGAGAGTCTGGACCAGTACCTGAGCCTTAGAAGGGAGCTACCTTGGGCCCAAGTGCTCCACCAGCCACTGCAACTAAGAAGACCAGCGTCCTGTAACCAATACATAAAGGCGACCACGTTACTACTGTATTTTGGAGAACCGCAATCATGTAAGAGATATTCTAATCCTAAGTTGAACTGCCAGCAACCCTTAAACCTGACCTGAAACCTCCCTTGCTTGTGTTAGTCAAACTGCCTTCAAAGCAACCCTGTCTGTAAACTACCCTTTTCTTCTATAAGCAAAAGGCGTATTACTGGATTCCTTCTTGCAGCCTGGCTAAACAGTCATGTCCATAAACCATCCTGCTATAAGCAAAAGGCGCTACTGGACTCACTCTTGCAGCCTGGCTGGAGATATTTCCCCAGATACCTGTCCGTTAAACCGTGAATTCTCTCTGATAATTCTGGATCTCCTGGTCGTTCTCCAAATTTATACCGCGGCTCCAGTACAAAATGTACCCGTTAAGATGTTAGTTACAAGCACGCCGCGAGACTCTCCAAAATTAGTTCCAGAATTATTAATATTTAGCCAGCTCCGCAGAATAATGCGGTATGATCTGTGCACAGAGGAAACTCCAATTTTGCCGGCGAACGTTACGCCAGACACCAGTCCAAGAAGGTCACGTTCGGTTTCTGAAATTTTCAAGTTCATTTAGGCGACATGGTGAGCATTCGTGTTGGCCAAGCCCGGGGAGGCTATTAATTGCTCCAAAACCAACTCGGCTTTAGCTTTATCATTTGTTGAATCTGGATAAACACATGACCGACTAGTTGGAACCTGTATATTTAATTTTGATCTGTTTATAGTAATTCGATCTGCAGGCAGGCCGAAATCCGTGTCAGCCACCAGAGACTACCGTCCGTCTTCCCCCGGGGCCGTCCGCAATACAGAGGCCACCATAAACGTTATTTTTTTGTTTATTTTCTGTAAAAATTTAAAAACTCCAATTTTATTTTGTACAATAGTTAAATAGAATAAACATCTGTGTAATCTTGACTCGAGTCTTGTCACTCCAGCTGTCTACAACCCTGGACCAGAGCTACCCACTAGCAATAATTATTAATGTAAAGTAATCAGAATTTGATCTTACACAAAATCTTGACTTGAGTCTTGTCTAGTGATGTTAAGTTTCATGAAACTTATAATTTTGAAAAGTTTCATGAAAACCTTAAAACTTATGAAACTTGTGAAACTTTTAGGATTCCTGTACATTTAAGTAGCTTTCAGCATTTTAAAGTATCTAATACAGTACGACCAATACACCGGGTGACAATTAGACTAGGGCCATGCTTATATCTTCTTTATTTATGAATCGATTTGGATAAAATTTTATACCAAGATACTAGACATAATTTCTGATTGGCCGATAGATATAGTCAAAATGGCTAACTTCCTGTTTTACCGAAAATGATACTAACTTTGATTTTTTAAATGGAACACCCATGTATATTTTATGTTTCTCTGATTCTATGCGTCAAATTACATATAATAGTCTTGCCAAATTTCAATTTTTTAAACAAAAAAAATTTTTTTTTCAATTTTTATTTTTTACCATAGAAGGCCTTGACTTGGAATTTTTTTTTCTAATTGACTCTAGCAACTCTTAATAATAGCTATTTTATCAATAAGGTCAATAATAAACCTTTAATAAAAAAATATAATTTGCTAAACTCGTTTTTTAAGAAAAAGTCACTTTTTTTTAATGGCACCTACTAAGGGCCATCTTGCCATTAGATAGAAAATGTAATTACCAATCTAACGATATCCATCATCTACTTTATCTTTGTCTGAAACTGAAAATTAATAAAAAAATAAACTTTTTGTTTTAAAAAATTGAAATTTGGCAAGACTATTATATGTAACTTGACTCGTAGATGCAGAAAAATATAAAATATACAGGGTGTTCCATTTAAAAAACAAAGTTAGTATCATTTCCGGTAAAACCGGAAGTTAACCATTTTGACTATATCTATCAGCCAATCAGAAATTATGTCTAGTATCTTGGTATAAAATTTTATCCAAATCAATTCAGAAATAAAGAAGATATAAGCATGGCCCTAGTCTCATTGTCACCTGGTATACTATTTAAACAGAACATTAATTTTACTTAAAAAGGGTTACAAATTATGAAATTACAAGACAGTTTTTAAAAATAACATATATAAGTAAAATTAATATTGACTATTTAAACCTATTTTTATTCATTATTTTCTAATTCAGTGTCACCATACTTATCAGTTGTCGCCTCGTCACTACTAACTTCTGCTATATTTAATGTATAGTCTTTCATTAATTCCCCATCTTGAGATAGAGAAGCATCCGACTCTTCTGAGTCTGTAAATCTAAGTTCTTCTTCATTATCATCAATTTCATGTATTTTAGGTTGCTTTGTTTGGACTTTACTAGCAATCTGTAATACCGACTTGAAACTTATAAAAGATTTTTGAAACTTAATGAAACTTTTGAAACATGTGAAACTTATAAATTTGAAAAGTTACATAAAATTTGAAACTTTTCACTGAAACTTTTCAAGCTCACATCACTAGTCTTGTCACTCCAGCTGTCTACAACCTTGGACCAAAGCTACCCACTAGCAATAATTATTAATGTAAAGTAATCAGAATTTGATCTTACACAAAATCTTGACTTGAGTCTTGTCTAGTGATGTTAAGTTTCATGAAACTTATAATTTTGAAAAGTTTCATGAAAACCTTAAAACTTATTAAACTTGTGAAACTTTTAGGATTCTTGTACATTTAAGTAGCTTTCAGCATTTTAAAGTATCTAATACAGAGACCAATATACCGGGTGACAATGAGACTAGGGCCATGCTTATATCTTCTTTATTTATGAATCGATTTGGATAAAATTTTATACCAAGATACTAGACATAATTTCTGATTGGCCGATAGATATAGTCAAAATGGCTGACTTCCTGTTTTACCGAAAATGATACTAACTTTGATTTTTTAAATGGAACACCCTGTATATTTTATGTTTCTCTGATTCTATGCGTCAAATTACATATAATAGTCTTGCCAAATTTCAATTTTTTAAACAAAAAACAATTTTTTTTCAATTTTTATTTTTTACCATAGAAGGCCTTGACTTGGAAATTTTTTTTTTTTAATTGACTCTAGCAACTCTTAATAATAGCTATTTTATCAATAAGGTCAATAACAAACCTTTAATAAAAGAATATAATTTGCTAAACTCGTTTTTTAAGAAAAAGTCACTTTTTTAAATGACACCTACTAAGGGCCATCTTGCCATTAGATAGAAAATGTAATTACCAATCTAACGATATCCATCATGCACTACTTTATCTTTATCTGAAACTGAAAATTAATAAAAAAATAAATTTTTTGTTTAAAAAAATTGAAATTTGGCAAGACCATTATATGTAATTTGACTCGTAGATGCAGAAAAATATAAAATATACAGCGTGTTCCATTTAAAAAAACAAAGTTAGTATCATTTCCGGTAAAACCGGAAGTTAACCATTTTGACTATATCTATCAGCCAATCAGAAATTATGTCTAGTATCTTGGTATAAAATTTTATCCAAATCAATTTATAAATAAAGAAGATATAAGCATGGCCCTAGTCTCATTGTCACCCGGTATACTATTTAAACAGAACAGGTAGAAGAATTAAACATCACATTGTAGCTAGCCACGGAGAGGAAACACTAAACGACAATGGCTAGAGACTAATCGATATTTGTGAACAACAGAAATTGAGAATAATGAATGGATACTACAAACATAAGGACATACACACATATACATGGAGAGAAATAGCGCGCAATCGGAGATCAATAATAGATTACCTAATTGTTAAACAAGAAACAAGACTGAAAATATTAGATGTTACAGCACATCGGGGGTCTGATTGTGGAAGTAATCATTATTTAGTAAAATCCAAACTTTTCTTGCCATTTATCAAACTCAACGATCAACCCACACAAAATACGGATAAAGACGAAATAAAATACCAGAAATATAAGATAGATGGATTATTTGATGAAAGACCCAAACTTCTCTACCAGGCCAGACTAGATCAGAAATTAAATGAACAAAACGAAAATCTATCTCCTTCCGAAATATATGAACATATAAAAGAAGCTATACATCATGCTGCCGCTGAAGCTTTGGGAGAAGAAATAAAACCAAATAGAAAACAAAATTTCTGGTGGACGGAAGATTTAGAAAATTTAAGGAAAGAAAAACAAAAACTACATCAGAAGTGGCTACAAAGTAAACAAATAGATGACCATATTGAGTATAAACTTGCCAGGGCAAAGTTCAACAAAAAAGTTATAGAAGAGAAAAATCAACAATGGGAAAGGAAATGTCAAGAATTGGAAAGCTATATTGGAGGAAGGAAAGCGACAGAGTCTTGGAAATTTATAAAACACTTAAAAACCCAAACAAATAATAAGATAAATATCGAAATAATTACAAAAGAAAAATGGAAAAGATATTTTGAAAATATGCTCACTGAACAGAGACAAGAATTCAAATATATAGCAGAAACAGGTAAGGTTCAGGTAGAAGGGGAAAGAGTAGAGATAGACAATGATATGCTTAAATCGGCTATACAAAGATTAAAGAACAGAGGAGCAGCTGGACTTGGAGGAATTCCGCCAGAATTGATAAAATACGGCTCCGATAAACTACATCGAATAATAAAATGCCTGTTTCAAAAATGTTTAAACGGTGAAGATGTACCACCGGAATGGAAAGAAAGCTGGATCACACCTATATACAAAAAAGGCCCACGAGACCAGTGTGAAAACTACAGGGGTCTTTCAGTCAACAGTACACTTGGTAGACTTTACGGACGAATTCTAACGGTACTTATTACTAATGACTATCAAATATATCAAACAGAGGAGCAATCAGGATTCAGAGCCGGTCGTTCAACAATAGATAATATTTTCTGTCTCACACAAGTTCTAGAAAAACGATTAGCTACAGCAAGAGAAACACATCTTGTATTTGTGGATCTTACAAAAGCGTACGATAACATACCAATTATAAACCTGTTTAAAGTATTAGACAAATCTCCCATCAACGCAAATATAATAAAAGCAATCAAAGAGTTGTATAGAGGCACACATGCTAAAATAAAAGTTGGAACAAAGCTAACAAATGACTTCAAAGTTACTAAAGGTCTGCGACAAGGCTGTTGCATGTCTCCAATTCTTTTTAATATATATCTTGATACTGCCTTACGACAATGGAGAAGGAAATGTGGCAGAATGGGTATTCCAATGGGAAATAGAACATTGTTTACATAACACTACGCCAACGACCAAGTGGTAGTTGCTCAAGACTTCGAAGACATTGAGTACATGATTAGAAAACTTGGTGAAGAATACTCAATAAATCTAAAAAAGTCCGACTATATGTGCATAGGTGGCCCAAATCAAGATATCGTAATGGAAGATGGAACATCGATAAGAAACTGCAACAGCTATGTATATTTAGGAGCTACAATTGACAATACCGGCCGATGCAATGAGATGATTGCAAACAGAATCAACAGCGATAGGAAAATAACTGGTGCACTAAACTCGATACTTTGGCAGAAAAACTTAACAAAACAAACAAAAATGCATACAGTGCGAGTGTAAAGTCTGGAACTATCGAAATAAAACTTTTATCAAATGTTTTTGAAAGAAATCCTCCAACACGTCAATTTTTATTTTAAAAAATACATATTCTACTGTAATTGTCACTTTTCGATTGTCTTTTGTTTTTGAGTTATGACGTTCGCGATAATTTTTTTAAATGGAAACCCTAATTTTTTATGATGAATTTGGATAGAGAATGAAATTCTAAGACCAAATATGCTAAAAAAGTATGATACTGTATTTTGAAATTTTCGAGATAATTGCCGCTAAAGTTTTAAAACAAAAATCTAATAACAATCAAGAGTGCCAAGTTTTAATAAAAAAATCAAGTAGCCATGTAACAATTGACAGCGTTAAAATTATGATAGTTGTTTATCAGTTGGTTTATCTTTAAAAAACAAAAAAGAAAAAGCAAGTGCGAGTGTAAAGTTTGGAACTATCGCAATAAATCTTTAATTAAACGTTTTTGAGCGATAATTTTTTTAAATGGAAACCCTAATTTTTTATGGTGAATTTGGAAAAAACTTGAATTTCTTAGACCAAATATGCTAAAAAAGTTTGATATTGTATTTTTCAATTTGGAAGATATTGTACATACCTAATAGTAATGAAAAAACGAAAACACGTCAAATAAGTCAATGATTTGATAGCTTATTTACTTTTTCATTGCGTATATTGAAATTATTATGAAATACAAAAGAAACAAGAAATAACAAAGTAAAGAAAAACAATTAAATTAAATGTTCGAACTGACCACCATTTTGTGCAAGGCAGTACCCGAGTCTGTACTGAAATTCTTCACGAACTTTACGCAAAGTCTGGTGGAATTAATCTTATTTCTGTGCGAATTCTTTGCTGTAGCTCTTCTACTGTCTGTGGGCAGTTTATGTAAACCTTACTCTTTAGATAGCCCCATAAAAAAAATCCATCGGAGTTAGGTCAGGTGATCTCGGAGGCCACTCAACAGTTCCCCTTCTGCCTATCCATCTACCAGGAAAAATTTCGTTTAAATAATTCCTAATACCAATAGCAAAATGTGCCGAAGCACCATCTTGCTGGAACCATAATGTATCGCTTGGTAGATCCGGATCTTCATTGTTCGGATAAAGTACCGCAAGAGCAGGAATTAAATCGTTTCTTAAGAAATTCAAATACTTTTCACTTGTCAATGAAACCTCGATAAAAAATGGTCCTAGAATTCTATCCCCCACAATTCCTGCCCAAACGTTGAGTTTTTGAGGAAACTGCGTGTGCGTCTCGTTCATCCAGCGCGGATTTTCGGGTGCCCAATATCGATAATTATGACGATTCACTGTTCCATTAAGGTGAAATGTTGCTTCATCAGAAAAAATAATGCGATTTGAAAAGTCGCCATCGATATTGCACCGCTCCATCATTACCTCACAGAACTCTGTTCTGCGATCAGTATCATCTGCGTTAAGCTCTTGCACTAATTGAACTCTGTAGGGCCGCCATTTATGTTTCTTTAAAATATTTATAACTGACCTTTGAGAAATGTCATTATTTGCGGCTAGTTCTCTTGTAGTTCCATGGGGATTTTCTTGTAGAGACAACAAAATATCTAATTCGTTACCTTCTTTGGTTATTGGACGACCACCCCTATGGCGATCTCTCACATGTCCGAGTTTAGAAAAATTTCTTCCTATTTTGGAAACTGTCGCTCTTGTGATAGGTTCTTTATCAGGATACTTGTTATTAAATATCTCACAAACCTCTTGTTGTGTTCTGGTACGGTCGCCACATCCCCTCAATATTAAAATTTCAATTCGCTCTTTTTCAGTCAAATATCGCACCATTATTTACTGAATTACGTAAAAAAGCCCACAATAAAAACAGATAAACAAACTGATAAACAACTGTCATAATTTTAACGCTGTAAATTGTTACATGGCTACTTGATTTTTTTATTAAAACTTGGCACTCTTGATTGTTATTAGATTTTTGTTTTAAAACTTTAACGGCAATTATCTCGAAAATTTCAAAATACAGTACCATACTTTTTTAGCATATTTGGTCTTAGAATTTCATGCTCTATCCAAATTCATCATAAAAAATTAGGGTTTCCATTTAAAAAAATTATCGCGAACGTCATAACTCAAAAACAAAAGACAATCGAAAAGTGACAATTACAGTAGAATATGTATTTTTTAAAATAAAAATTGACGTGTTCGAGGATTTCTTTCAAAAACATTTAATAAAAGTTTTATTTCGATAGTTCCAGACTTTACACTCGCACTGTATATATGACGCTATAGTTAGAAGCACACTAACATACGGATGTGAGGTCTGGCAAATAAATAAAATCATGGAACGAAAGTTACTAGCGACCGAGATGGATTTCCTCAGAAGATCGGCACGAAAATCAAGAACTGAACACGTAAGAAATGAAGAAATACGACACATAGTGAATAACGAGGAAACAGTGATAGAGGAGATACAACGAAGGCAATTGGTATGGTACGGCCACGTAAACAGGATGGATGAAGACAGACTTCCAAAGCTAACAATGGAATGGGTACCAACTGAAAGAAAAAGAAGAGGAAGACCAAGAGAAACATGGAAGAAAGGAATCACCAAGGCAATGTCTGAGAGAAACCTGCGTGAAGGAGAATGGGGGGACAGAAAATACTGGAAACTGGGAACCGGAAGGCGACCACAGTCGCTGTGAAACCGGATATATATATATATATATATACATTAATTTTACTTAAAAGGGGTTACAAATTATGAAATTACAAGACACAGTTTTTAAAAATAACATATATAAGTAAAATATTAATATTTACTATTTAAACCTATTTTTATTTATTATTTTCTAATTCAGTGTCACCATACTGATCAGTTGTCGCCTCGTCACTACTAACTTCTGCTATATTTAATGTATAGTCTTTCATTAATTCCTCATCTTGAGATAGAGAAGCATCCGACTCTTCTGAGTCTGTAAATCTAAGTTCTTCTTCTTCATTATCATCAATTTCATGTATTTTAGGTTGCTTTGTTTGGACTTTACTAGCAATCTGTAATACCGACTTGAAACTTATAAAAGACTTGTGAAACTTAATTAAACTTTTGAAAATTTTTGAAACATGTGAAACTTATAAATTTGAAGTTTCATAAAATTTGAAACTTTTCACTGAAACTTTTCATGAAACTTTTCAAGCTCACATCACTAGTCTTGTCACTCCAGCTGTCTACAACCCTGGACCGGAGCTATCCACTAGCAATAATTTATTAATGTAAAGTAATCAGAATTTGATCTTACACAAAAATTGCCTTGGCTAAAATTCCATACTATTACAAATTTGTATGTCAATATAACCTAGAATATCTGAATTTTTGTGTTTATCAGAGTTACAAAAAATCTTGTATGCAATAGGTGTTCTTTTGACTTGTAATTTACATCTCATGAAAAAAACACATTTTGCAACTTGTTTCATAAATAACTATTAATTTTAGTAATTGTGAAACTAAGTGCTTTTACGATCTATACGATCAATGTCAAAACTAATTGCACTATAACTGAAAAATGAACGGCAACAAATTTTTTTTGGAAATTTTGTTATAATTTTTTCACAAACAAAACTTAATGAAATAATTCTCTAAACAAATCGGGATATCAATAAGATCGATATTGTATGCAAGTGCGTTAGGTAAAAATTAAAGAACGAGGAAAACAATATCTTATACTAAATTTTAATCGCAGTTCTGAATTATATCGGTTTCAGTGCTGCTCCACTGGCTTTACTTAAAGATTATTTGAATAATAGGAAGCAAATTGTTCAACTTGATCAACATTATTCCTCTCCTTTGCGATTGAAGTCAGGAGTGCCCCAGGGTTCCATATTGGGTCCTTTACTATATACTATCTACACAGCTACCTTTGCTAAACAGTTACAATTCTGTTCATCTCATCAATACGCAGACGACACTCAAATATATTTATCCTTCAAAGATGAAGACGTTCTTTTAGCTTGTTCTCAAATTAATAATGATCTAAAGACTCTGTTAGAAACATCTAGAAATCACTCCTTAGAAATGAATGCCTCGAAAACTCAAGTAATTTTATTTGGACCACCTCATCTTAGGCGAGCTGTCTCTCCACACGTTTCTGTTGTTGTGGACAACCAGTCTGTTGCTGTGGTTGATGTCATTAAGAATTTAGGCTTGACTATTGATAAGGATCTTAATTTTTCGGAACACGTTGTACAAATTCTTAAAAAATCTTATGGCTCACTTAAAGCTTTGTATCCCTATAGACATTGTTTATCAACTAAGACTAAAGCTGTGCTGTGTGATTCACTCGTGCTTTCCCATTTGAGTTACTGTGATGTGGTATTTGGGCCTTGCTTGAGCGTTGTAGATAGAAATAAATTACAACAAGTGCAGCGATCGTGTCTGCGTTACAGCTTTGGAGTGAGAAAGTATGATAGTGTGTCACACAAGCTCAAGGATGCGGGCTGGTTGTCTACTCACAATAGGAGACTGCTTCATGCAGCATGTATGTTCATGAAGATATATCGTGATGGATGTCCTACTTATTTGTATTCAAAAATTGATTTTAGGTCTGTTTCACTTAATGTTAATATCAATATGAATCTTCGCCCTACATCTCTTGTCACCATACCTTCCCATAGAACTGAGAAATATAAATCTTGTTGCACTTATCAAATGTCTAAAGTAATTAACTCGCTCAAACCTGAATACTTTTTATTAAGTTTTGTGGAATTCAAGAGAAAATATAGAATGCATCTCCTTTCTCTGCAAAACATAAGCTGACTCCTTATTCTATTTTCGCTAGTCTGCCGAGATAACATACTCGCAATTTTTTGTAGTAGTTGTAATTTTTATGTTTTTAATATTGCGGTAACACACAAAACTCCTTAGGCTGTAAGCCATATAATAACATTTATTTTTTCCAAGGTTAGGTGGTAGAGCAGCGTTTGCTGAACCTCGCCTTGTGATTCATTTTTGTACAAACAAAATGAATAAAGTCATTATTATTATTATTATTATTTATTTCCATTTTGGAAAGCCGAATTTTAATAAATTTTGATATACATTTGTTGCTATTATTTTAAAAAGAAGTGCTGTAGTGAAAAATAAAGAAGCTCTTAACCCACTCAAAATACATCTCCCATTCGTAAATAAAATTTCGTTGAATAACTAGTTATATAATAAAATTTTACACAACTGATAATAAAAAAACAAGCATACATCAACAATCAATTTATGAATTATTGTGAACATTGAAAACTAAATTAGTGCAAATGCAATTGATGAAATTACTCCTGCACATGCAGAATTAGCTTCCTCTGATAGTTATTTCCGTTTGAACTCTTGACTTCTTTGCCATGTATATGCGTTATGAGAAACGTTATGACTAGCCAAACAATACCTCACTTTTTTCAACTGATTACATAAATCAAATGGCTCGTACTTTTATACCTTCTACTTATTAAACCCAGCCCCTAAATATTGCGCCTATGGCATTTGCTGTATGGTGACAATCTGTTACACTGTCAGTAGCTGCGTTACAAGCCCCCTCTCATACATTGTCTAGAGTGGTAAGTCTCTGATAACAATGTACTGTTGCTCATATTTATAATTTTCTACCTGGTGAACTTAAGTCTTAACTCACTGACTCACTGCAAAAATTCAAATGTACCTTATACAATACATGCTTTGCTTAAAAATCAGTTGAAAATTTAATAATACAGCTGACGCTCGATAACGTGAACTAATTCAAACCAAGTGTGTTCACATTGTCGAAATGTTTACGTTTACGTAATTTTATTAATACACATTATTAAAAGAAATGTTTAATAATACAATAAAAAACAAAACATATTATGACAGCGATAAGTAACACATTTTTCATGAGAAGAAAAATAAGCTGCTATTTTATTCTGCATAAATTAGCGCCTATGTTTAACAATGACTAAAATGAAATGCAAACGCATCATAACCACCCATCCGATCGACTCAGCTGTGTTGCAGAGGGTAATCCCCTACATAAATCGGCCACTAATCCGTGTTGCAGAGGGAAACCCCATACATAAATCGGCGAGTAACTGTTTACGTTATCGGGCGTTCTGTTTGATCCTATAGTATGAATTTGGTGTTTACATTAGCGTGATGTTTTCATTATCTGGTGTTTACGTTATCGAGCGCTTGCTGTATTTCTAATGCTTATTTATTTATTTACTATATTAGATAGCGTCTCTTACAAATTTAATTAGACTTAATATCATTAAGGGCCAGTTGTACAATCCTTAGTTAAACCACAGTCAGAGTTGAACGAGAGATCAAGTGGAATTGTGTGTTGTACGAACAGCGGTCAGTCCGTGAACTGTGGTTTAACCACGACTTTCACTGAACCACCAAAATCGGTGGTTTAACCCAGGGTCAGGTGATTCTAACCTCAAATATTCGCTAGTGTAATAAGTGGGTGTTGACCGGTGTTTCAACAAAATTTAAATTTATGTACAATGGAGGACCTGCTTGGAATTTTGACGGATGATGAAGATATGCTGGAATTAGTAGGAGAGGTAAATGACGGTTTACAAAGGAATCCAAGGATATTTCGTGAAAGAGTCGATCACTTTGAAAAATGGACTGAGGAGGAATTTTTTGTCAGATTCCGTCTAACAAAAAATTCAGTTCGGCAAATATTAGAACAGCTTCCTAATGTTGCTTCACCTACTGACAGGTAAATCAAAATATTTATTATCTATTGTGAAACGTACTTATTTGTAATGTGTTTGTTACTTTACAGAAACAACGCAGTTTCCCAAGAGGATATGTTATTACTAACATTGCGTTACTTTGCAACGGGTTCGATGTTGATTGTTACTGGCGATTTTTCTGGTATCCACAATTCTACCGCCAGCAGAATTGTATACAAGGTTGCAAGAGCTATTGCCCAGCTAAAAGCGCAATACATTCGGCTACCGGAAACGGAAGAGCAAATTACTCATGTTCGTCTGGGATTTTATAAGATCGCCAGTTTTCCCAAGTGTATCGGAGCTTTAGATTGCACACATGTGAAGATACAATCACCAGGTGGAGATAACGCAGAATTGTATCGTAACCGCAAAGGTCAGTTCTCTATTAATGTACAATGCATTTGCGATGCATCATTGAAAATTTTGAGTATTGTTTGTCGTTGGCCTGGCTCCAGTCATGACAGCACAATATTTAATATGAGCCGAGTTCGAGCAAAATTTGAAAATGGAGAAATGAATGACAGTTTGCTAGTTGGAGACAGCGGATACGGTATTAAACCATATCTGATCACACCACTTGGAAATCCTAGAACACCAGAAGAACATTTGTTCAACGAATCTCAAATTAGGACTAGAAATCCTATCGAACGATGTTTCGGAGTTTGGAAACGCCGTTTTCCAATCTTAGCATTAGGAATTCGACTAGACATTCATAAAGTAGAAGCGGTGGTAGTTGCAACGGCTATACTTCACAATATAGCCTGTAACAATTTTGATCCTGCACCACCACTTCTTGATAATGAAACAGAAGCGTTAATTCAAGCTATGAATAACGTTGAAATTGTTCCACTCCCTCAAGGCAACAATAACATCAATAATGTAACTAGGTATGCATTGATTAATGAGTATTTCGCCGGATTGTTATAAATTTTGATATGCTGAATGTATTATAATTGTAGTAAAATCGTGCAAGAAATAGTAATAAAAAAATTAAATGAATGTTTTATAGTTTTTATTTCATAATTAAAGTGACCCTAATTACCATATTATATAACTTACAACTAACATAATACATAACTAATCTATAAACATATTAGAAACTAACTTAATACATAACTTCTAATTACTCGCCCATTCAATCATTTTTTAGCTGCTTTTGCAGCAACTGCATTTTTAAATCATGCTCTTCTTGAGCAAACTTGAGCTGTTGCTCATGCTTTTCACGCATTTGCTGCATATGGAGCTCATGTTGCTCAAGAAGGACTTGCTTTTGGAAACTGTTAATTTCCACTTTGGACTCGATCCAGTGGGAGACTTTATTAGTAATTTTATTTTTTGGACCACCTCTAGCTCCAAGTTTCGGCACAAGCGCATCAGACCTCGGCGTCCGTAACTTATCTGGGGTGTAAGTTCCCCAGTCCTGATGCCGCTTAGTCCCACATTGCTGCGTTATCATTTCTGTAATTAGAATAAATAAATAAAATCAGCTGCTACTTTTGTTTTATAAAAACAGTTTGAACTGTTATTCAGAAAATGGGCTACTTCGACTTACTCAATGAACGTTCAGCATCTGGCAATTCATCTTCAATGTCAGCAACTGGTGCTGCCGACCTCGGTTTCTGTAATAATTGATCTGCGAACAGAGATCACAAAATATTTAGATATTTGTATACACTTATTATAATATTGAAACTCACCTGACAGAATGGAGGTAGTGTTCGAAAGGGTATCGGAAGTCGCAACCGGTGCTGCTGACCTCGGTTTCTGTAATAATTGATCTGCGAACAAAGATCACAAAATATTTAGATATTTGTATACACTTATTATAATATTGAAACTCACCTGACAGAATGGAGGTAGTGTTCGAAAGGGTATCGGTATCTGACTTCTCGCTGTCGACTACTACTGTTAAAGCAAAACACCAAGTATTAGCATACTTTTGGCATTATATTTTACCATTTCTACTTACGGAAAAACTCTGCATCATCATCAAATTCACTGAAAAGGCCAGTGATTTGCTTCCCGACAATTTCTTTGATTTCATTGTCGACATCTGTAATTTTTGTTTCTTTACTCGGGCCACCACCAGTACCGCGAACGTAACAGCGTTCATCTGCAAATTTTTGTTTGCACCGCTTCTTCAAATTGCGATATTTGTTTTTCAGCATCTCTGCAGACCTAGGTACATTAACTCCTTGGGCGTTGAATTCTTGAGCCAACTCCACCCATGCAGCCTTCTTGCTGTTGTTGGCCTCTGCATCAGTTTTCTTGCATTCAATAATGCTCTTAAACTTGCTGACGAGGGCAATTAATGTTCGTTCCTCACTATTATTAAAGTTTGGAGTCCTCTTATTTTCCTCCATGACGAAAAAGCTCTGTATAAAAAAACACAATTTTAATTGCATTGCACATTGTTGTAGAATAAATATTGGTAAATATAATTATCATTTCGTAATCTGTTCCTCTTTACCTTACGGAGTATAGGTCTACATTTTACGCAAGTAAAAATCCAACTTACCATAATCTTCAACAGCACCAAAAAAACAATCCCAACAATATATAAACTCAACGCGATAAGGAATGGCAAACGGAAACTAAGGTTAGATCTAACGCGCGCTAGTTTTAAATTTAGGGAAAACTATATTTGTTACTAATAATGCTAGGGAATTTGGCACTGCCAACTTTGGTTTCTAGGATGGTTTTCGTCTTTGCTGGTATTAACCAATGAATCAGCTAACTACGAGCTGAACTCGGTTTGTACAACGCTTACGCTTCTGAACCAAGATCAATTGCTAAACCATGGATCACTTGAACCAGTGGTTAACTAACTATTGTACAACTGGCCCTAAGTAATAAAAAGAGTTAAATTGAATAGTAGCCTGTATCTTTAAAGTAAGCTGAACTTTGCCCTTTAGGATCCAATGCAAATTTAATAATATCACCATAATCATTCATATCTATAGTGTGTCTGACGACACACGGAACATGAAGAAATGCTAATGATAAATTTCGTTAAGATCAATGATGGTCGAGCAGACTCAGAGATGCATTTGTTGGATCCTTCTCTTTGTGTGCATAAAACGCAGGGATAAGGTTACTCAATTTTGGCTATGTTATAATTCAAGATTGGTTTTCACTTACAGCGTACGTTTATTTCTATTACGTTTAATAATTATCAAAACAGCAATTTTGTTAAGTTCAGCAGTTAATTTTTATTTAACAATTACTGGAGTTTCATTAAACACGTGAGTTTACAAAAGTTAATACAAAATCATTTACTGATCAAAAGTACTGTTTTGGCAATTAAACATCATTGCGCGTAATTTTGTTTTCCAATGCAGTTATTATTACGGTTAATAAAATTTCTGAATATCACGCATCCTGAAAATAATTACAGTTCGTTAATTTTTGTTAAATGTAAAAATAAAACTGCACTGTAAGCAAAAACAAATCTTGAATTATAATAGCCAAAATTGAGTAACTTACGTCCATAAACAACTTGAGCAAAACGAGGTAAATGAATGCATTTTATGTGCACAAACAGCCAGATTTGACAAAGCATCACTGCCCAGTATCAGCCCTCATTGATCGTTAACAAACTTTACCACTGGTGTTTCCCTATGTTCCGTATGCCATCCGACACACTGTATTAATGTATTGGTTGATTGGTCCTAATACAGACATTATTATTAGTATGATAAACCGCACATCAAACTGATATGTAAAAGTTTCTGCCACACAAATTACATCTGGCAAATGAGTCATCACATCTGTTTTACATTTTGTCAGATTGTCAGTTAATCACTTTTATTGCTTACATACTCGGTATGATCTGAATATTCTAACGGTCCAATAAATGTAAGATGTGTGCACGGATGTACCTATATTACTAGGTATGCATCTGATGTCAACTGAAAAACGTTAGAGACAAGAATTTGACGTTTATCAGTTTGGTGTGCGGCTTCCCTAAAATAATAGCTTCCGAGTGCTGGCAAAGGTTTCATGTTACTTGGACTACATGCCGACTACATTTAATTTTTCTGTTAACTTTAAAAATCTTTTTCACTTATTGAAATATCAGACAGAACCTGCTTACAGTGCTTACTATCAATTTACAATTATAAATTATAATCACTTGCCTGAATCCAAGTTACGTTTGGTGATTATAGAATGAATTGGCAGAACAATTTGGGCGCTACTATCTTCTAAGCTCAGACCAAAAACTTGATTTTCATTGGTGGACTCAATACTCAATTCATTAAAACCAGAAGATCTATCCAACTCCTGTATGTTATTAAGTAATTAAAATTTCTAAAAAATACCATCGTTTAGCGTACTTACATTACCATCATCGTCAAAATTAAAACTAACATTTGAACTAGTATTCCAGTATTCTTCACTAGATTTCCCAGCCATTCTAAATCGATTTTTTGTAATTAATATTATTAATAATACTGACGTTTAAATTCACATTGCAATCCCAGTGTCAACACAAACTAGGTTATAAAATACTACGGTTATGTCAAGTTCTATCCCAATAAGAATAGGTAACTTCGCCCCTGCCGAAATTGAACGAGCTGATAGCAAATTTAGTGGCGTAAATAAATAACGGCGAAGTGTTGCAATTTCTCAAAACAAAAGAGCCACGCAAACACAGCCTCAAAAGCGTTTTTTAGAAATTTGCAGTTTAAATGTCTATCAAATGTAATGCATAAAGTGACCATATTTAAAACGTTTACCAGAAAATTTTATTCTTTATATAAGTCTATGCATCTTCTCAAATTTAAAATGCACTGCAAAATTTATCTTCAAAAGTATGAAAATGGCTCAAGAATAAAGTATCGAGAGATCAAAAAAAAAAACTGTGGAAATTCAACGTATGAATAATATGTTGGTGACGCTGTACGTCAATGTCAAATTCGAGGTTAGCAGGTTAGGATTTGCGTCATTTTGTGTCATACCTGACGGAAAACCTAACCTGATAACCTCGAACTTGACATTGACGTACAGTGTCACCAACATATTATTCATACGTTGAATTTCCACAGCCCGCTGAGGAACAGTTTTTTTTTGGATCTCTCTATACTTTTATTTCTTTAGACACACAAAGATGTTATTGAAAAAGTTGTTTGGAACTGAAGGAAGGTGTCAAATATGAAATCAGAGCCACTTACTTCGAAAAAACAATCACTGCTTTTCATACAGGATAATTTGTAAGTATGGTTGTTAAATTTAAGGGTATTTAGAAGATATAAAAAAACAACTTTGCCTAATAAATTATACCTCAAAAACTAATAATAATCCCACAAAAAATAAAGCATTTACTTACTTACACTGATTGACGATCACTGAGATCAAGTTCTCTCAACAAAGTTCGTACAGGTGATTGCGATAAGACCAAATTTGGATAAAATGTATAAGCAAAAAACAACAGTTGTTTGGATATTTCAATCACATTTGGTGCATTAGGTTAATGTACTCATCTGATTTAGCCAGTGTACCAGACCCTAAAGCGATTTTTTTTTGTTTACTAAAATATCATTGCGATTTTACTTGTCATTTTAATAATGGTAAAGTTTTCATTATCACTTTTAGAATCGGTTGTATCAGTCTTATTGTCGAAGCAGGAAATGTAATTTTCTTGGCTCTCTTTGTAGACACTATGGCTGTAGTGGAGACGTTTCTTTTCGTGATATCACTAAAGTAATTAAATAAGGCTTCTTCATTTACGTTGCGACCTGCTGATACAAACTTCCTCAAAATGTTGTCCCAGTTAATAGGAATAATCCCACTTCCTAAGAAGCCAGACTTAAGGTTTTTGGAAATGTTGGGTTCAATTTTCTCTAACAAGTGTTTAAGCAAAACAGAAAATACACTCTTATTTTTCATTTTCCATGTGGTCAAGATTTGATGCCATGCATTTTTTACTGTCCGAAAGACAGCCACATCCCAGGGTTGACACACATGAATGTATGGGGTTAGGCAGAAGAACTAATATTTTTCTCCTCGCATTGCATTATTATGGTGACCGATAAATGGCTAGCCAGATTATCACCAAAGATGATCTTCTTTCCAGTTTTCCTTTTGAAATAGCAAAGAGCCACCTTGCTGAACCAATTTTCAAGGATTTCTGCATCGCACCATCCACGTACTGATCTGTTGTAATGCGTATTATCCGGACCCCCATGTAACGACTCTGGGTAAACATTTTTGGCTTTGTATACTACATACAAAAGCAGTAAGGCATATTAGCAGCTGCTGCAAACATCACCGATGTTGAACTTTTAGACGTATCTAAAATACGGCGAGCATGTTTATTACCCCTTTTAACATAAACTTTTTGTTTTCCTGGATCATAGTTTACTATATTTGCTGGTGGAATGCCATCAAGAGTCGCCACCAGCTCGTCAAAAATATTATTAATAATTTCAGGAGATACTTCTAGCCGTTGCCTTTTTACGTTTTCTGCTTTTCTTTTAGAAATTTCAGGATTTCTCATTATTTACAAAATTCATAGTGGTAACCTCATTTCGATTGAGATATAATTGAACAAATTCTTTCATAACATTATCAGTAAATGGATAACCAAGTTCTGCAGCCACCATTGTTGCCCTAGTAACCATGTTGTTTCTCTAAACTATTTAAAGCAGGTGGTCTGTCAAGTCTATCTGAAAAACGTTCCTGATACTTATCGTATAGTGTGGTGTTTGGCACATCGTAAGTTGCAGCAGCTTGTCCAAATGACATTCCATCATCTAAAATTGCTTGCGCAAAATTTAAAATAACTACCTGTCGTTCGATATAATGTTACCCTTCTTTCTTATTCAACCACTAGACGGTAACACTTTGAAGACGTATCGTTCTTTTTCCGAATAATAATCGTATCACAAATAACATATACACCAGTTTCAATAATAGCACATAAAGTTTATTTAACAATAATAAATTATCTTTAGTTATAAATGTGTTAAACACAAATTATTCCCAAAGAATAAGTACAGAGATTATTATTTCGATAAAACCAACAAATTTTAAAGAAGTTACTTACAATACATATCTAACCTGGAATGGCTCGTGGAACTAACAGACAACTGTGCTCTGCTGTTGTATGCTTTTATACCATTTTGGGTAATTAGGAAAATTGTCAGTTAGGTACATTTTTAGATTGTTTATACTATCCTTTCCAAAGTGCCTAGAGCCTCTGAATCTCTAACTAATTACTTGCATTTTGACCTTTAAATTTCTGCTTTCAACAGTTATGTGACAAACAAACACATTAGTGAAGCACTATTCCAGATTTGATATGAACGATATGGAAGTTTAATTAATCTGTTGCCTATTACAATAACCCTTGGTATTCAATATATACCCAGATGACGATATATCAAAAGTTTAAATGATACAAAAAAGTTTCAACTTTTATTAGTTCTTCAAAAAATGTTCTTCAATTTTAAGTTTTTGCATGCAGAGAAATTTTATTTCCTTTACCAGCCAAATTTTACTCCCAAGTTCTATCATAACAATTTTAGCATTTTACTAACATTCTCCACATCAATTTACATCTAGATGCCAACTTTTTTCACATTTTAAAGGACACCATTAGGTCTCTCCAACAGTGGCTATAAAGTTATATTTGCTATATGACATGCACATGAGTTTATAGTACCAAGCAAAGATATAGCCTCAGTACATACCTACGTAGTATCTAATAAAACCAAGTTCTGGATGTATGTATAACACCATATATGTTTTTGTCTCTCTGGTATCTCTTTATCTAATTGAGCTGAAAATCCTTTGCATTGGCCATGTAGGTATGTTTGGAACTCTGTTAATAAAACTTGCTATGTATTTCTTTATATCAAGTTCTAGATCATGAATTATTTTGCATACAAAGACGGAGAAGTTTTGTTCTATTTCAAATGTACAGTTAACAATGGCAACCAGGTATGGCAACAAGACGTTTGTTACTCTGAGAGTATGACATAATCCCTAATTATGGCATATAGTTACTCATGTACATTAATAATTTGGGTTGAATCAATCTAATGGTGGCTGGTGGAGAATTTTGATGATAGACCCAATCAGAGAATTATTACGCACGGCATGTTTCTTTATCAGACATCTATGTGCGAAAGCTGTAAGCAAACATCAGTAACCGGTCACTCAACACACACTTTTTTGCAGACCAGAGCAGCAAGGCAGTTCCCATTGACAGTTAAAATATCCTTATCTTTGGACCTACTTCTTGCTGCTTTGCTCCAGCTGCAATCTATCAATTGTCGAAAAGCTTTGGGCTGCTTTGATCTAACCCCATGCATTCTGAAAGCAAGTAGCGCTTTTCCTATAGTTACCTAATATTCATGAAATACAAATTACTTGTGCTTTGTTTAGGCTTTCAAAAGAGACCGATAATAAAAAATAACTTCAAAAAATGTTTCTTTCAAAATAATAAAATTCTTGAATGACTGGTTCGTTATGGTGGAGCCATGGCTTCTTGGCTCCTTTTATCGAGCCACCTCTGAATCAATCTACACCCCGAATATTTCTGTTATTTGTATTTTTGGTGCTATAGTTTGCTTCAACAAATAATTGATTGTATTATGTTATCAGCTGCACTTCTAGAAAATAATGTTATCGGGTTATCCGGGTGTATAGGTACTATTTTTATTTTTAAAGCTTAAGCGTAAAGGATGTCTAGAAAAACAGGTCAAAATTGACGAACAAGTGTTAACGTCAAAAGATGGTTTTCTTCCGTAATATAAACAGAACATAACTATAAACAAACTGACACAATGACACGTAATTAAAAATTGGAGCTTACGGAATGTAAACAAAATTATTCTTGTTAAAATTGAATTTAGGCTTACACCGCGTAGTCTTTTTAGATAAACACTCAGGATTCTCTGGCTTAATGTGCCTTGCACCTTGTAAACTCAAGCAAGGATCCACGTGATGGCCAAGCAAAACTGTCATCAAAGCTTTCTTGACTCGTTTTTTAGACACTCGTCACTATTTCATCAATTTCATTTTTCAAAACTAGATCAAATTTAGAAAACATCATTTTTAAAGAACTTCCGCGGATTTTGAATAATATATTTAAAAAAACATCATTCGGATCAGTCTATACAACTGTTTGCCATTTAAATTTTTTATTTGGATAATAGTTCAAACTAAACATGGGCAATTTGTAATCGAAATCAGGTCTGTGATTATTTTATTACTACGGAGTGATTCAGAATTCACACAACTCATATTATACTATTAGTTTAATTAAACAATGACATTTACGAGATATTTCAAAATGAAAATTACAATAAATTTGGAAACCTTTATTGGAACTTTTCTTGGACACTTGAAATGATTTGGATGAAAGATAACTATTAATTAAGTATTTACGCTCGGCTTTGGAAAATGACAAGATGACATTTTTAAACCCAAAATGAAAGTAAAAACGCTAACAGCGAAACAATGGCAGTTAAAATGCCACACAAAACACTGTCAATCCCGAGTATCAATGCAAAAGTATTCAGATTTTTCGGAGTACATGTTCTATTCAGTTATCACTAAGTCATTGTTTATTATAGGTACTTCGGGTTGCCTGAATTTTCATTTGTATTTAAGGCATGCATAATTATATACGAGTTAACAAGTTAAGTTGTAAAAATTGACAAATCTATTTAAAATATTTTTCAGTTTCAAATGTTAACATTAGAAGTCTCCTAAAAACACGTTTAAAAATGTGTAGAAAGGTTTATAAATTCGAAATACCCTGTATATAAAGAATTCGAATAATTACTAACCAATCACAAAGGCTTAGACACAAAGCGCCACCAGGCGGAAATAGTTGAAAGTACCTAAGTTTAACATTGTCAGTTGTTTTGAAACATATACGTTAACAGGTTCCCAAGTTTATATCAAAACTTTGTGTAATAATCTTACAATATGTCAGAAACACGAAGAAACCTAAAAGCGCAGCGAACGACAGATTCTCGACTAGTATCTGGTAAGGAATTATTATTACGTTTTTAAGTGACGTTGGTCGTAAATATTCTGCATTGGCATGGCAGGTTCTATTGCAATCTTGTTTTCTTCCTCCAACTGGCACTTCCTACAAGTGGCATCATTTAGAATTCCAATTGTAAATAAGTGCTTCTGTAGGTGACCGTGTTCTGTTAGTAAGCCAGTCACAATCCTAATATTTTTCCTGTTCATTGACAGGAGAGTGGAGGTGTTACCAGGCGATATTTCCCTAATAAGGAGTTTCACCTGACGTAGCATTGGTATCAAAGCCCAGTGGCACTGGATTGGTTATTTAGCCAGTGGTCAACGTGTCTTTTTGCAGTGGCATTGGTAATTTTTTTGTGGAACATATGTAGCGAAACCATGAAATCACTCCTTATGAGAAACTCTGGAACTTTGCCAAAATGTTGGATGATTCCTGCGTGTCCCACTTGCTCCGCTTTCATGGCCACCATCTGTCACTGGCTAAGTCTGTAGGCTGACTTCCTAGCCTCTGCCTCGATCACTAAGTGAAGGGGCGGAAGCCCAAGAAGCACCTCCAGAGCTGCCGTTAGAGCAGTGCTCATTGTTCCGAGTATGGCTAAACAGGCCAATCTCTGTAGTTTATTGAGGCTATTGCTGATTGTGGCCTTGCAAGTTGCCGACCACCAAACTAGAGCAGCATATGTTATTATTGGTCTTGTAACCACAGTGTATAACCACATGGTAACATGAGGCTTCAGACCCCAGCTGGTTCCAAAGATCCATCTGCATCTCCACAGGGAGGCAGTGACCCTTTGAATTTGTCTCTCTACATGAGCCCTCCAGTTCAGTTTGAATTCAGAATGACTCCAAGATATCTGACCGATTCGGAGGGCTGAAGAGCTTTACTGAAGAGTGAGGGCTATCTAAAACTCTCAATTCTATTTCTTTTGGTGAAAATGACAAGTTCTGCTTTGATAGGATTAATCCTAAACTCTTGCCTTCTGCACCAGTTTTGTACAGTAGTGAGGGCTTCTTGTATGATCTCACTTACTGTGCTTGGAATCTTTACAGTTGTTAGTATTGCAAATTTCTCAAAGTAACCTGGCAAAAAAATGCCATTTTCAGAGAGCTCCTTAAGTAGCCTGTCCACGACCAGGCACCATAACATTGGAAACAAGACTTCTCCCTGAGGACAGCCCCTAGTGACAGTTGCTCTAATGGAGAGCTCGTCTGTTGAGACAATTACCTGTCAGCCCAACAACACGGAACCGAACCATCTTATCAACAAGGGTGTGATCCCATGCTCCTCGGCCAATACACAGATAGAATCAAACGTGTTATCAAATGTCCCTTCTATGTCTAGAAATGCACCAAGCAAGAGCTCTTTGTGGTGCAGGGCTTTCTCTATCTTCGAGACGATCGCATAGAGTGCCATCTCAACTTACCTGCCTTGTTGGTAGGCGTGTTGTGATGGGTGCAGCGGAGAAGCAACCAATGCTTTATCCGTAAGATACCTTTTAACCAGTCTTTGCTACACTTTTATAAGGGAAGAAGTCAGACTGATAGGTCTGAAGTTTTACTTGCTATCATGCATTGAGTACTCCGCTTTGGGTAGAAAAATTACTTTGACCATTCTCCAGACCACAGGAATGTGTTCTAGGACCAAGCTAGTATGGAAAATGTGATATAGGGGCACAACAGCACTCCCATTCCATGCTGCAGCAGAGCTGAAAAAATTTCGTCAGCACCACCACTCTTATATGGTTCAAAGGTGAACAGTGCCCACTTCATACGATCTAGACCAACTACCTTTGATACCGTCCTCCAGTCCATCACAGTATGAGCGATGTGTGCAGGTTTCTTTGTGTGGATATACTTGAGAGCCTCTTCCCTCGTATCAGTGAAAGTACCCGATAAAAGCCTCAGCATTCCCAGTCTGGAATGTGCAGTTCTGGAAAACACTTTCTACAGTTTAACTGCTTCTGGCAAGCCTTTGAAACTTTCATAGAGAGCCCGCCAGGTTTTTTTTTCTTCTGCCTATACAGCTTTTGTATGACCGTGAGGACAATTTGCAGTTGTCCCAGTCCAAATGAAAGTTTGTACTGTTGGCTCTATTGAAGAGCCTGCGAGTTTCTTTGCGGAAGGCTGGAATTCAGAGTTCCACCATAGAGTCCTTTTATCTTCCCTGCATCGCTTAATAGCACAATTGGTCTCATGACTCTACAATAGAGCGCTGTACGAGAGCAACATTCTCCTCTAGCATGTCAGAATTTTTTGGGATTATTCTGACCAATTGTAACCTATTTTAGAGGTCTTATTTATAGCCCTCCCAATTGATTACTCTTGGATTTCTAAATATATTCGACACTCTTGGCAACAATAGATTTACATTGAAAGTGATATGACGGTGACCCGAAAGGAAAGGTTCTATCGATACCTGCCTGTTTTTGACAAACGGAGTGACCGTGGCGGTGCCCACTTTTATGTCCATGACTTCTTGCCTTCTGTCAGTGACAAAGGTAGGTGTAGTACCACGATTTAGTAACTCCAACTTTGTAGTGTAGAGATATTCCAGTAGGCGTTTACTTTATGGGTTGATGTCCGTGCTGCCCCAGCAGATATGATGCGCATTGGCATCACACCCTACCATCAGAGGTAAATTATTTGTGTCACAGTAACTTATCAGTCCCTACTCTGGTGGGCGGCAGTTCCTGTGCATCGTAAGGGTGAACCCTTGTTATTATTAAATGAAATGTACTTGTACTCGTAGTTTTAAAAAACACAACCAATAATCATAATAAGTAATTGTTTTCTGTGATAATATCCCTATTAAAAGTAATGGGAAGTTTGTTTACAAAAACCCAAAAATAGTAAACTATTGAATGAAGCCTTGATACTTTAGCGGGTTCAACACGGCATGTAGTGTTGTGCATTATTTAAGAGGTATGATTCATAAATTAAATACTATTCCATAACCATATATATATATATATATATATATATATATATATAAGCAGCACTACAGGTCAGAAGGCTTATGATTTAATATTCCTATTATTTTTCTCCATTCCTTCTTTTCCTTAGTTTTCTTCTCCCATTCTTTAATGTTGTAGTTTGTCAAATCTTCTTTTACATAATCCCACCAGGTCTTTTTAGGTCTACCACGTCTATTTTTATCACCTGTTTCACTTTTGAGCGCTCTTTTAACCGGGTCCGTGTCACTCATCCTCTCCACATGTCCTAGCCACCTTAACCTATTTTGTTTTACGACGGTTCTTATCGGTGTATATTTATAGCACTCCTCTAGTTCTTTGTTTGTTTTACGTCTCCAGACCCTACATTCGCACACCCCTCCGAAGATCCTGCGCAGCACTCTTCTCTCCCAACTTTCCATCTTCATCTCACTCTCTGATGAGGTGGCCCATACTTCACTTGCGAAGATCACTGTGGGACGTATAATCGTTTTATACACTCTTAATTTAGTTTTTCTATTGGTAATCTTGTTATTAAGTACTCCCCTCCTATAGTCTATGCTTTTAGATCCTGCCAGGACTCCTTTATTAATTTCGTTTTCGTAATCTCCTTTGCTTGTGAACTCGACGTCTAGGTAGGTAGCTTTGTTAACTAGTTTTAGTTTTATTGTTTTTAGCTCATCGAGTTTGATATCTAAATGCTGGTTTTCTGGTTGTTTCTTGTTACCTAGAATCATATATAGTGATTTTTCCGGATTTATTTCTAGTCCAACCTTGCTTGCTTTCTTCTGAAAGTCTCTGACTGAGGATTTTAGTTCCTCTCTAGTCCTACACAGGAAGACCACATCGTCGGCATAAGAGAGACATTGATGCGAGCTCTTTAAAATGTTTCGTGTTCGGTTGACACTGCTCTTCCTCATTATACTTTCTAGGACAATGTTAAAAAAAGTTGTTGCTAAGGGGTCGCCTTGTCGGAATCCTACATTGCTCTCAAAAATTTCGGAGTCTTCATTTTGGAACTTCACTTTATTTATTGTTGCCTTTTGGGGTCATCTTAACTAGTGTTATCAGTTCAGTTGGAATCCCAAGGTCTACCATCGCTTGGATTATTTGGTTCCTCTCAATGGAATCATAAGCTGGCTTGAAGTCTAGAAAGGCTGCATGTACTTGTATACTTTTCTTGCATTTCTCATGTACCTGTCCTAGAATAAATATGTTATCCACCACTGATCTTCCATCCTTGAAACCGCACTGGTAATGTCCGATCTTGTCGGCGTCGGCTAATTCTTTCTGTAAACGTTTATTCACCACATTTGCTAGGAATTTATAAGTAGCATTTAATAAGGATATCGGTCTATAATTTCCTGGTAATGTCTTATTCCCTTTTTTTAATATAGGCCTTATAATTGCAGTTCTCCATTCCTGGGGGATCACTTTGGATATCCATATTTCTTTTATTAACTCAAACAGTCTTTTGACTAGAGCTTCATCCGAATTTTTTATTAACTCGTTTGTGATGGCCTCTGTGCCTGGAGCCTTATTGTTCTTCATCTTCTTGACTACTTCCATGAACTCCTTCCATGTGGGTGAATTATTATCCCGATTCGTGTTTTCAATGGCTTCCATCTCTACTCTATTACGATCTTGTTTTACCATCGTTTTGCTGAAATGTTTCATCCAGATATCCATTATTCTTTTCTCTCCCAGGCATAACTTTTCTTCATTGTCCTTTAATCCAATTGTAGTCTGATTAAATTTTTGTTTCTCTCTGGCCAGCTTTCTGTAGAATATCCTTGAGTTATTATTTTTATGCGATTCCTCTATTTCTTCTAGTTTTTTGTTTAGCATTTCTCGCTTCTTTTCTCTACACAAACTGTTGACTTTGTTTCTTAGTTTTTTATACTCCTCCTGAGCTTCTGCAGTTTTCACTTGTAAAATTTTTGCTTTTGCTCCCTTTTTTTCTTTTACTGCTACTTCGCATTCATCATCGAACCAGTCATTACCTTGACTTTTTTTCTCTGCTTCTAGTATTGAAGCACCTTCGTATATCGCTCTTTTTACCAATTCCCACTGTTCTTCGATACCCGTCGCAAGTGAGCTATTTTCTATCAAATTTTTTGTTGTTTTGCTGTACTCTTCCTTAGTTATTCCATTTTTTAATAGTTTCAAATCCCAGCTACTTCTCTTGGTCTTTTTCTTTGGGGCATGGTGTGTAACTTCTCTTAGCCTAGCTTTAACCAGGAAGTGATCCGACCTTATTTCGGCTCCTCTGCAAGATCTCACCTTTTCTATTGCGTTCATGTTAACTTTTGTTAGACATACTAGATGAAAATAATTTTTAATCATACTATATATGTATATTATTATTTATTTACATATTTTTTATTTCATTAAAAGAAGTACTGAGGAAGAATGCAATAATAGCCGTCTTATAAGCACGAGAAAAACGCTTCATAAAGAGTATTGCAAATACTATACCGGGTCCTGACTTGTGCAACGCACCATAGGGATTTGCATAGTAAATTTTTTATATTCAATTATTTGCTCACCTAATTATTTTAGAGCAAATATATTTTTGTAGAGAAAAAAATACTGCATCTATTCATACTGTTGCTAACAATTTTTCATTTTCCCGAACCGAAGGAATGCAAAAAATCAAACTAGCATTTTTACAAGAATCAGTGATGCCATGGAATTATTAAAACAAGCCAATACCAACGCAAGTGAGTGCAGGGTGACAATATGTGTTGTTTGTTTGTTTATCATTGATCTTTGACGTTTATAATAATTCATTATTAATTATGTTCTGCTTAATGTCTCTAAAGTACCTGGACCTTGTCCATAACAAAAATGGTTTTATGGTGGACGTTCGTTAAGTAAACTTGTTGTTTATTGTAAAATATCCGTATCGGCAAATTCCAAACAGTACCACCATTAATAGACTGATACATTAAGTTTAAAACTACAGGCACGTTATTAAGTAATTGTAGGTCAATAATGCGGTTCAGAACTTATTTCTGTAAAAATTTTTGTAAAAATGCTAGTTTGATTTTTTGCATTTCTTCGATTCCGGAAAATGAAAAATTGTTAGCAACAGTATGAATGGATGCAGTATTTTTTTCTCTACAAAAAATCTATTTACACTTTAGCTCTAAAATAATTAGGAGAGCAAATAATTGAACATAAAGAATTTACTATTCAAATTCCTATGGTGCGTCCCGCAAGTCAGCACCCGGTATATGAATTTTGCCTTAATAAAGCATACTTTTTTAACTACAGGTACTGAATGTCCATGTGAAAGAGATAGTGTAGACAACTTTATGATTATACTAAATGAAAGCAAAAGGTTATCGCATTCTTCCCTCTATTCCATACTTGTATGCTGTAAGAATAAATTGTATATATGTAAAACATATTTTAAACTATTTTCGTTTTTATAGTCTCATCAGAAACACATGCTGATGGTTTGCGATCCGACACGTTTTCTGTTAGAAGTAATGACAGTTTATTAACCCCCACAAGATATGGTAAGAATAAAATTTATAGTCTTATATTAATAATGTTATATTACTAAAATGTAATATTAATTAAAACAATTTTGTAATATAACAGTCACTTTCTATACATACGTATTGTCAACTTAGTGTGATTTTCATTTATAATGTCTCTATTTATTAATATCCATATTAAAGAAAAAAGGAGAAAAATAACCAGTACAGATGAAGAAACGTTAAATGAACTACATAGATGTGAGAATGAAAGAAACTATGGTAAGTTTAAATATTTCTATTAACAAAACAATATTTTAATAGTGACAATAATATAGAGCTAAACCAAAGAGCATCTTTTGAAAACAAGATACGTCATGGAGACCAATACTGGTGTCTTCAACAATTATCTAATTGGGGTAAGTGAATAGTTTGCGGTAATGAAAACAAGGAAGTAAACCTGTGGGTCTATATTACAGCAACACTAGAATCTGTTGAATATTTGAATGACGAACCTCCATATGAACGCCAAGAAAGTCATGGTACGTACAAAATATTCTAATTAGAACATTATATTCTAAAGATAATAATTTATATTATAGGACAGAAGAGAAAAGCGTCGGAAGAAAATTCACGAGATTGTGAAAGAATTTCAAGTAAGTGTAACATACTATCTCGGTTACATTTTTTTTGTTCACCCTATGTATGTCTTTTTTCCTTCTTAAAGGTCGATTTACAGGGTGTTATGGAAATGAGTGCAAATATTTTAACCAGTGATAGAGCTCACCAAAATGAACAGCTTTTCTATTTATTGTTTTTCATTTAATAGCATATTTTTTCAATCATTTATCGCCCCTAAATTTGACGAGCCACTTGGTAAGCAAATCTAAGTTAAAGGTGAACAACACAAGTATATTTAAACTGCAAAGTTCTTGCACAAAAAACATGCGGTCAATAAATTGCCTACCTCGATTGATAAAGTACATTGGTAACCAGATGTGAACTAAAGGTTTTATCTGTACCTATGCAGTTTTTGTTGGTTTGCATATCAAAAAAATTTGTCTTATGTTTTGCGCCATTAAATAAAAATATTATTCCATTTATTGCATTTTTACAGTAAAACTGTTTAAGAACTTTAATTCAGTTTTGAAGGCGTTTTTGAAAAAATGATCAATGGAGAAGTTGTTCAGTTTAGCGAGTTATATTACGAGTTAAAATATTTGCATTCATTTCCATAACACCGTGTATATCGTCCATGCCACCAACAAGAGCAGACTCTATGGAGTTTGATAGGTTTCCTGTCGATCAAGGTAAGAATGTTTTGGCATAAATGCGGTGTTTAAATTGTTTCAGCCAAAAGTTCAAGATGGGATTCTATTTTTAAATATAGGGAAAAATTACTATTAACATGAATCTGTAGTTAAGTTAAGCATGCTATAGCCCTCAAAAAGTTTCCTCCATTCAATTCTAGATTTTCATGTTTGATAAATGCTACAAAAAGTTGCAACTTTTATTGGGTATTATTGTAATTTACTGATTAAAAAGGATTTTTCAAGTTTAGAAATAATAATTGGAACTTGCTATAAATCTTCAGTTTCCATTTTGCTGTTACGATAGACATACCAATAATCTAAGTGAATTTATTATGTGCCGAACAGTTCTCTTTAGTGTTTCTTGTTAGTTATTTATTATTTCAATTCTGATTTTATTTGAATATAGAACTGTGTGATTATATTAATCATCGAAAGAAATTAATGGAAAAATTTAAATATTATTTTAGAATCGAGAGTATTGCCAAATTTTAATTTATTTGTTAATTGTTTTTCAATATTTCAAGAAACCAGATTATGTCTGTGCTCTTTTAAACAAAGAAGTGCAAATATTTTTCAATCAAAATTATAGCAAATGTCATGATAAAAACTTAAGAGATAAACCTTCTATCAAATAAACGATTTTGTTGAAGGTTATAAAGAAATTAAATGACAATCGTATGCCCACTTTCTAAAAAACTATTTGAAGAAAATATCCAAACTCTTAAAACAAAGAAAACAATAATCTCTCATATGTATAACCATTAATTTTTCTTAAAAGGACCTATCATGCAACACCTAGAAATTAAAAATTTCCTAATCGATTCATTATTAGTAAAAATAAACTTTTGACAAAAACTCGATAGTGCATAAAATATGCAGTAGAAGGGTATAATTAAACTTTCATACAAATTTTCTAGAAAAGCTAATACAACATAAGCCTCCTTACTTTTATTTGAACATTTTTCAAACTTATAAAAACCTTATTTTTAGATGGGGTAATTGTAGCTACGGATTTCAAATTAGGTCTAAATCAATCCAGTTATAGCTGTTGTACGTATAACTATCTACACAGAAAAGCTTTAAGAAGTGTGGACACTGGACCTCAAATTTCAATTTCTTGATTTTAATCTATAAGTAGTACAATGGTTTTTTATGGCGATCTCTGTATTAAGCACTCATTAATAGCGAGCATACAAGTCCCAGTTTGTCGACCACTTCAGTACCTTCTTTAATTCACAAGAGGTGTGTGTCCTGATCCCTATATATAGACTTGTGTTGTGTTTCCGTCGATGCATGCGTCCCCTTGTCATTGGCAACGATCAGGCGCACTGTCCGGGATTGGGTGATGTGTCACGTGTCTTTTATTAGCAACATTTTTGAACTGTTTTTATATTAAAGACTTGAAAACATTTGCTTCTGTAACGGTTTCATTCAAAATTCAATTTTAAATACATACATACATTATCAGTTCCTGTTCTACCATAAGTGTAGAGCAGTTCTGTAGCTAAAGTATGTGATCAATGTTGTGGACATTTTTAACCGCAAGACGCGAAACATTATGAATTAATTAATTTACAATATTGCTTTAAGTCAGGCGTTAGCAAAGATGCTCTTTGGCGTTAGTCAATGAACATATTTTATATTGAAAAATCACAGTATACCTAAAAAGTAAGTGCAACTAATATATCTCGAATATTGAAAAAAACAATGCAGGCCTCCCCACAAGGGAAACCACTACTAACAAAATGACAATGATGCAACATTGGTCTACAGAAGCAGGCCAAAAAAATGTGATATAAATGTAACTACATACCTTTTTGGACGAAAGTAATTGGACTTGCAAAAATATTTTATATTTTCTTACCCAATATTCAGTAACAGTAGACATGGTACATTCGACATCACCGTTCACGAGTTTTTTTTTAAATAAATAAATTTTGTCTATAGTACGTAAATGAAATGTATATTGCATTGCACTTTTAGTATACATCCCAATGCATGCATGTGTACATTTAGTTAGTGATGAGCACTATCGAATGATTTCTACTATCAAATACTTACTAAATAACTAGTACCAACTATTGGATGAATTTCTTCGAATATTTTTATTCGTTTTCCCTATACGCACCATTTGCTTAAGTATACTTATTAAATGAATACTCCTAATTATTGAATGCATTTATTCGAAT
>OW679202.1:54693436-54903611 GCA_940337035.1 Agriotes lineatus
GTGGTTATTAACAGTTTCGCTCCTTTATTCCCTAAATGTCCACTGTATTTCAACTGTACACTGATTAAACTATGTGAATTTTGTTGGGATAAAGCCCGTGATCGGGTATTTTATCGCCAGCACTTAAAATTCACGTCTGCACTCGTTCGCGGACACTTCCGCCCCTGACTCTACCGAGGTCAGTATAGATCCATTTAATTTAATGACCATAAATGCATGCATACTTACCATATAGTCCAATCTTTACATATGGGACAGTAAATTTGAAAAGTGTAAAGCAAAATGTGATGCATTTTAGAAGTTGAATATGAATGTTGTGTATATGTTTTCTTGGGCAAATGTCCCACATTTGCTATGGATGGTTAGAAAACATATCTGTATATAATAGGTAGTACTCTCGTAATTTACGCAACTAAATGCAGTGTACTTATTTATAAGTTCCTGGAGCAGTTACTGAAATAGAACTTAAAATTTATGTACTGATATAGATTTTAGAATTGTACTTTTTAATTGAGTTGGATACAGCCGTGAGCAGACACGGTTTTTAGTGGCGGTAATAAACAACTCGTTTTACAAGCTTTATCTCATGTACCTGTTTTTTGGAAAGGGAAGTTAAAGTAACTAACGATTATTAAATAAGGAGTACATACTTAAAACAGAGAACAAAGGGCGGTAGTGACTAAATTAAGGATATTGATAAGTGGACTGTTTCCAATATGAGAGAAGTCTGTTCGAGTGATAAGCGTGTTTGGGCGAGTGTCAACAAATTTAAATGCGAGTAAAGGTGTGCATAAGGCAATCATGAAATTCTATAGGATTTATTGAATAGTTACTTATGTATGCCACAAATATTGGGTAGCAGATAGAAACCCCCTTAAGGGATATTTTTATTCAGGAAAATAAATCAACCCTGCCTACCCCAGATTCCAGGGGTTTCCTGATCCAGGAAGCTAGCGCCTAAAAGGGTCCCTTGTCCAGGGATACGGATGAAGTCCACAATGGCAGAAAGGAGAAGCCTTGGTACGGCGGAACTGGCAAAAGTGGCAGTTAAGCGGTTTTCCCGCTCCAAGTACACCAAGACTGTGATGGCACAGAAACCGAGCTACGTCGATAGGCATCAGCATTTGACTAACATGGCATCAAAGCAAAGTGTTGCCTAAAGCATGAATAGGGATCAGAAGTACATGCTGGCCATAGACTACAACTAAAGATTTCTCCAATTGTAGCAGTTGCTGTTCCATTGGACAAAGAAGTTGGAAGGCTAAAGAGTAGATCTGTACCAGCGCAACTACTTATCCACTATAATATATTCCGGCGTCTTTTGGTTATGGTCGAGTATGTGTGTTTCTGCTTGAGGAAATCCTTTGGCGATGGGCAGATGGCAGCGGATGAGGCATAATGCAGCTATATCCTAATCAGATGTATACACAAAGGTGAGCATAGGAGAGTGGTCGCTTATGTAGCTAAATGAGGTAAAAGTGCGCGTTCGGCAGCACCTGTGGTGACAAAGCAGCCCTATTCAAAGGAGCGGTGCTGTCTCCAATTCGGGAAGAGGGTTAGAAAAGGTACCCTAAGCAAATGCTTGCTTCAATTAAATCAATGAGTGGTAACCACGGTCGCTCATGCATTGTTCCAAACATGGTCAAAAGAAAGAGAATGTAATACAGAAGAGAAAATACAAAATTGTAAATGTTCGCACGTTCCAGGATAATGTGGATAATGTCTGTCCAGAAAGAAAGACCGCTGTGGTTGCTCGAGAGCTTTCTAGATATAACATAGACATAGCTGCGTGGAGTGAGACCCGGCTTTGCTATAAGAAATCACTTGGCTAGAAGGCTTGATAATATACCAGTGGGCATATCTGACCGAATAATTAGTTTGAGAATACATATTAAAGAAAAACGCCATCTGACTATCATTGGGGTTTATGCACCAACAATGAATAGCAGTGAAGAAAGCAAGAATCAGTTTTATGAGGAACTGGAAGATAAACTATCCAAAATACCAAATACAGATAATATCATACTACTAGGCGATTTAAATACCCGTGTGGGTTCAGACTTTGAAAGCTGGCCAGAGCAGATTGGTAGACATAATCTGGGCAAAGAAAATAATAATGGACGAAGACTGTTATCTCTTTGTGCACAATACGATCACTACACTACAAATACTTTATTTAAGCAGAAAAATAAATATAGAACAACATGGATGCACCCACGATCTAAGCAGTGGCATATGATAGATTATATAATTACTCGCAGGTGAGAAATTTCCGATGTGGAGAGTACTAGGGCGATGCGAGAGGCCAACTGCTGGACAGCCCATAGACTACTGGTCTCAAAAACAAGCTTTCATTTTAGTGTAGTGAAGAGATCCTCTAATAGTGTGCAAAGGAAACTAGATGTTTGTAAATTGATATCTTCCAAGATAAGAGAACTACAGAAAAAAAATTACAATATGTGCAAGACACAGTTTAATGACCAAGTTACAATCACCGAACAGTGGACCCACTTTGCGTCCTATTTGTATGACTTATCCAAGAATGTTCTAGAGTTTGCAAAAAGAAAGCATTGTGATTGGTTCGATGAGAATAATGAAGAACTTACTGAGGCCTTCGGGACTTATAAAATGGCTCTACAGAGATGGGAAAGAGACAAGACATGTAATGACAAAGTACAAGTAGCTCAAGCACACACAGATCTTAGAAGATTGACATGAACTTTAAAGGACCAGTGGTGGCGCAACAAAGCTGTTGAACTTTAACTTTTAGCAGATACTCACCAAATAGGATTGTTTTACGAAAAGATTAGGCAGGTAGACCAGTAATCAGAAAAAGTGTCCCTATGAATACACAGAATGGAAGGCGCCTCACAGAGAAGAATGAGATCGGATCCAGATGGCATGAGCACTTTAGCAATTTATTGAACACCGAGAGCACGGCAAACGTCTAGGCAGATGGAGAGAAGTTAGTAGGGCCTTGGAGAAGATGGGGAATGGTAAAACACCAGGGTACAATGGTGTGCCTGCAGAAATATTCAAGAACGGCGGAGATGCACTGCGATTTCAACTGCACCAGCTAATATGCAAAATGTGGCAGTAAAAAACTGTGCCTGAAGAGTTTAAAGTGTCAATTATCTGCACTCTCTACAAGGGTAAAGGGGATCGCTCAGACTGTAACTAATATAGGGGTGTATCTCTTCTTGTCATAGCTGGAAAGGTTCTGGCAAGTCTTATTAAATCGTTTGCAAGCTTTAGCGAATAAAATATATGTGCTTCATCGACTTAGAGAAGGATTTCAATCGTGTGCCTCAGGAGGCCCTCTAGATAGTAATTGGATGTAATTGGTATACAAGGTCAAACCAAATTTTAAGTAGGTTAGGATAGATCAATGTCAGAGAATTATTGTATTATCTAGTTTTAGTTTTTATTTATAAGATATTCAAGAGAGTAATGCCTGTTTATTTTAATAAATATGTTGTTTTTTGTAGAGAAGTACATGACTATTAAACAAGAAATAAAAATTATTTACATGTACATAATGTGGTTACTAGTAGGGGATATAATTCATTATTTGTTATGGGGTTTATTGTTTAATGAGTTGCACCTCTCTCTGTCAAATACCGGACTTCAAATATCTTGCAAGTACCATATCAGCTCATGTCAAACTCAATATGGAAATAAATACACGTATTGCGCAAGCTTAGATAGCTTTTAGGTGATTGCAAAAAAAACTTTGGAAGTCTCATGATGTAAGGCTTCCAACCAAATTTTCAGTAGACAAAGCAGCAGTCTTGGTGTCTGTACAGACACCATATTAAGATATTGGATCAATTTAATTTAAAATGCTTAAGATCAATTAAGTATATTAAGTGGCAGCACTATAAACGAAACACCAATTTACTAAGAAGAGCGCAGATACCCGGTATTGAATATACCGATGCAGAGGCAGCTACGATGGTGTGGGCATATATTGAGAATGCCTGATATCAGATTTCCAAAACAAATGTTGTATGCCGAATTGCTTCATGGGGATCGCAAAGCTAGTGGGCAAATGTTGAGATATAAGGACAACATAAATTAGCATATGACAAGATGTAGCATTTCTTCAAATACCTGGAAAGCAAAGACATTAGAAGACACTGGAGAAATGATCTATATAGCAAGAATTGATAAACTTGAAGATAAACTGGAGAATATGGAAAAGGATAAAAGGAGAAGCAACATAGTGATTAAAGGGATTAAATTTGATGAACAGCGTATAATACCAATAGTCTAGTACTACCTCAAGGACCAGTTGCCAGTGGAAGGAGAGGTAAACAAAGTACCTAATTCCCTTAAACAATAAGAGTGGGAAAACTGTAAATATTATCAAAATGGCAAACTGGGAGGCCAAGCATATAGTCATTAATAATAAAGACAAACTACGCGGATCTAGGGTTTACATTGATAGTGACCTTACGCAAAAGAAATGGCAAAAATTGCAAACGAGGAAAGAGGTGAAGGACACTTAAGTTAAAATTGGATACAAGAAATTGATCGCAGAAGATGAATTGTATGTATGGGAGGAGAGAGAAAAAGGTATAGTACAGACAACAAAGTCATGAAAGTAAAGGACACGGACAAGTGAAGGGATTTGGCAACAACAAATGTAAAGATTATTAATGGCAGTGGGCATACAAAAGAAATGGGAAAAGTAATGAAAAAGGGCAGAGTTGGGAGAAAATAGAGGCTAGGGACATGGAATGTAAGATGAATTGCGGGAAAGGAAGAACTGGCAGTAGAATTTTTGAAATTGAAAGTAAGTTTTCTTGCAGTAACAAAAACTAAAAAAAAAGTGTGTGGCTGTGTTATTTTAGAGAGGATACACAAGTTGTTGTATTCAGGCGTGGGAATTAAAGAAAGACCAAAATAGAGGAGGAATTGCTAGAATAGTAGTAGAAACAACGATTACTTTGTGCAATTGTTTTTTCTCATCTTTTGGATTTTTGATTCTTAGACTTACCTGTACTTATATTTTGTGGTTCATTAACTGAGACAATAATTTCAAAATAACTTGTGGTGCTCTTTCGATGCGTTCTCATTTTGATTTCATATTTAGAATGTTTGTTTACTTAGTTTTAGTTTTTGTGCAGGGTTAAGTGGAGGAACGGTCTGCAACTATGTTGCTTAATTAAACTTTGCCCTGCACTGTAATAATATTATACATGTGTAAAACTTTGTTTTATATTTATGTCAATAAAGGCACTTTATTATTATTATTACTTTTATATGGTCTAAATAGAGGCGAAAAAGGGTAATTCAGAAAAACATTCTTGGAGAAGCTGCAGAATATAATTGATAAGAATAAGGGGCAATTAATTATTGCAGGTGATATCGACATAAGAGTAGGGAATAAACAGGAAGACGCAATACAATTGGCATTTATGGAGAAGACATTAAAAACACAAATGGGAAGTAATTTATAGACTTATGTATTATCAATGATCTCATGGTGACTAATACCTTTTATAAGCACAGCAAAAACATTCATAAATATACTTGAGAAGTTGCAAGCAGGGATGAAAAGTCAATTATTGATTTGATACTGGTGGAAAAAAGTTTCAAACAAAGTAAGGGTCAAGAGAGGGCCGAAATAGGCAGTGATCACTACTAGTTGTTGTCAAGATGAAAACTGAACTAAAGTTAGAGCTACAATGCAAAAAGGTTGGCAAAAGATTTTATAGTATTAAGGCACAAATTGCTAGACTAGAATATTCAGACTTTGTACAGCGCTGGGGTAAAACAGTATCTTTTTGGGAAGCGTTTGCAAGGAAAATGGAGGAAAACAGTAAGGGGAATGCAAATTTACTATATGAAACTTTAAACATTTGAAACGAAACAAGAAAATGCCATTTAGACATGTGATGAACAATGATGGCAATGTATTAACTTCAGAAGAGGAAGTGATGGAGAGGTGGATGTACCGTAAAACGGGGCAACTTCGTCATTGCGGGCAACTTCGTCAGTTAGGCAGCCGATGTACGATTGTGTAAGCATAACCTCAAAATGTACAGTTATCGTTTCGGTTCCGTTGTGTTTACGTCGAAAGTGTATCTATTCCTTTAATAATACCAAAGAAAAACAGAAAAGTGTTGGGAGGTAGGAGTTACCAGCGTTATGATCCCCAGTTAGTTGAAGACGCACTGAAGGATATTGGAAATGGCCTCTCGGTGTCGGCTGCCAGCAGAAAACATGGAATACCGCGAACAACGTTTCAAGACAAGAGGCATGGTAGGCACATTAAATCAGTAGGCCACCCAAAAGCCTTAACGACCTTGGAGGAGTCTGAAATTGTTGGTGCCATAAATCAACTTTCAGCTTGGTCTTATCCATTAACAAAGTTAGAAATAAGACTGATTATCAAAGGCTATCTCGATAAAAAAGGACATAAAGCAGTGATTTTTCGAGACAACCTTCCTGGTGAGGACTTCATGGTAGGTTTCATGGAGAAACAATTTAAGCCAAAGTCATTTTGTGCCTTAATATAACCTTTAATTTGTTTTAAAATGATGCATAATAAAGTTACCAAAATTAGTTATCTGCCATGACAAAGTTGTTCCTAGAAACGTACAACTTCGTTTATAGACGAATTTGGGTTAGGTGACGAAGTTGTCCAAAAATCTGTGCAACTTCGTCAGGAATTGTTTAGCGATTTATCGGACGTATAAACGTTATTTATAAAAACCAAAGGACGGATAATAATTGTCCATCTCTAACTGGTAGGTATCATTTCATTTTGTTATCCTAAAAAATCCTATATGGTTACAGCACGGAAAATGTACAAAAACCCTGACAAAGTTGCCCCGTTTTACGGTAACATTTCAGAGATTTTGGGAGGATCAACTGCAAATGAAACGGCAGAGGAGGCTGAAAAGCATAGTAATGCACAGTTAGAAGACAAGAAAAAACAAATAAGAATAGATAAAGTACGTGAGGCAATTAGATCTTTAAAGATAAAACCGGAATTCTTAAAATATATGGGAGAGACAGATGTAGGTTGTTGAGGGGTCAAAAACCAGCACCGAAAGACTTGGCAAGTGGCAGTAATATCAACTCTCTTTAAAAAAGGTGATAGTAGATGGTTTTTCCATCTTAATTTTGGGGATTCCTATGGGTCTTGTTATTAGCAGTATCAAATCTCTAATTACTAGTTGTGGTGAATTTCTTTCTTTCCTGTAAATATGGCCATACCATTTAATTCTTTGAGCATTACATACTCTCACAATGTCTTCTTTTTTTAACAATTTGTCGATCTCGTAATTCATTATTGGTCTCATTTCATCTTCTTGTTCTTTTTTGGGTACCATAATTGTTCTAATAATTCGTCTTTCAAAAATTCTCAATAGTTCTTCTTCTTTCTTTGTTAGGCTCATGGTTTCCACTGCAGGAATATTGATGAGCACATTATTTAAGCGGTAAAAGCATATATGGAAAAACCATAAACTACGTGAGGTACAACACCTGTGCAAAACAGTTTTAGACATTTAAAAAAGTTGGCCAAGGAAAACAAGCTACGTGTGCTTCTGTTTGTGGTATTAATGCACAATATAGTCAGATTAAATAAAGACAGAACAAGAAAAGTTAGAGTAGGAGTGACAGACTTAGAACACGTAATGCTCAGTAAATTTTTGTATGCAGATGATTTAGTTCTGATAACAGAAAATGAAAAAAAGAAAATCTGATAATTTGGAAAGAAACGCTGGCTGAATTTGGCATGGACATAAATACTGGAAAAACAGAAACTATGGTAATGCGAAGAGCGGAGAATAATTTACTGATTAAGCAAGCGGACAACTTTAACTATTTGGGCTCCATTAGAAATTCTCAAAGGCAGCTGGATTCCGAAATTAACAACAGAACGGTAGTAAACAAATTATTATATGGGCTAGATAAGGCATTCATCAGAAAACAGGAAGTGAGAAAAAGTACAAAACTAAGAATTTGTCGATCTGCATTTGTGCTTATGGGTGAGTTGTGGGTTCTGACAAAACAAAAAGGCTGAAGAATAAGCTTGAACCATGCGAGATAAGAATACTAAGAAGAATAGAAAGACTCACGAGACTGGACAGGATATGTAACGAGGATATAAGAAAAAGTTTAAGTGTTGAACTGCTGGAGGTCTTGAGATTTTAATAACAAAACGGCAACTAAGGTGGTTACACCTGATGAGGATGGGCAAAAGCAGAATTTTAAAGAAGTTCTGAAAAGTAGGTATAGGCAAGAAAAGGAGAAGGGGAAGGCCAAACAACACTTGGAATAGAGAAACCGCCAGATCACTTGAACAGATTAAAAGCTCGTGGGGTCTCGCCAAGCTAACAGAGCAAGATAGAAAAAGTTGGAAGAAGTTAGTTAACACCATGTTACCTACTTATTTTCTACACCGGAAGGTAGAAGAGAACCTGATTATGTATGTATGTATGTAATTTTTTATAACATACAGTAAGAGACATGTTTTTTAATACGAAGGTCATTAAAGAAACAAGTACAGAGTTACATACTTTCTATACTGCTTCGGTGGTTAGAAATCTATTTCTTCTTATTAGATGGTTAGTAAATATAATACTCTGAATAACATTTTGCGTGTGTACTTGCAAAATCACCTAAAATAATTTTTGAAGAATAAGTAAGTTTTTCCTAAACTGATAGTCAATTCAAGTATTGTATTTTGGAATGAATATGGGTTTTAGTATTTCTTGTTGGTACCTACATGGGGTTTATTTTTAAGTTAATTTAATAAAGTGTAGAATAATGAAAAAATATATTTTGTGAATAGTGTTTTAAACACAAACCTGTGTGTAAATTTATCAGTATTATTCTTTCCCATTAAAAATAAAATACTTTAAGTAAAGTATCTCTATTATTTATTAATAACCATAAATACAAACGAAACAATTAACTAATTCTTCCATTTCTTGTCCTAGAAAAATGAAAATTTTAATATGTATATTAGTGAAAAACTATTACCAACATACAGAAGCACGAAGAGCATTTTCTGCATAAAAGAATTCTTCTGATTGACTGGGAATACACTCTTTGTAAGTAAGGATGCCTAATCGATCTCGTTGGGAAATATATGCATCAATTACAAATTTATGACATTTAATTTTCTTTGCTAATAGTAAATTAGTTTCATTGTCAACCATACATGATAAAAAAACTTCTAAAACTTGTTTAGGGCAGTCATGTTTGTGCAGTGTTGAAACCAGTAATTCGGGAGGAACTGTAGATTTAATGGAATTTTTCTTTGTCAGCCAATTCTAGAATGGTATACAAATGTTAATTACATTGATGAAATAAGTGTAATAATACATACAGGCTTAATAAATAATGAAGTTATTTTCTTCCATTTTTTTAAAGCAGCCAGAGTATTCAACTGAATCCATTGATATTGGAAATCGTTAAGCCTTGCAAATTGTTTGAATTCTGCGATTTTTTGTTCTGATTTGGAGCTTTCTGAATCCTTTTCCCATTCCTTTTTACATATTTGAGCCATCTGCTCTGTTATAGAATTACTGAACATGTTGTTGTCCACTTGCCATTCTACGGAGAAATATTTTTTTAGTCAAAAACAATTAAAAAAAAAAATTTATAACTCACTTATAAAGTTCTTGTAGTCAGATAACATCATATTCTTATCGTGATTTAATTTTGTGTGATGTTCAGCTAAGAATCGAAGTAATTTTTTATATACATGCTCTTTGTTTGATGTATCTTTGTATCCTAGATAATATAAATAGATCTAAAATAGTTACTGTTTAGAACCAACATTTTCTGGTAATAAATTAGTATTGAAATAATACTTACAATATCAGAATAGTTTCCTGTTGCCCTACAAAATAAAATTTTAACAATTAGATGAATGAATTTATTTCTTACTTACATATAGAGGTCAGATAATTCTTCTAATTTTAACTCTTGCATGAGGTAGTTAGTGTAATGCTGCAAGGCAACTTTACGTTTTGATAAATGATGAATTAAAACAGATAATTTAAGCGACTTCTTTAAGTACAATAACACCTGGAACAAGAACAGTTAGAACTAAGTATTAATATTTATTTATTTAAAAGCAACATACAGCTAAAATAATGTTTCCATCTTGGCTGTTAACGGCTTCGTCTAAGAGTTCTAATTTCTGGTTTAGAGAACGATATAGATATAGTGCATAAGGCATTCCTAAAAACATTTTCATAATGGTTTCTTGAACTGAGGGAACAGCATTATTGGACGGCATTCGTACATCTTCCAGCACTAAAAACGTATAGATATGTAGAATCAAAACATATCCAACTGGTTAAATTGTAAGAGAAAAAGTTTACAAACAAAATAGTAGGTTACAAAAGAATCCAGCAACAGAATCAAGTCTTGAATATTTTTTGAGATGGCCCTGCTTTTTTCAAATTACTATAATATTTCTATTCCTCCATAATGCTTTCTCTTCCACAAATAGAATTTACGTTGCTACAGAGACTGAAATGTTATCATGTAATAACTTTTTTTTCCTCGGAACCGATCATGCATTACTTTAGGAGGCGCGAGCGCTACTTAAACCTAAACCTTAATTAAGTGAAAATGTAGACCAACCGTGCCGGGCGTTGAACTCTTAACCACTTCGGCTCGAGCGCTCCATGATTTTTCACTTTGACCTCGGCTGCAGCGCAACTGCCGCTTGCCTACCGAGGTCCGTATATCATGTAATAACTGCACGGATAAGTTTGCCCATTTTCTTTTAGGTAATAATGGCATACATTTTATGTTATCAAATTTACCTAGAAGGTATTGTTTACAGTGTTAATTTATTAAATTAATAGGTATCTCCTCAATTTATCTCAGGTTTTTTACAGGTAGAAAGTTAGAAAGTGCTGTCATATTAGTTTTTTTAAAGGCAGTAGGAAACACCTGACTTTATATATTATAAATGAAGGATTGTCAATTATTGAACACATTCATACCGTCATTGTTAAGTCTTCAAAAATGCGCGGATTTGTAACATGTAATTGTAAGTTTTTCTCGGTAGACTCTGTAAAAAGTCTGTACTGCTCATTGGTGAGATCGATACTGGAATATGCTTCGGTGGTCTGGTCACCGGCTTACATGGTCCATTTAGATACTATTGAAAAGGTTCAACATAAGTATTTAAAACACTTTAGGTTAAATATTGTCATTCAAAATGATGATTACACACAGATAAGGATCTCGTTGGCTTACAACCATTAAATGACCCCCGAAACATAGCAGGTGGTATTGTCATGAATGAGAAGCATATCGCTATGTGACAGATTCTGATGTTTTTTGACAATAGCCGCACACTGCTTTTAGAAAGTATTACCGTAAGTCTCTGTATTGATTATAAGACCTTTAGCAAAAGAATACCTTTCAAAAAATGCTTACTATGAGTTTTCCAGCGGAAGATTGAATGCAGGTTTTCTTTGGGAGAGAAGACCCTTATTAACCTCTTCACGACAGGCTAAGGAATTGCTTAACGAGCACACCAGCCGGCGTTGGGAGAAAACTTCAAAACTATTTTTTACGTTTTTGGTTATCTTGGTTATTTGTTACTGTCACATACGTTAACAATAAGTAGAAAAAATATTTAAATAGAAAAATGCATTGCTCAACATGCGAGGTGCATCACAAATGCAAGGAGCTATCGACGAGCTGACGCAGATTCAGACCACTACCTTGTGAGAGCGACATTAAATCAGGACATAAAAACAGACTCACGGCACAGCAAAATGAAACAAACAAAATATGATGTTGAGTAACTACAAGACCCGGACAAAAGAAAACGCTACCAACAAGAAATAGACATGCATTTAAATAAAACAAAAGAAGGACAGAGTATAGAAAAATGGAAGCGGCTAGAAGAAGCAATCAAAGCAGCAGCAAAGAAAGCAATGACTGAAAAGAGGTCGGACAATAGAAAAACGTGGTACGATGAAGAATGTATAAAAGCAGTAGAAGAAAAAAGAAGAGCCAGAGAGATCATGATCAGCAAAAATTCTGAAGAAAGTACAAATAAATACAAAGAAAAAAGGAAGACAGCAAAGTCAGTATGCAGGAAAAAGAAGAGAGAATTTAATGAAAATAAGATAAAAATGATAGAAGAGAAGCTAAAAAACAAAGGAATTAGAAAGTTTTACCAAGAGGTAAAGAAGGAAAAAATAGGATACCAAGGAAAGACGACATACTGTAAAGACAAACAAGAAAAGCTAATAGGCAGACCCGAAGAAAGGATGGATACATGGAAAGAATATTTCGAGGAAATATTGAACAGCAGCAAGGATAGGGAGTTCAGAAACACCCACAGTAATAAACATGAAGGAACAAGAGCGAGAAGTAAGAGATAGAACCACCCAGTAAAGAAGACGCCATGAAGGCTATAGAAAAACTAAAAAATAACAAAAGCGCAGAAGAAAATGGAATCGTATCGGAAATGGTGAAATGTGAAGGCAAAAGGTTACACGAAAAGCTGTGGATATTGATAAAACAAATATGGCAGGAGGAGAAAGAACCGGAAGATTGGTCAAGAGCATTGATAAGCCTCATACACAAAAAAGATGATAAAACTTCTTGTGAAAATTACAGGGGAATTGTTGTATTGGATATAACATACAAAATACTAGCTACATTAATAAAAGACAAACTTAATATTTATACAGAGGCACTTATAGAAGATTATCAGTGCGGTGTTAAAGCCAACCGTTCCGTGACTGACCAGATATTCACCCTGAAGCAAATTCAAGAGAATTTCTACGAATATAACAAGACAGTACATGCAATATTTATCGACTTTAAGCAGGCTTACGATTCTATAAATAGAAATAAATTATACGAAGCATTAGAGGAACTGGCAATACCTAGAAAATTAAATGACACTGCAAAATACTGAGAACATTGTAAAAGTGCAAGGACAAAAATCAAATCCGTTTAGAGTCGAAAGGGGCTTAAGGCAGGGAGATCCACTGTCAGCATCACTGTTCAATGTGGCGTTAGAAAAAAATAATTTGAGACAGTAGAATAAGGACAACAGGTACCATATATAACACGGACCACCAGTGCATTGCTTATGCAGATGATGTAGCCATTCTTGCAAGAACAGATAAGGAACTAAAGAAAGTAATCCGCAGTTTAAATGAGGCACAAAAAATGGGATTACAAATAACCGAAGATAAATCAAAATACATAGAAATAAGTAGAGCAAGGAAAAATTCAGAGGCTGTACGATACCTAACTGTGAGGACAAATGAAAACCGAGAATTAAAATTCGAAAAAGTGGGTAGTTTTGTGTACCTTGGGGCACTAATAACACCAAATAGTGACAATAATAAGGAAATAGAAGCTAGGCACAAAAGTGCGGGTAATCTATTATCAGTGTTATGAGCAAAACAGATATCGCAAAGGACCAAAGTACGAATATATAGTACAGTGATTAGACCAGTTGCAACATACAGTTCTGAAACCTGGATACTGAACAAAAAAGAAAATGAGAAATTACTCAGATGGGAAAGGAAAATTTTACGATGGATGATATATGGAGGACAGAAGGTGGGAGAGATTTGGAAAAGACGAACAAATGAAGAGCTCATGCAAATGTACAAAAACCCAGACATCATAAGGATAAAAAGGCGCAGAGAATAAGATGGATAGGGCATGTCCAACGGCTCCCGAAACAAAGAATGACCAAAATTATGTTACGAGCAGGTTTAATAGGGATCAGAACGAGAGGAAGACCTAGGAGAAAATGGATGGAAGCGGTGGAGAAAGATATAATGAAAATGGGGGTGCAAAATTGGACAGAAGTAGCAAAATGCAGAAAACAATGGAGACAAATAGTTAACAAAGCCCTAGGCCTACATGGCCTGTAGCGCTTATATATATATATATATATTGTAATTAATTTATTAAAAAAATTAAATTTAACACTCCATATAAAAATAAAATATTATTTCAATAACATAAACAAAATAGGTAACTAAATAACAATGAATCAGTAAATAAAAACTTTAAAGCTTTTCTCTGAAGGATGTTAATACCTTTTCAACATATGGCAATTCTTGAAACAGGGAACTGCACAAAGAGCTACATCACATTCTTTACAGCAAATGATAGTATCTAGCATGTGTAACAATCACAGCCAAAACAGCAACACATACTACAAAACAGCTGGAGCGACTGCGCAGACGATCACGTTTTACAAATGCGCGCAACTGCAAGACGTACTGGTGCGGCAATCAGTTATGACAAAATAATAATATGGCGTACAAATACGTCAGAAAACAGTAAAGTTAGCAAAATCGAAAACTTATGTGTACGTTAGTAGGTCACCAAAAAGGCTTTTTTCTAAATATTGGATACGTCACCAGGCTAGGCCAAATATATCAAATAAAATAAGTATATCAGTCGGATAGTGGTGTTGGTTTCAGAAAACGTACATGTAGGTCAATCGTCGTGAAAAGGTTAACTCCTTGTATGGACTCTAGTTTTGCCACGGTATGCAAGTCTCATCACCAGTTACAAACTGTACGCTTGGATCAACCTCTAAAAATTGCGAATTGTTTTGACAAATTTGTTTACGCAACTTTCGGTGGGGAGACCACAATTCTGCCAGCAGTGTGCACAGATGAGTTTTCATGTGGATTAACATGCCACACTATCCAATTCTTTGACAGCCTGTCTTTCATTTCTCAAAAAAAAATGTGGTAAACCAACTTCACAGTTACCATTTAGAATTAACTGTTCTGCAATCTTCCAGTGGAATAACATCTAGAGCACCACTTCGGCCTAACAAAAGGAACAATCATTTCCTCGTTCATGCTACTACCACAAACAACTTTTATAGCTTCCTGATGCCAAGATGTTTATGTAAAATAGTACCTACTTATTCACTGCAGAGAATCCAATCGTTAGTTCTTTCTGAATCTTTCTATACATAATTATTTCAATTGGCCTTAATTAAGTTTAAGCTCGACACCTAACGGTAACAGGGTGTAAGATTAAATAAATAAATAAAAATAAGTTTTCCACATGGAGTACATTTTCTAGACTGGCCGCATCCATAGGTCTTGTAACGGTCGAGTTTGTGTCACCCTAGTATTTTAATAACGTTGGTATTTAACCATTATTCTGCTATGTCAGATTATAACACATTGTGCATTTAAAACATATGAATTGCACGCACGAGATGGTGCGTAGAAATCAGCTGGGACAGTGTTGCGTGTCTAAAAATACAACAAAGAAGCAGTGCGAGCCAGAGAGATGCGGGAAGTTAGTCGCTCAACGACAAGCAAACCGTGTGTGTCGCCCAAGCAAAAAAGGACGCCATGCAAAGCCTTGGGAGTACAATTTTGGGGAAACATCCTCGAGATACAGCAGTCTATGCCTAGTAAATTTTGAGCTGAAAAACAGCATCAAGAGTAGATAACCACCTTGGAAGCAACACCGAGGTACTGAGCAGTCGATGCAGCAAGAAGCGGCGATCCCGGCTTCAAAGGAACCCACGGAGCTGATCCCTTGCCCATCTTGCAGAAATATAAAGGCAAGTTTAGTTTCTATAATTGACTCCTACACTAGAATGCATGAGCCAGGGAAATTGAGAAAATCGGCTTAATAGCGAATGACCAAATTTTGCGTAATAATTGAACGCGCGAGTGCCCGCCACAGCAGTGCGTCCATGCTGAGTCTTCTGCCGAGTGCATAAAACCGCATGAATCAGCAAGTAGTTATGAGCACGGTCTAAAAATAAACAGAGCTGGCTCCAATAGAATTGTGCATGAGTTTTAAAAAAATTCGCACGGTTTGTTTTGGGGCATGGCGTCAATAAACGTAAGTTACACTTATATTTAGGACGTGTATTGAAGCTAGTCGAGATTTGCACTAAGCTCATAGAAATTCACTTTAGATATACTACATTGTTGACAGTGCAACTTTTATGTATTGGCACTGTGTATTCTTTTTGTTTTTATGTGAATGTCTATCCTATTCTAGATTATGTGTGTTCATGTAAACTGTTCGGTTTTTATTCTTGGCAAGATTTGCGTGTATAATTGCAGCATCCTAGGTGACGAGCAGACCAGCAAGAGTAATATTGACATTACCCTTATCCACACTGAGGTAAGAGCGGGTTTTGTACTCCCACGACTGATTAAACAAGAGTAATTTTGTCAATATATAAAAAATAGCACTACAGGCCCTCATGGCCCAGGGCTTGGTGTACTACTTTCTTCTATTTCCTCCTGTCCGCTGCTATCTCTTTCCATCTCTGCACTCCTAATGTCCTGAAATCGTGCTCCACCTGCTCCAGCCATCCATTCTGGGTCTTGCTCTTCTTCTTGTGTTCTCGCTTCTTATGACTCTTCTGACTGGTCTCTCCTCTGGTTGATGCATCACATGCCCCAATCAGCGTATTCTCTGCGCTTTAATACAGTTCGTAATGTTGTGTTCTCCAAAGCAGTCATAAAATTCCTTGTTGTTCGCCTGAACCATTCGCCATTCACTTGCTTTCCACCGAAAATTCTCCTTAGAATGCGTCTATCCTATACTTCCACCCTTTCTCGAACAACCCTGTTTAGCACCCACGTTTCGCAGTCGTATAGCATTGTTGGACGCACAATTGCTTTATACACTCTTAGCTTTGCTTTGTGTGATATCACTATTGAGTTAAACACCGATCTTAAACTTATTGCACTTCTGTTTGCACTCTTTGCAATTTTGTCAATATTAGAATTAAATTTTAGCTTACACCGCGTTATCTTTATAGATAAACAGCCAACATTTGTTGGCTTAATGTGCCTAACACCTTGTGAATTCAAGCAAGAGTTTGTGTAACAGTTATGTTCTTTGGTGGCTCGTGCACTCTTACACGCCACCCATAATTTGGTCTGTGTTATTAGAATTCCTTGTGAACAAGAATACTTAGGCATATTTAGTCTTTATACTGTTTGTGCACCCATATAGACTAACTTTTCGCAAGACATTGCAGCTTGCATCATCAGAGTCAAAGTTCCTCTAAGAGCTGGAGGATGGCATAGATGTATTTATAGTCCTCTGTGCCAGCCGTGCAGAACGGGGTAACGTTGATTGGTCGTTCAAGTCCATTGCACTTTGAAGCAGCGGTGCGTGACCGGCTGATAATCCGGTGATTGTAATGCTTTAGACTGTGAATGACAGGAGTCCAAGTTCTACTAAGTCTAAAACCATCTTCCCTGTTTATATTATTTGGATGTTTTTCTATTTCTAAGACTTCACGTATCATTCTTGGGAAGTAATATGGTACTCTGACAAGTACTCTAGCCTGTTCGAATTCTAAGGTGTGGCCATTTGTAAAAGTATGCTCAGCTACGGCTGATTTTGTAATGCATTTGTGTTTGCAATAGCCTTTATGTTCTTGAAGTGTTAGATGAATGGAACGACCAGTCTGTCCAATGTAATTCGAGCTGCAAGAACAAGGATATATGCCAGCTGTTTTTAAACTTGATATTTTGTATTTTGCCTTTTACTGACCTGAAACCGTTACCCAATGTAAGGTAGGAAGGCTAAGCCTTCCAGAGGTGCGGATTCCTCTTTAGCCTTTTGTGTCATAGTTTTGTTTAGTGCTTTGGGTATGGCGGTGGTATATCCATTCTTTTGTGTAAGGAGTCAAATAAATGCTCCATTTCTCTCTCTAAGTTCTCTGCATCTGAGATACAAACCGCTCTGGTCGCCAAAGTCTTAAGAATTGTTGACTTTTGCATTGGATGATGGTGTGAGTTAGCATTTAGATATCTGTCCATGTGTGTTTTCTTTTGATAGACTGCATGTCATAAACTACCATCAGAATTACGTTTTACCAGAACATCCAGAAACGGAATACCGCCATTTTCCTCCTCTTCCATTGTGAATTGTATGTTCTGATGTAAGAATTCAAGTGTTCCCTATTTTCATGTATGCTTCGGAAAAGTGGACATTGCGTGCCGTGGGCTGGAAAAGAATAGACGCCCTCGAAATATGAATTTGGAGACGAATGCTTAGAGTGTCTTGGACCGAGAGAAGAACAAACGCATCGGTATTACAAGAAATACAACCACCCCCACGCAATGACAATAGTATGAAAAAACTTGTAGTCCAGGACAATAGAAGACAAGAAACACCGCCCCAGAGATGGATCTATACTATTAAGCTATTGGGAACCAATTTTGAAGGAACTGTCAGAACAACAAACAACAGGGAAAGATGGTGTAATGCGATTAGAAAAGCGACAAAATAATTATACATCGGAATATGCATCACCACGCATCTGACAAGATGCAATAGACTAAGAAGATAGAGGGGAGGGACTATAATGTTAACTTTTCAGTTTTCGTTATTAATGTCAAAATGGAATTTTTTTCATGTTTTGCCATAAATTTGTGACGTTTCACTTGCCTCCAAATTGTTTTAAAACGTTTTAATTACCATTATCAATTTGTAGGCGCTATCACACTCACAAGAATACGGGATGCGCAAATATTTGGGGCCACACCCAGAGTAAGAAAAACGCGAGTTGCACAAGCTACGCCGCGCCGCTCGATCCGTACATCCCTACTTTCCGTCCACACCAAAGTATCACGTTTAGCCCCACTGGAATTTTCCTAGGTAAACAATGTAGAAGGAGATCAAAGCATTATAAAAGAGCAATGCCCGGCCAGCCTCACTCTCAGTCTTTAGAGAGTCTGGACCAGTACCTGAGCCTTAGAAGAGAGCTACCTTGGGCCCAAGTGCTCCACCAGTCACTGCACCTGAGAAGACCAGTGCCCTGTAACCAACACATGGAGGCGACCACGTTACTACTGTATTCCGGTGAACCACAATCATGTAAGAGATATTCTAATGCTAAGTTGAACTGCCAGCAACCCTTAAACCTGACCTGAAACCTCCCTTGCTTGTGTTAGTCAAACTGCCTTCAAAGCAACCCTGTCTGTAAACTACCCCTTCCTTCTATAAGCAAAAGGCATATTACTGGATTCCTTCTTGCAGCCTGGCTAAGCGGTCATGTCCATAAACCATCCTGCTATAAGCAAAAGGCGCTACTGGACTCACTCTTGCAGCCTGGCTGGAGATATTTCCCCAGATACCTGTCCGTTAAACTGTGAATTCTCCCTGATAATTCAAGATCACCAGGTCGTTCTCCAAATTTATACCGCGGCTCCAGTACAAAATGTACCCGTTAATGTGATAGTTACAAGTATGCCGCGAGACTCTCCAAAATTATTTCCAGAATTATTAATATTTAGCCATCTCCGCAGAATAATGCGGTATGATCTGTGCACAGAGGAAACTTCAATTTTGCCGGCGAACGTTAAGCCAGACGGCAGTCCAAGAAGGTCACGTTCGGTCTCTGAAATTTTTTAAGTTCATTTAGGCGACGTGGTGAGCATTAATTGCCCTAAAACCAACTCGGCTTTAGCTTTATCATTTCTTGAATCTGGAGAAACACATGACCGACCAGTTGGAACCTGTATATTTAATTTTGATCTGTTTATAGTAATTCAATCTGCAGGCAGGCCGAAATCCGTGCCAGCCACCAGAGACTACCGCCCGTCTTCCCCCGGGGCCGTCCGCAGTGCAGAGGCCACCACAAACGTTATTTTTTTGTTTATTTTCTGTAAATATTTAAAAACTCCAATTTGTTTTGTATAATAGTTAAATAGAATAAACATCTGTGTAATCTTGACTTGAATCTTTTCACTCCAGCTGTCTACAACCCTAGACCAGAGCTACCCACTAGCAATAATTATTAATGTAAAGTAATCAGAATTTGATCTTACACAAAAATTGCCTTGGCTAAAATTCCATACTATTACAAATTTGTATGTCAATATATGCATCACCATGCATCTGACAAGATGCAAAGGACTAAGGAGGAGGATGTCAATATAACCTATAATATCTGAAATTTTGTGTTTATCAGAGTTACAAAAAATCTTGTATGCAATGGGTGTTCTTTTCACTTGTAATTTACAACTCATGAAAAAAACACATTTTGCAACTTGTTTCATAAATAACTATTAATTTTAGTAATTGGGAAACTAAGTGCTTTTACGATCTATACGATCAATGTCAAAACTAATTGCACTATAACTGAAAAATTAACGGCAACAAATTTTTTTTTTGGAAATTTTGTTATAATTTTTTCACAAACAAAACTTAATGAATTAATTCTCTAAACAAATCGGGATATCAATAAGATCGATATTGTATGCAAGTGCGTTAGGTAAAAATTAAAGAACGAGGAAAACAATATCTTATACTAAATTTTATTTATTTCCATTTTGGAAAGCCGAATTTTAATAAATTTTGATATACATTTGTTCCTATTATTTTAAAAAGAAGTGCTGTAGTGAAAAATAAAGAAGCTCTTAACCCACTCAAAATACATCTCCCATTCGTAAATAAAATTTCGTTGAATAACTAGTTATATAATAAAATTTTACACAACTGATAATAAAAAAACAAGCATACATCAACAATCAATTTATGAATTATTGTGAACATTGAAAACTAAATTAGTGCAAATGCAATTGATGAAATTACTCCTGCACATGCAGAATTAGCTTCCTCTGATAGTTATTTCCGTTTGAACTCTTGACTTCTTTGCCATGTATATGCGTTATGAGAAACATTATGACTAGCCAAACAATACCTCACTTTTTTCAACTGATTACATAAATCAAATGGCTCATACTTTTATTCCTTCAACTTATTAAACCCAGCCCCTAAATATTGCGCCTATGGCATTTGCTGTATGGTGACAATCTGTTACACTGTCAGTAGCCCCGTTACAAGCCCCCTCTCATACATTGTCTAGAGTGGTAAGTCTCTGATTACAATGGGCGCATTCAGACGACACAACCGTTGAGTGAGCGCTGAGTGATGTAGGTTTGTTGAATGTTCTTTTTGAATTTACGTTGAGCTGACTGTCAAAGTTGTTTATTTTAACCTATAAATACAGCTGAATGTTGTGTTTTTGCGTTAAGAGTTACAAATCAACTATAAGACGTGAAATAAATAATGCACATTTACATTTTTATTTGAATTTCCAAATAAACCAATCTATTATGAGCGATGATACTATAAATAACAAATTAAAGTGTAATATCTTTATATTTTGTTCAAATGAAGGAGTTAACATTATTTGATAGATTAGTAAGATAAATTAAAGAGTAATTAGTGTAGTAGGAAAATAGGTAATTATGTAAATAATATCTAACAATAATTACCTAATAATCTTTATTTAAATTTGTTTTGCGCAGTAAACACGTCCATTTTACTGAGCGGTTTCTGATCAGTGAGCGGTTTTGAAATGCGCTACATAAAATGGCGACCGCTACGACTGAGCGGCTAAGTGAGCGGTCGCATTCAGAGAAATTTCACTCAACAGTTGTACAACTGTTGTGTCGTCTGAATGCGCCCAATGTACTGTTGTTCATATTTATAATTTTCTACCTGGTGAACTTAAGTCTTAACTCACTGACTCACTGCAAAAATTCAAATGTACCTTATACAATACATGCTTTGCTTAAAAATCAGTTGAAAATTTAGTAATACAGCTGACGCTCGATAACGTGAACTAATTCAAACCAAGTGTGTTCACATTGTCGAAATGTTTACGTTTACGTAATTTTATTAATAAACACATTATTAAAAGAAATGTTTAATAACACAATAAAAAACAAAACCTATTATGACAGCGATAAGTAACAGATTTTTCATGAGAAGAAAAATAAGCTGCTATTTTATTCTGCATAAATTAGCGCCTATGTTCAACAATGACTAAAATGAAATGCAAACGCATCATAACCACCCATCCGATCGACTCAGCTGTGTCGCAGAGGGGAATCCCCTACATAAATCGGCCACTAATCCGTGTTGCAGAGGGAAACCCCATACATAAATCGGCGAGTAACTGTTTACGTTATCGGGCGTTCTGTTTGATCCTATAGTATGAATTTGGTGTTTACATTAGCATGATGTTTTCATTATCTGGTGTTTACGTTATCGAGCGCTTGCTGTATTTCTAATACTTATTTATTTATTTACTATATTAGATAGCGTCTCTTACAAATTTAATTCGACTTAATATGATTAAGTAATAAAAAGAGTTAAATTGAATAGTAGCCTGTATCTTTAAAGTAAGCTGAACTTTGCCCTTTAGGATCCAATGCAAATTTAATAATATCACCATAATCATTTATATCTATAGTGTCTGACGGTACAAGAAACATGAAGAAATGCTAATGCTAAATTTCGTTAAGATCAATGATGGTCGAGCAGACTCAAAGAAGATGCATTTGTTGGATCCTTCTCTTTGTGTGCATAAAACGCAGGGACAAGGTTACTCAATTTTGGCTAAGTTATAATTCAAGATTGGTTTTCACTTACAGCGTACGATTATTTCTATTATGTTTAATAACTGTCAAAACAGCAATTTTGTTAAGTCCAGCAGTTAATTTTTATTTAAAAATAGATAGATAGATAGATGTTAGTTTATTTATCCTTAAAATGTTTACAAAAAAACAGATATGGTTATTAACCAACAGATTTAACATATCTTGAACAAAGCTTTTTAAACTGATATAAATTAGCAGCCTGTTTAGTTTTGTTCGGCATTTTATTATATAATTTGAGTCCATTATAGAATAAGTTTTTCTGAGAACATGAACTACTGGAGTTCCATTAAACACGTGAGTTTACAAAAGTTAATACAAAATCATTTACTGAACAAAAGTTCGGTTTTGGCAATTAAACATCACTGCGTGTAATTTTGTTTGGCAATGCAGTTATTATTACGGTTAATGAAATTTCTGAATATCAAGCATTCCGAAAATAATTACAGTTCGTTAATTTTTGTTAAATGTAAAAATAAAACTGCACTGTAGCAAAAACAAAACTTGAATTATAATAGCCAAAATTGAGTAACTTACGTCCATAAACAACTTAAGCAAAACGAGGTAAATGAATGCATTTTATGTGCACAAACAGCCAGATTTGACAAAGCATCGCTGCCCAGTATAAGCCCTCATTGATCGTTAACGAACTTTACCACTGGTGTTTTCCTATGTTCCATATGCATCCCAACACACTGTATTAATGTATTGGTTGATTGGTCCTAATAGACATTATTATTAGTATGATAAACCGCACGTCAAACTGACATGTAGAAGTTTCTGCCACACATATTACATCTGGCAAAGGAGAGTTCACATCTGTTTAACATTTTGTCAGATTGTCGGTTCATCACTTGTTAACATGCCTTCCTCGCAAGATCATTTTTATTGCTTACATATTCGGTATGATCTGAATATTCTAATGGTCCAATAAATGTAAGATGTGTGCACGGATATACCTATATTGCTAAGTATGCATCTGATGTCAACTGACAAACGTTTGACATTTATCAGTTTGGTGTGCGGCCTCCCTAAAATAATAGCTTCTGAGTGCTGGCAAAGGTTTCATGTTACTTGGACTACATGCTGACTACATTTAATTTTTCTGTTAACTTTAAAAATCTTTTTCACTTATTGAAATACCAGACAGAACCTGCTTACTATCAATTTACAATTATAAATTATAATCACTTGCCTGAATCCAAGTTACGTTTGGTGATTATGGAATGAATCGGCAGAACAATTTGGGCGCTACTATCTTCTAAGCTCAGACCAAAAACTTGATTTTCATTGATAGAATCAATACTCAATTCGTTAAAACCAGAAGATCTATCCAACTCCTATAATGTTATAAGTAATTAAAATTCCTAAAAAATACCATCGTTTATAGTGTACTTACATTACCATCATCGTCAAAATTAAAACTAACATTCGAACTAGTATTCCAGTATTCTTCACTAGATTTCCCAGCCATTCTAAATCGATTTTTTGTAATTAATATTATTAATAATACTGACGTTTAAATTCACATTGTAATCCCAGTGTCAACACAAACTAGGTTATAAAATACTAAGGTTATGTCAAGTTCTATCCCAATAAGAATAGGTAACTTCGCCCCTACCTATTTGATCGAGCTGATAGCAAATTTAGTGGCGTAAATAAATAACGGCGAAGTGTTGCAGTTTCTCAAAACAAAAGAGCCACACAAATACAGCCTCAAAAGCGTTTTTTGGAAATTTTCAAGCAGTTTAAATGTCTATCAAATGTATGGCGTAAAGACAAAGTGACCATATTTAAAACGTTCCAATGGATCACTGAACCACAAAACAATACCTGAACAACGGGTGGCATATTTGAGTTCGCTCGATGCCACAGCGCGGATCGGGTATGCCGGGCTCTGATTGGTCGCCAACTTCGTGTCCTTCTTGAATTACGTTTGAATTTGAACCGATGATTCTTATTAGTTTTAATTTTATTGTAATCTTTTTTTTTTTACTTACGTAAGTGCACTTGTTGCATATTAGCACCAATAAATATCTATCTATCTATAGATGAACAGACAAGATTTACCCTGTTTTGGTGTTAAGAAATCAGAAACTACTTAAGGTGAATTGTATGAAACAATAAATAAGTAGTTATACTTATTTGTTATTTTGAATTTCGTCGTCTTTTAATACTTGTTGGAGTCGCTGCTTATATTATTTTCTTGCAAAGCTTGTGTTGATGTACTTCAAAAGATCTATGAATTTTTTTTTAAATTACCTACATAAAGGAAAACGAGGCATTGACCAAGCATTGCGCGGCGCACAACGGACCAATCAGAGTCCGGCATTCACAGACAAAATCCGGAAAGAATTAATGCTCTTGTGACTTATGAGATTATATGTGAGAATTATTTGCTCCACCGAAATAATTTTCAGCTGCCTGCAATCTGTGTTTCTTTTCAGGTTTAAGCCGTTGAGCGCCATAAAAATATAAATGCGGTAACTCAAGTCTCCAGTTACGCCGTTACTGATATTGTTAAATAACTCGATTAATTATTATTTCTTTGGCATTTTAAACTGACATTATTATTATTATCTTTATAATAGCAACCATAAGTAACTGTTTATCATGTTTATATGCTAGCGAGTTAATTTTCTTCTTAAATCGCTAGTGAATTAATAGTAGATTGCTCTACAAGTTAAGAAAAGTGAGAGTTTTCCAGCAAATGTAAAAGTTTTACGTGAGCATGGAATTTTCCAATGTGTTAAACATGCAATTTTTCCGTGTAGTTGACAAAAATATCTTTTTAAATAATTTTGGTCAAAGTATGGAAGCGCAATGTTTACTGTACTGTATAAATATAAATAACCAATATACATTATAGAATACTTGAAAATGGATGAATCTGTTATTAATTCATTTAGTTTCAATTTAAACTGCAGTATTCTATAGCAGCTACTTGGCGCATTCGGTTACTTATTTAAAAATAGACCTGCGTTTTTCACATATCTCAGCGGTCGTGCTTTTAAAAACATGATGTTTGTATTTACTTATTTTACAGTACTGCAATTAAAGTGATAATAAATAAATTGATCAAATATTTATTTGCTTTTATTTTATATTCCAATACCAATATAATACAAAATACTATTACTTTCACTTATACTACATAAAGGGCAATGCCATTCAGTATTAGGTACAGATGTTAGGCCAATAAAAATCAGATAAAACCATTCCACGGAACAGTGCAAATTACAGCAAGCAATCATAGGCGTTCCATTATCAGGACCCTTACACAAACAATATATACTGTTATCTTTAGTTTGCGTGGCTACGAGAGCAGTGGTCCTTGTTTCCGTACTACTACTTTTATTACAAAACATTAAATTTGTACCATTATTAACATTTAACGACTCTTTGAATACATTCCAATCAGTATTAGCTGCAGCATCCTTAACTGCTTTATTTGTGAAATATTTACCGAGAAGTAGGGCATCCAATACCCAACTGAATTTTCAATTCCGGGATTTCGGTATTGAAGTAATTCTATCTGGATCCCGGTATTCAATACCAGGATTGCCGGTGTTCAAACCGGGATTCCCTGTTTTCAGTACCGGTATTTCCAGTATTCAATACCGGGATTTCCGGTGTTCAATACCGGGATTTCCTGTTTTCAGAACCGGTATTTCTAGTATTATCCATATATATCATAGGCTTGTAGGTGTATAATAGGTAAATATGCAAGCAACAGTGACAACACAACTGAACACAGTTTACGCCGTTTATGGACACATCTGCTAACTGCTACTACCCTGAACCATACTAATTATTATCTATCAACATGTTGCTCCATGTCTGGCTCCGGCCAGGCCGGGTAAGGCAACTCGCAGACTCTGCGAACTGCGACGCAGTGCACACAAAAGCAATCCCAAAAATATCGAAAATTCCGGTATTGGGGAAAAATACCGGGATTGAAATACCGGATAAAAAAATTAGGGATCCCGAGATACCGACATTTTGGGATCCCGGGATTGGATGCCCTACCGAGAAGTTCTGGCATCATCACATTGTTAAAAAACTTCATAGCAATAGCGCTTTCTTTTTCCCAAAATACCTCATTGAAATGTATTCTTTCACGGAAAAAATGTTTACTACTCCATACCACAAAATCACAGTAATTAACTCCAGTAATAGCGAGTTGCATTTGTATCTGGTAGTAGTAGCCATGGTTATGATCTAATTTAAATTCTTCATCCTTTTTTTTGTACACCTGAACATTTTAGAACATTTAGGTCATCTATGCCAATGTCCTTTGCGCAATAAAGACACTTATTTTCGACAACCCCCATTTCACCACCAAAAGGGCAAATTCAGATTACTATTTAAAATAGCATCTGCTTTTCCACTTAGATAACAAATATTAAATAATTAAGGACACTAACTGTAGAGCAATAATATTGTAATGTTAAACATATACAGTGTGTCCCAGGATTGATGTTACAAGAGGTGAGATGGTCTAAAAAATTTTGAATTTTATTTTAAGGTTCTGGGATTCGGTCCTGCTTGGTTTGAAAAAAAATTTAAGAATATTTTCAGTTTTTGAAAAACAAGTAGGCCTTGACAGGAAAGCGAAAACTATTTTATTTTCAGGTAAAGTACCCTTTGTATTCATGATACGGCAAAATTTTATTAAGAAAAATTGTTTAGAATGATAAATTATGGCCCGATACAAAATTTCAGAAAGATCTGCCGACTTATAAAAAACCGTTATTTTTGAGATAATTGTATGTTAGTTTCAGGTAAACTACCATTTTTGTTCATGATACGGTAAAATTTTATTAATAAAAGTTGTTTAGAATGACAAATTATAACCCTATACAAAATTTCAGAAGGATCTGTCGACTTAGATTAAAACGTTATTTTTTGGATTAAACAATTGCATTTATTAAAAATTACGGTTAAATCTAAGTCAACAGATCTTTCTGAAATTTTGTATAGGGCCATAATTTCTTATTCTGAACAACTTTTCTTCATACAATTTTGCCGTATCATAAACAAAAAAGGTAGTTTACCTGAAAATAAAATAAAATAATTTAAAAAATAACGGCTTTTCCTAATTCGACAGATCTTTCTGAAATTTTGTATAGCGCCATAATTTATCATTATAAACAACTTTCCTTAATAGAATTTTGCCGTATCATAAACCAAAAGGGTAGTTTACCTGAAAATAAAATAGTTTTTGCTTCCCTGTCAAAGCCTACTTGTTTTTTAAAAAATGAAAATATTCTTAAAATTCTTTTTAAATCAAGCAGGACCGAATCCCAGAACCTTAAAATAAAATTCAAAAATTTTTAGTACATCTCGCCTCTTGTAACATCAATCCTGGGACACACTGTATGTAAGAGAGTGATTATGCTGCACCGATTTGGTGATTAAGTAGAATCAAAGAGCATATAAATTATATGCTCTTTGGTAGAATTTTAAAAGAGATTAGAGTTAAATTTCTCAGGTGAACAGGTTTTGAGATACTCCGGCAAAGAATTGTATAAATAAGCTATATCGTAAGAAAAGGATCGCTCATACATTGCAGTTTTGTGATATGGAGGCGTAATTAAATTTCTATTTCGCATATTAACACTATGAACATCACATCTAAATTCAATTTTATTAAGTAAATAAGAGGGTACTTTATTTGAGATAATTTTATGAAACAATGTGGCTGAATGAAGTATTCTGCGATTGTGCATATTTAACCATTTAATTTCGTTAAGTTTATGTGTTATGTGATAAAATTTTCTAATACCATGAATAAACCTCAGGCATGTATTTTGCATATGCTGAATTCTTTTACTGTCCGCACTGTCTATGATTAAATTTATTAAATTGTGCCATGGAAGAGACTGAAGGTCGTTATAGACCTCCTCATAATCAAAATTAGCAAAATCTCTGTAAGTATACAAAAAAACTTTTGCGATGCAATTTACATTTAATAGGGTAGTCACAATAAACCAAACAATGTTCGGATAATCCATGTACATCAGTCGCACCGTAATTGACTATACATTTTTTATCGTTTACCAAAATAAGGTCCAGTAATGTAGAGCTGTTTTTATCATTTTTCAGTACTTTTATCATTTATAGATAACATATCTATGTTAAAATCACCCAGACACACTATCTCGTCCGTCATATGTGCAATAAGTTAAAAGGAGTCCTCCAAGGTATCAATGAAGTCAGCGCATCCAAACTCCTGCCTTCGATAAACTGTTCCTATGACAACCGTTGAATTTTTTTAAATAATTTTGATCCACAACTGTTCAATAGCTATACTACAACTTGCTGTAGGAATAATAGGAGATTGTAAATTTGTAAATCGATGAAGCAATTAATCAACATCAGCAGATACTGATGAACCTCAGAATTATTACTATAAACAAACTTTATACGATAACTCATAAAAATGAATATTTGATTAATAGAAATAAAACTAAATATATTACCATAAAGACATTTGCAGCAACATAGCAATAAACTTAATAGCAGAAAGATTGACAAAAATCTAAATGAAGTTATATTTGCGAAGCAACCAAAATAACTGAAAGTAAACCACAAACTGTATAGAAATACAAATAAAAATAAAACAGGATTTACTTTGTGTTCTAAAAAATGCAAAAGAAAATATTTTCCATATAATTTTATAGAATTATGGATAGAAATATATAAAATGTTTCTTAAATCAATTTTATTCAAACATTCAAAGAACATTTTTAATTTTGGCTATTTTACTATTATCTTTTGCCCTCATATAAATCCTGCCATTTTTAGACCAAAGATATTTAATATTCTGCTCCTTTATATAATCTCTAGCTGTCGCAAACAGCTGTCGATTTAACGATGAGAGAGATTTATTAATATACACAGAGTTATTGCTTTTTGCCATATGAAGTAATTCCAAATTGATATAACTTAACTTCAGATTACGTTTTATCTTTCTGCACGTTAGAAACTCCTCCTTGTCATTTCACGATGATTCCTCTCAATCATTTGAACATCCACTTTAAAAGAGAGAGCATTTCCTACTGGGCGTTTTGTTTGTCCATCTGCTGGTTTGGCAGTACGAGATGCGCTGGAACTGCGCTCGACTATGGCAACGATGTTCTCCTCCGCAGAAACAACCTGATAAATAACTCGTTCGTACTGAATGCTAAAGCTCGGAAGACATCAGTTTTTCGGAGAGCAACTGAATGTAATAAGTGTTGGTTCACAACGTACTCGTGATAACTAAACACACGCTTTAGTACGTAACTTAGGCAGTACTATTTATGGGTGAAGGAATCTCTAAGTTGTTAACGGAATTCAGCAATGCCGTTGGATGGGGCAGCTATGTGCATCGACGATGTGCTCTGAAAGCTTGTTTCTTCTAAATCTCTCTGCAGCTTGGCTAGCGGTGGGCACTGTTGACCTACAGTTTGTATACTATGTAGAATCTGAAATCGCACTAGTTAATAAAGGTATTTTACAGCTTCCCTTTTAATAAATTCACCTCTAGCGCGCTATCCATCGCTTCGTATTGCTTTTCGGCTTCACTTACAGCTTCTTTCCAGTTTTCAGACAAGACTTGTCTACTGTCGAGGAATTCTTGTTTCATTTCATTTAGCTGCTTTTCTTTTTCCACCAATTGCTCCTTTAAGGAAGGTATCTGTAATTATAATGTACTGTAAAATTATGTCGTTGATAGGATTGATAATAATGAAAATTGTGCAGTGCGAAACGCATTGATTGCCTCTGTTTTTGCCAAATAAAATTTCCATGCAAATCTTAGGTTATGTCACACAAAAGCACACAAAATTAAAATAGAAAATATAATAACGAATACTCACTTTTCTACAACAGAAATGAGGGTTTCCTTCTTCGTAAACTAAAGGCCAGCTGTCAACACGACGATTTTTTCCCTGTTGCCAGATTTACACTGTACGAAATAAATTTGTAGAAACGGTTTCAAAATGTACCAGATTCGTAGAATTGTACCAGGTCTGGCAACGCTGCTAATATCAAGACCACGCCCACAATCGAACTACACATAGACCACGCGCATGCATGTTTGACCTTGGGAAGTGTTCTGCTTTATTATAGAGTTATGAAGTTATGATGATTATGATTATGATGATTATGATTATGATATCAGATGCTTGTACAATTCTTTTGTTCTTGGTTGGTTGAGTCTTGGTAGTGTGATTTGATATTCGAGATATTCTGTATATATGGATAGACTGGAACACATACAAAACTAATTTATTAAATTTATTTAAGTTCGATACCATAATCCTAAAGAGAATCTTAAAATGGCTCGAAAGCACTCTAACTGTTAGAAGAACTATTACAGATAGGTATCTTTTTTTTGTATAACGTTTGTATAAGAATTTTGAAGTGTTATCTCTATAAGCATAAATGTTCCTGGGTTTAATCTTCGTTATAATGAGTTATTTAATATTCCATTTAGAAATACAAACTGTTCACAAAATTCTCCATTATGCAGAATAACAAATTGTACTAAAAGAACCACGTAGCGCAGTTGGGTAGGCGCTAGGCTTGCTAATAAACAAGTCCTCGGTTTGAATTCCGCTGAGGCTGGAATTTTTCCACAGCCTTGGCGATTGGAATCGGGCTCGGTGAGACCATTCACAGTTAGGCACCAAATTAACTGTGCTCTACTCAGAGCCACAGACCTAAGAAATAGAGTAACAAAGTCAACACATCAACATGACACACACTTCACACAATGATTGCTGTGCAAGCACAAAAACCGCGCTCCAACTTTGTATCCCAAATACGGGGCAAGTTGAGCATTGTACCGCCAGATGCAAGCACATAAAGCACCAGCCTCTACACCGCAAGGTAAAAACGAGGTTAATGATAATACATACATACATACAAATTGTACTAATCTATATGGTGATCTAATTGATATTTTTACTATGTCCCCTACGACAATAAAGAGATTTATAAAGAATGGCATTCAATAATAACTGGCTCCTTTTATATTTTATGTATTATGAATTCTTTTTTTAAATTTTGTTTAATTCTGTAATTTTAATTTACTTTTGTATATTGTAAAAGCACATAATTAAATAATTAAAATTAAAATGCTACCACCTTCTAGGTTTCGGTGCCGGCTTAAACAACTACTTCTTTGTCCAGTTACATCTGCTGCAATTTAATCAGTGTTTTTTATCATCGTTTGACCTTTTGATTCTTAGACTTACCTGTACCTAGTTATATTTTGTGGTTCATTAATACGGAAACATTTTCAAAATAACTTGTGGTGCTGTTTCGATGCGTATTCTCATTTTTATTTAATATTTAAATTATTTGTTTACTGAGTTTTAGGTTTAGTTTTTAGTTTTTGTGCAGGGTTAAGTGGAGAAGTGGTCTGCAACTATGTTGCCCAACTGAACTTGTCCCTGTACTAATAATATTAGATGTATTAAACTTTCTTTTTTATATTTATGTCAATAAAGACACTTTATTATTATTATAATGCACTAGCCTCTACACCGCAAGGTAAAACGAGGTTATCGATTATACATACATACACACATATTGTAAAGTAATACTTTGTAATTTTGCAGATACTCTTTTAGGCTCCTACCTGTTGTATCCCTAAACTTACTTAGTTAATCTTCTTCATTCCCATTGAAACATAGGGCATTCACAACATGTCTCTACCTCACTCGATTTTGGGCCTCAACCTTAATCTGGTTCCATGTTTTATTGAGCGTGTTGAGTTTCTTGTGAATGCTTCTCCTCCATGTTTCCTTTGGTCTTCCACGCTTCCTCTTGCCAGCTGGACTCCATTCTAGCGCTTGTTTAGTTATATCCCTCTGTGGTTTACTTAGAGTGCCTATCCAGCTCCACTTTCTTTTTCTAATTAAACCTATTGCTTACAGGTTCCTGGTGTGTGCATTCCCAGTTCGATGTTTGTTATTCTATTCGACCATCTGATTATTAGTATATGTCTGAGGCATTTATTTATAAAAACTTGTATTTTGGATGTTGTCTTTTTTGTAACCTTTCAGGTTTCTGCTTCATATAAGAGTACACTTTTAACGTTCGTGTTGAATATTCTTATTTTGGTGTTTAATTCGTGTGAGCTTCATGTTGATTTTAATATATGAAAGGCATATTGTGCTTTACCTATTCGTGATTTGATGTCTTGTTCTGTGCCCCCATCTTTGTCCACTATACTTCCCAAGTAGCAAAACTTTTCTACTCTTTCTAGATTTTCCTCGTCTAGTCTGGTGTCATTTGGCCTATTTACATTAATATTCATAAATTTTGTTTTCTTTTTGTTTATTTTCAGGCCCAGTTTTTCCGCTTCTTTTGCTACTTTTTCCGTTTTATCTTGCATGTGTTCTTGTTTTGAAGATAGTAGACATATATCATCAGCAAATTCCAAGTCTTCTAGTTGTGTGAAAGGGGTATTCCAGTTCTATTGTTTGTTGCTTTTGACATGACCCAATCGATATCTTGTTTTTGTATAAAGTCGTTAACCATTTGTATAAGAATTTTGAAGTGTTATCTCTAATAAGCATAAATGTCCCTAGGTTTAATCTTCGTTATAATGAGTTATTTAATATTCCATTTAGAAATACAAACTGTTCACAAAATTCTCCATTATGCAGAATAACAAATTGTACTAATTTATATTGTGATGTAATTGATATATTTTTACTATGTCCTCTGCGACAATAAAGAGAATTATAAAGGATCGCATTCAATAATAACTGGCTCTTTTTATATTTTATGTATTATGAATTATTTTTTTTTAAATTTTGTTTAATCCTGTAAATTTAATTTACTTTTGTATATTGTAAAGTAATACTTTGTAATTTTGCGAATACTCTTTTGAGCTTCTACCTGTTGTATCCCTATGTTCATCAAATAAATAAATATCGTGAAAACGATCGTTGGACATAGTAAGATATTACCAGTGCATATTTATACTATAACAACATTTCTACGTCTATGGTGGTTGATCACAACCTAGCCATTCATAATTTGAGGATATTTCAGATAAAACAAAAAAATCCAGGATATTTACTTACCTCATCTAAAAGACGTCTGTCTGTATGTCCATCTGTCTGTTGTTGGTATAGCTCAAAAACTATTAATTGGAGGAAGACGATATTTTGTATGCTGATTAGATTTCTATCTGGCTTGAAACTAAATATACGTTCAGTCAAATACATACATGGTAAGCACCTTAGAAATTAAAATTCTACTTAAATAAATGTAATATCTTGCACATAGCTCAGGTTTTTACCCTTGATGAAAATAGGCATAATTTGAATCCAACAGACACAAGGCACCTCAACAAATTAAGATTTTTTAAAATCTTATTTAAAATCTCAAACAATCTCTTGTTTTAAAATTTTCTTAACAATAGCATTTTAAAAATTGCAAAAAGTACTATATATGCAAGAAAATATGCACATATTGTAAAATATGCAATTATATGCATAATAAAAATTATATAATATTATTTAGAATCATCTGAAGTGGAAAGAAAACTTTAAATTAATACAAAATCGACTAGCAAAAATATGCAACTGCATATAAATCTAAGCTTTAGTGATAATACAGATTGGATATAACCTTAAGAGTTGATTAATGTAATAGTTGCTAGTAGATCACTTATAAGTGAGTTGGTTAGTATTGAGTCAAGTGACCATTCGACTTTGGCACGTTGGGATACAATTAACATCGCTCTCCTCTGGAGACTAGCGTGTGAGTTAGAATGTAAAGACTACACACACACACATGACTTGGAAGTACCTAGTACAATGGTCCGCCGTGAGGCATAAGGGTGTGTAAACTTAGCTTACCCTCTATTCAAGGATCCAAACATGCAATCCAAAGGGGGTTGGCTTAATTATCAAAATAGTTTTATTAAAAATCAACACTTCTAAAACAAATACCTTTAAGGACAACCTAAGAGAACAGAAATAAGTAAAGTGCAGTAATTTATTAGGATTAGCCAAGTTAACTAGTTCGCATACAAGAAAATGAAATTAATTTTAAAAAGTAAGCAATAAACAGCCCAAAAAACAATAGCTTATATCAATAAATGTTAAAAATGATCACCCTTTTAAGTTAGATAGAAATCATTCGGCTTAAGAAACTAAAATGAACCCTCTGCAAAGCCTGCTCATCATTTCGAATAGAGTTTGAGGCAATTTGTATTCTGGCCCCCAATTTTTGGAAATTCACTGAAGTTGCGTAGACCTTCTCTTTTAATGTTCCCCATAAAAAATAATCACACGGAGTGATGCCTGGAGGAAGAGGTGGTTAATTTATTGGAGCATCCGGTTCTCTACCAATCCATCGATGACAATACTGTTCATGAAAATGGGTTCTCACATTAAAAATAAGGTGAGGTGGTACTCCATCATGCATAGACTACATAACTTCACAAAGCATTACTGGGAGATCTACCAACAGAAGAAGCAATGTATTTTGTAGAAAGTATTCATAGTTTTTACAGTTCAATCGATTTGGCAGGATAACAGACCTGATTAAACATTTAATCTAAATTGCGCTAGAAGAGCTGTTCTCTGATAATTCGAGAATTTTTATCGATATAAACATGATTGATGTTGGTCAGTTCTTTGTTGGTGTAATTTGAATTTATGATGAAAAGTGAAAATTTTCTCCCCACTTGGAAAATTAGTAGTTGTATTCAAAAAATACTGACAACCACTTTTTAATTCTTGCAAATAAACTTTCGTTAGTTAAAATATCTTTTGGTGACTATAGCAACAATCATAGAGTATAATTAAGTAAAATTGGTGTTGCATGGAATGCAGAGACTAGCATTTAATGTTTTCTGGCGAAACCGATAAATACTGTCAACGATATAAATCGAACATTTTTTTCACATTTTGGCATGTAACTTTTGGACTGTATTAAACAATTGCTTGTTCTTTTTAGGGAAGTTTTGAGACTGATTTTATAACACACTAACTCTAAAAATAATTTTTTTGACAGGAAAAGTATTTTTTTAAATTATTTTTCATTGCTCGATACAACACATGGTCTGAGTATATATCAAACAATAGTTTTTTTAAGGGAAGCGTGAGTCTAATCGATATTGAGTCTCAGTCCAAATGACGTGCATTTATTAAAAAAGTTACAGCTTAACGTTTGTAATTTAAATAAATATGGGTAATATGAATTCAAAAATGCATGATTTTTAATTCAAACACATAATTTAAAAAATCGAAGCTTATTCTCTGTATAAAAATATAACAAAAATATAACATATTTATTAATTTAAAAAAAACAATTACAGAATAGGAACTTATCCATAGGTAGGTACCATCCGTAGCTATCACATCAAAAAATTAAAATGTATTCTATGCATAAAAATATTATAAAACCAAAAAATACAAATAAAAACATGCAGTTATAAAATAATATCACCTGCAAAGGTGTGAATACCCCTATATATAGAAGGATCTCCCAGCTTGTATTTAATTTGGGATTTATCTACAATGTTCCTATCCCTAATATTGGGATAAATAAATTTATCTTTATGTTCCTTAAAATTTTGTAAACAGTCTACGAAAATATTATTTGGAGCTGATATTTGTAACCTTTACCCCAAAATCTTTGGGGATTTCTTTTTTTGTATCTTTATTGTATACAAATCTACAGATAAAAAATATGTTTACTAAAATATCACTGCGATTATACTTGTCATTTTAATAATGGTAAAGTTTTCATTATCACTTTTAGAATCGTTTGTATCAGTCTTATTGTCGGAGTCACGGCCATGCATATCCTCATCTTCAAAATAATAATTATTTCCTGGTAGGACTTGTAGTGATCGAGACCGAGCTCTAGATTAAGAAAATTCGGGCTGAGGCTCTGGTTCAGTTTGAGGCTCCATATCTGCAAACAGATTTTCCAGCAGGAAATGTAATTTCCTTGGCTCTCTTTGTAGACACTATGGCTGTAGTAGAGATGTTTCTTTTTGTGATATCACTAAAGTAATTAAATAAGGCTTCTTCATTTACGTTGCGACCTGCTGATACAAACTTGCTCAAAATGTTGCCCTGTTAATAGGAATAATCCCACTTCCTAAGAAGCCAGACTTAATGTTTTTGGAAATGTTGGGTTCAATTTTCTCTAACAAGTGTTTAAGCAAAACAGAAAATACACTCTTGTTTTTCATTTTCCATGTGGTCAAGATTTGATGCCATGTATTTTTTACTGTCCGAAAGACAGCCTCATCCGAGGGTTGACACACATGAATGTATGGGGTTAGGCAGAAGAACTAATATTTTTCTCCTCGCATTGCATTATTATGGTGACCGATAAATGGCTAGCCAGATGATCACCAAAGATGATCTTCTTTCCAGTTTTCCTTTTGAAATAGCAAAAAGCCACCTTACTGAACCAATTTTCAAGGATTTCTGCATAGCACCATCCACTTACTGATCTGTTGTAATGAGTATTATCCGGACCCCTATGTAACCACTCTGGGTAAACATTTTTGGCTTTGTATACTACATACAAAAGCAGTAAGGCATATTAGCAGCTGCTGCAAACATCACCGATGTTGAACTTTTAGACGTATCTAAAATACGGCGAGCATGTTTATTACCCCTTTTTACATAAACGTTTTGTTTTCCTGGATCATCAGTGATGTTCGTCTCATCATAGTTTACTATATTTGCTGGTGGAATGCCATCAAGAGTCGCCACCAGCTGGTCAAAAAAATTATTAATAATTTCAGGAGATATTTCTGCCCGTTGCCTTTTTACGTTTTCTGCGTTTCTTTTAGAAATTTCAGGATTTCTCATTATTTACAAAATTCATAATGGTAACCTTATTGCGATTGAGATATAATTGAACAAATTCTTTCATAACATTATTAGTAAATGGATAACCAAGTTCTGCAGCCACCATTGTTGCTCTAGTAACCATGTTGTTTCTCTAAACTATTTAAAGCAGGTGGTCTGTCAAGTCTACCTGAATAACGTTCCTGATACTTATCGTATAGTGTGGTGTTTGGCACATCGTAAGTTGCAGCAGCTTGTCCAAATGACATTCCATCATCTAAAATCGCTTGCGCAAAATTTGAAATAACTACCTGTCGTTCGATATAATGTTACCCGTCTTTCTTATTCAACCACTAGACGTTAACGCTTTGAAGACGTATCGTTCTTTTTCTGAATAATAATCGTATCACAAATAACATAAACACCAGTTTCAATAGTAGCACATAAAGTTTATTTAACAATAATAAATTATCTTTAGTTATAAATGTGTTAAATACAAATTATTCCCACAGAATAAGTACAGAGATTATTATTTCGATGAAACAAACAAATTTTAAAGAAGTTACTTACAATACATGTCTAACCTGGAATGGCTCGTGGAACTAACAGACAACTGTGCTCTGCTGTTGTATGCTTTTATACCATTTTGGGTAATTAGGAAAATTGTCAGTTAGGTACATTTTTTAGATTGTTTATACTATCCTTTCCAAAGTGCCTAGAGCCTCTAAATCTCCAACTAATTGCTTGCATTTTGACCTTTAAATTTCTGCTTTCAACAGTTATGTGACAAACAAACACATTAGTGAAGCACCATTCCGGATTTGATATGAATGATATGGAAGTTTAATTAATCTGTTGCCTATTAGAATAACCCTTGGTATTCAATATGTACCCAGATGACGATATATCGAAAGTTTAAATGATACAAAAAAGTTTCAACTTTTATTAATGCTTCAAAAAATGTTCTTCAATTTTAAGTTTTTGCAAGCAGAGAAATTTTATGAACAAATTTTATTTCCTTTACCAGCCAAATTTTACTCCCAAATTCTATCATAACAATTTTAGCATTTTACTAACATTCTCCACATCAATTTAAGTACATCTAGATGCCAACTTTTTTCACATTTAAAAAGACACCATTAGGTCTCTCCAACAGTGGCTATAAAGTTATATTTGCTATATGACATGCACATGAGTTTATAGTACCAAGCAAAGATATAGCCTCAGTACATACCTACGTAGTATCTAATAAAACCAAGTTCTGGATGTATGTATAACACCATATATGTTTTTGTCTCTCTGGTATCTCTTTATCTAATTGAGCTGAAAATCCTTTGCATTGGCCATGTAGGTATGTTTGGAACTCTGTTAATAAAGCTTGCTATGTATTTCTTTATATCAAGTTCTAGATCATGAATTATTTTGCATACAAAGGCGGAGAAGTTTTGTTCTATTTCAAATGTACATACAGTTAACAATGGCAACCAGGTATGGCAACAAGACGTTTGTTACTCTGAGAGTATGACATAATCCCTAATTATGGCATATAGTTACTCATGTACATTAATAATTTGGGTTGAATCAATCTAATGGTGGCTGGTGGAGAATTTTGATGATAGACCCAATCAGAGAATTATTACGCACGGCATGTTTCTTTATCAGACATCTATGTGCGAAAGCTGTAAGCAAACATCAGTAACCGGTCACTCAACACACACTTCTTCGCAGACCAGAGCAGCAAGGCAGTTTCCATTGACAGTTAAAATATCCTTATCTTTGGACCTACTTCTTGCTGCTTTGCTCCAGCTGCAATCTATCAATTGTCGAAAAGCTTTGGGCCGCTTTGATCTAACCCCATGCATTCTGAAAGCAAGTAGCGCTTTTCCTATAGTTACCTAATATTCATGAAATACAAATTACTTGTGCTTTGTTTAGGCTTTCAAAAGAGACCGATAATAAAAAATAACTTCAAAAAATGTTTCTTTCAAAATAATAAAATTCTTGAATGACTGGTTCGTTATGGTGGAGCCATGGCTTCTTGGCTCCTTTTATCGAGCCACCTCTGAATCAATCTACACCCCGAATATTTCTGTTATTTGTATTTTTGGTGCTATAGTTTGCTTCAACAAATAATTGATTGTATTATGTTATCAGCTGTACTTCTAGAAAATAATGTTATCGGGTTATCCGGGTGTATAGGTACTATTTTTATTTTTAAAGCTTAAGCGTAAAGGATGTCTAGAAAAACAGGTCAAAATTGACGAACAAGTGTTAACGTCAAAAGATGGTTTTCTTCCGTAATATAAACAGAACATAACGATAAACAAACTGACACAATGACACGTAATTAAAAATTGGAGCTTACGGAATGTAAACAAAATTATTCTTGTTAAAATTGAATTTAGGCTTACACCGCGTAGTCTTTTTAGATAAACACTCAGGATTCTCTGGCTTAATGTGCCTTGCACCTTGTAAACTCGAGCAAGGATCCACGTGATGGCCAAGCAAAACTGTCATCAAAGCCCTCTTGATTCGTTTTTTAAGACACTCGTCACTATTTCATCAATTTCATTTTTCAAAACTAGATCAAATTTAGAAAACATCATTTTTAAAGAACTTCCGCTGATTTTGAATAATATATTTAAAAAAACATCATTCGGATCAGTCTATACAACTGTTTGCCATTTAATTTTTTATTTGGATAATAGTTCAAACTAAACATGGGCAATTTGTAATCGAAATCAGGTCTGTGATTATTTTATTACTACGGAGTGATTCAGAATTCACACAACTCATATTATACTATTAGTTTAATTAAACAATGACATTTACGAGATATTTCAAAATGAAAATTACAATAAATTTGGAAACCTTTATTGGAAATTTGCTTGGACACTTGAAATGATTTGGATGAAAGATAACTATTAATTAAGTATGTACGCTCGGCTTTGGAAAATGACAAGATGACATTTTTAAACCCAAAATGAAAGTAAAAACGCTAACAGCGAAACAATGGCAGTTAAAATGCCACACAAAACACTGTCAATCACGAGTATCAATGCAAAGGTATTCAGATTTTTCGGAGTAAATTTTCTATTCAGTCATCACTAAGTCATTGTTTATTATAGGTACTTTGGGTTGCCTGAATTTTCATTTGTATTTAAGGCATGCATAATTATATACGAGTTAACAAGTTAAGTTGTAAAAATTGACAAATCTATTTAAAATATTTTTCAGTTTCAAATGTTAACATTAGAAGTCTCCTAAAAACACGTTTAAAAATGTGTAGAAAGGTTTATAAATTCGAAATACCCTGTATATAAAGAATTCGAATAATTACTAACCAATCACAAAGGCTTAGACACAAAGCGCCACCAAGCGGAAATAGTTGAAAGTACCTAAGTTTAACATTGTCAGTTGTTTTGAAACATATACGTTAACAGGTTCCCAAGTTTATATCAAAACTTTGTGTAATAATCTTACAATATGTCAGAAACACGAAGAAACCTAAAAGCGCAGCGAACGAGAGATTCTCGACTAGTATCTGGTAAGGAATTATTATTACGTTTTTAAGTGACGTTGGTCGTAAATATTCTGCATTGGCATGGCAGGTTCTATTGCAATCTTGTTTTCTTCCTCCAACTGGCACTTCCTACAAGTAGCATCATTTAGAATTCCAATTGTAAATAAGTGCTTCTGTAGGTGACCGTGTTCTGTTAGTAAGCCAGTCACAATCCTAATATTTTTCCTGTTCATTGACAGGAGAGTGGAGGTGTTACCAGGCGATATTTCCCCAATAAGGAATTTCACCTGACGTAGCTTTGGTATCAAAGCCCAGTGGCACTGGATTGGTTATTTAGCTAGTAGTCAACGTGTCTTTTTGCAGTGGCATTGGTAATTTTTTTGTGGAACATATGTAGCGGAACCATGAAATCACTCCTTATGAGAAACTCTGGAACTTTGCCAAAATGTTGGATGATTCCTGCGTGTCCCACTTGCTCCGCTTTCATGGCCCCCATCTGTCCCTGGCTAAGTCTGTAGGCTGACTTCCTAGCCTCTGCCTCGATCACTAAGTGAAGGGGCGGAAGCCCAAGAAGCACCTCCAGAGCTGCCGTTAGAGCAGTGCGCATTGTTCCGAGTATGGCTAAACAGGCCAATCTCTGTAGTTTATTGAGGCTATTGCTGATTGTGGCCTTGCAAGTTGCCGACCACCAAACTAGAGCAGCATATGTTATTATTGGTCTTGTAACCACAGTGTATAACCACATGGTAACATGAGGCTTCAGACCCCAGCTGGTTCCAAAGATCCATCTGCATCTCCACAGGGAGGCAGTGACCCTTTGAATTTGTCTCTCTCCATGAGCCCTCCAGTTCAGTTTGAATTCAGAATGACTCCAAGATATCTGACCGATTCGGAGGGCTGAAGAGCTTTACTGAAGAGTGAGGGCTGTCTAAAACTCTCAATTCTATTTCTTTTGGTGAAAATGACAAGTTCTGCTTTGATAGGATTAATCCTATACTCTTGCCTTCTGCACCAGTTTTGTACAGTAGTGAGGGCTTCTTGTATGATCTCACTTACTGTGCTTGGAATCTTTACAGTTGTTAGTATTGCAAATTTCTCAGCGTAACCTAGCAAAAAAATGCTATTTTCAGAGAGCTCCTTAAGTAGCCTGTCCACGACCAGGCACCATAACATTGGAAACAAGACTTCTCCCTGAGGACAGCCCCTAGTGACAGTTGCTCTAATGGAGAGCTCGTCTGTTGAGACAATTACCTGTCAGCCCAACAACACGGAACCGAACCATCTTATCAACAAGGGTGTGATCCCATGCTCCTCGGCCAATACACAGATAGAATCAAACGTGTTACCAAATGTCCCTTCTATGTCTAGAAATGCACCAAGCAAGAGCTCTTTGTGGTGCAGGGCTTTCTCTATCTTCGAGACAATCGCATAGAGTGCCATCTCAACTTACCTGCCTTGTTGGTAGGCGTGTTGTGATGGGTGCAGCGGAGAAACAACCAATGCTTCATCCGTAAGATACCTTTTTACCAGTCTTTGCTACATTTTTATAAGGGAAGAAGTCAGACTGATAGGTCTGAAGTTTTACTCGCTATCATGCATTGAGTACTCCGCTTTGGGTAGAAAAATTACTTTGACCATTTTCCAGACCACAGGAATGTGTTCTAGGACCAAGCTAGTATGGAAAATGTGATATAGGGGCACAACAGCACCCCCATTCCATGCTGCAGCAGAGCTGAAAAAATTCCGTCAGCACCACCACTCTTATATGGTTCAAAGGTGAACAGTGCCCACTTTATACGATCTAGACCAACTACCTTTGATACCGTCCTCCAGTCCATCACAGTATGAGCGATGTGTGCAGGTTTCTTTGTGTGGATATACTTGAGAGCCTCTTCCCTGGTATCAGTGAAAGTACCCGATAAAAGCCTCAGCATTCCCAGTCTGGAACGTGCAGTTCTGGAAAACACTTTCTACAGTTTAACTGCTTCTGGCAATCCTTTGAAACTTTTATAGAGAGCCCGCCAGGTTTTTTTTTTCTTCTGCATATACAGCTTTTGTATGACCGTGAGGACAATTTGCAGTTGTCCCAGTCCAAATGAAAGTTTGTACTGCTGGCTCTATTGAAGAGCCTGCGAGTTTCTTTGCGGAAGGCTGGAATTTAGAGTTCCACCATAGAGTCCTTTTACCTTCCCTGCATCGCTTAATAGCACAATTGGTCTCATGACTCTACAATAGAGCGCTGTACGAGAGCAACATTCTCTTCTAGCATGTCAGAATTCTTTGGGATTATTCTGACCAATTGTAACCTATTTTAGAGGTCTTATTTATAGCCCTCCCAATTGATTACTCTTGGATTTCTAAATATATTCGACACTCTTGGCAACAATAGATTTACATTGAAAGTGATATGACGGTGACCCGAAAGGAAAGGTTCTATCGATACCTGCCTGTTTTTGACAAACGGAGTGACCGTGGCGGTGCCCACTTTTATGTCCATGACTTCTTGCCTTCTGTCAGTGACAAAGGTAGGTGTAGTACCACGATTTAGTAACTCCAACTTTGTAGTGTAGAGATATTCCAGTAGGCGTTTACTTTATGGGTTGATGTCCGTGCTGCCCCAGCAGATATGATGCGCATTGGCATCACACCCTACCATCAGAGGTAAATTATTCGTGTCACAGTAACTTATCAGTCCCTACTCTGGTGGGCGGCAGTTCCTGTGCATCGTAAGGGGTGAACCCTTGTTATTATTAAATGAAATGTACTTGTACTCGTAGTTTTAAAAAACACAACCAATAATCATAATAAGTAATTGTTTTCTGTGATAATATCCCTATTAAAAGTAATGGGAAGTTTGTTTACAAAAACCCAAAAATAGTAAACTATTGAATGAAGCCTTGATACTTTAGCGGGTTCAACACGGCATGTAGTGTTGTGCATTACTTATTTAAGAGGTATGATTAATAAATTAAATACTATTCCATAACCATATATATATATATATATATATATAAGCAGCACTACAGGTCAGAAGGCCTATGATTTAATATTCCTATTATTTTTCTCCATTCCTTCTTTTCCTTAGTTTTCTTCTCCCATTCTTTAATGTTGTAGTTCTTCAAATCTTCTTTTACATAATCCCACCAGGTCTTTTTAGGTCTACCACGTCTATTTTTATCACCTGTTTCACTTTTGAGCGCTCTTTTAACCGGGTCCGTGTCACTCATCCTCTCCACATGTCCTAGCCACCTCAACCTATTTTGTTTTACGACGGTTCTTATCGGTGTATATTTATAGCACTCCTCTAGTTCTTTGTTTGTTCTACGTCTCCAGACCCTATTTTCGCACACCCCTCCGAAGATCTTGCGCAGCACTCTTCTCCCCCAACTTTCCATCTTCATCTCACTCTCTGATGAGGTGGCCCATACTTCACTTGCGAAGATCACTGTGGGACGTATAATCGTTTTATACACTCTTAATTTAGTTTTTCTAGTGGTAATCTTATTATTAAGTACTCCCCACTTATAGTCTATGCTTTTAGATCCTGCCAGGACTCCTTTATTAATTTCGTTTTCGTAATCTCCTTCGCTTGTGAACTCGACGCCTAGGTAGGTAGCTTTGTTAACTAGTTTTAGTTTTATTGTTTTTAGCTCATCGAGTTTGATATCTAAATGCTGGTTTTCTGGTTGTTTCTTGTTACCTAGAATCATATATAGTAATTTTTCCGAAGTTATTTCTAGTCCAACCTTGCTTGCTTTCTTCTGAAAGTCTCTGACTGAGGATTTTAGTTCCTCTCTAGTCCTACACAGGAAGACCACATCGTCGGCATAAGAGAGGCATTGATGCGAGCTCTTTAAAATGTTTCGTGTTCGGTTGACACTGCTCTTCCTCATTATACTTTCTAGGACAATGTTAAAAAAGTTGTTGCTAAGGGGTCGCCTTGTCGGAGTCCTACATTGCTCTCAAAGATTTCGGAGTCTTCATTTTGGAACTTCACTTTATTTATTGTTGCCTTTTGGGGTCATCTTAACTAGTGTTATCAGTTCAGTTGGAATCCCAAGGTCTACCATCTCAATGGAATCATAAGCTGGCTTGAAGCCTAGAAAGGCTGCATGTACTTGTATATTTTTCTTTCTGCATTTCTCAAGTACCTGTCCTAGAATAAATATGTTATCCACCACTGATCTTCCATCCTTGAAACCGCACTGGTAATGTCCGATCTTGTCGGCGTCGGCTAATTCTTTCTGTAAACGTTTATTCACCACATTTGCTAGGAATTTATAAGTAGCATTTAATAAGGATATCGGTCTATAATTTCCTGGTAATGTCTTATTCCCTTTTTTTAATATAGGCCTTATAATTGCAGTTCTCCATTCCTGGGGGATCACTTTGGATATCCATATTTCTTTTATTAACTCAAACAGCCTTTTGACTAGAGCTTCATCCGAATTTTTTATTAACTCGTTTGTGATGGCCTCTGTGCCTGGAGCCTTATTGTTCTTTCATCTTCTTGACTACTTCCATGAACTCCTTCCATGTGGGTGAATTATTATCCCGATTCGTGTTATCAATGGCTTCCATCTCTACTCTATTACGATCTTGTTTTACCATCGTTTTGCTGAAATGTTCCATCCAGATATCCATTATTCTTTTCTCTCCCAGGCATAACTTTCCTTCATTGTCCTTTAATCCAATTGTAGTCTGATAAAATTTTTGTTTCTCTCTGGCCAGCTTTCTGTAGAATATCCTTGAGTTATTATTTTTATGCGATTCCTCTATTTCTTCTAGTTTTTTGTTTAGCATTTCTCGCTTCTTTTCTCTACACAAACGGTTGACTTTGTTTCTTAGTTTTTTATACTCCTCCTGAGCTTCTGCAGTTTTCACTTGTAAAATTTTTGCTTTTGCTCCCTTTTTTCTTTTACTGCTACTTTGCATTCATCATTGAACCAGTCATTACCTTGACTTTTTTTCTCTGCTTCTAGTATTGAAGCACCTTCGTATATCGCTCTTTTTACCAATTCCCACTGTTCTTCGATACCCGTTGCAAGTGAGCTATTTTCTATCAAATTTTTTGTTGTTTTGCTGTACTCTTCCTTAGTTATTCCATTTTTTAATAGTTTCAAATCCCAGCTACTTCTCTTGGTTTTTTTCTTTGGGGCATGGTGTGTAACTTCTCTTAGCCTGGCTTTAACCAGGAAGTGATCCGACCTTATTTCGGCTCCTCTGCAAGATCTCACCTTTTCTATTGCGTTCATGTTAACTTTTGTCACTAGTAAATGGTCGATCTGGTTTTGTGTCCTTCCATCTGGGCTTATCCACGTCGCCTTGTGAATGTCTTTTCTTTTAAGCCAGGTGCTTTTGACAATCATGTTTTTGCTTGCGGCAAAGTCGACTAGTAGTTGTCGGTTGTCATTTGTTACCGGATGTAAGCTTTCTTTTCCTGCCACTTTCGCCACCCATTCTTCTCTACTTATCTTCACGTTAAAGTCTCCTGCAATTATCTTTATGTCATACCTTGGTAAGTCTTTTAGCATTTCTTCTAATCCTTTGTAGAATTCGGTTTTTTCATCAGGCTCTTTATCTTCAGTTGGTTCATGCACGTTTATTAGACATACTAGATGAAAATAATTTTTAATCATACTATATATGTATATTATTATTTATTTACGTATTTTTTATTTCATTAAAAGAAGTACTGAGGAAGAATGCAATAATAGCCGTCTTAGAAGCACGAGAAAAACGCTTCATAAAGAGTATTGCAAATACTATACCAGGTCCTGACTTGTGCAACGCACCATAGGGATTTGCATAGTAAATTTTTTATATTCACTTATTTGCTCACCTAATTATTTTAGAGCAAATATATTTTTGTAGAGAAAAAAATACTGCATCCATTCATACTGTTGCTAACCGAAGGAATGCAAAAAATCAAACTAGCATTTTTACAAGAATCAGTGATGCCATGGAATTATTAAAACAAGCCAATACCAACGCAAGTGAGTGCAGGGTGACAATATGTGTTGTTTGTTTGTTTATCATTGATCTTTGACGTTTATAATAATTTATTATTAATTATGTTCTGCTTAATGTCTCTAAAGTACCTGGACCTTGTCCATAACAAAAATGGTTTTATGGTGGACGTTCGTTAAGTGAGCTCGTTGTTTATTGTAAAATATCCGTATCGGCAAATTCCAAACAGTACCACCATTAATAGACTGATACATTAAGTTAAAAACTACAGGCACGTTATTAAGTAATTGTAGGTCAATAATGCCGTTCAGAACTTATTTCTGTAAAAATTTTTGTAAAAATGCTAGTTTGATTTTTTGCATTTCTTCGATTCCGGAAAATGAAAAATTGTTAGCAACAGTATGAATGGATGCAGTATTTTTTTCTCTACAAAAAATCTATTTACACTTTAGCTTTAAAATAATTAGGGGAGCAAATAATTGAACATAAAGAATTTACTATTCAAATTCCTATGGTGCGTCGCGCAAGTCAGCACCCGGTATATGAATTTTGCCTTAATAAAGCATACTTTTTTAACTACAGGTACTAAATGTCCATGTGAAAGAGATAATGTAGACGACTTTATGATTATACTAAATGAAAGCAAAAGGTTATCGCATTCTTCCCTCTATTCCATACTTGCATGCTGTAAGAATAAATTGTATATATGTAAAACATATTTTAAACTACTTTCGTTTTTATAGGCTCATCAGAAACACATGCTGATGGTTTGCGATCCGACACGTTTTCTGTTAGAAGTAATGACAGTTTATTAACCCCCACAAGATATGGTAAGAATAAAATTTATAGTCTTATATTAATAATGTTATATTACTAAAATGTAGGTAATATTAATTAAAACAATTTTGTAATATAACAGTCACTTTCTATACATACGTATTGTCAACTTAGTGTGATTTTCATTTATAATGTCTCTATTTATTAATATTCATATTAAAGAAAAAAGGAGAAAAATAACCAGTACAGATGAAGAAACGTTAAATGAACTACATAGATGTGAGAATGAAAGAAACTATGGTAAGTTTAAATATTTCTATTAACAAAACAATATTTTAATAGTGACAATAATATAGAGCTAAACCAAAGAGCATCTTTTGAAAACAAGATACGTCATGGAGACCAATACTGGTGTCTTCAACAATTATCTAATTGGGGTAAGTGAATAGTTTGTGGTAATGAAAACAAGGAAGTAAACCTGTGGGTCTATATTACAGCAACACTAGAATCTGTTGAATATTTGAATGACAAACCTCCATATGAACGCCAAGAAAGTCATGGTACGTACAAAATATTCTAATTAGAACATTATATTCTAAAGATAATAATTTATATTATAGGACAGAAGAGAAAAGCGTCGGAAGAAAATTCACGAGATTGTGAAAGAAGTTCAAGTAAGTGTAACATACTATCTCGGTTACATTTTTTTTGTTCACCCTATGTATGTCTTTTTTCCTTCTTAAAGGTCGATTTACAGGGTGTTATGGAAATTAGTGCAAATATTTTAACCAGTGATAGAGCTCACCAAAATGAACAGCTTTTCTATTTATTGTTTTTCATTTAATAGCATATTTTTTCAATCATTTATCGCCCCTAAATTTGACGAGCCACTTGGTAAGCAAATCTAAGTTAAAGGTGAACGACACAAGTATATTTAAACTGCAAAGTTCTTGCACAAAAAACATGCGGTCAATAAATTGCCTACCTCGATTGATAAAGTACATTGGTAACCAGATGTGAACTAAAGGTTTTATCTGTACCTATGCAGTTTTTGTTGGTTTGCATATCAAAAAAATTTGTCTTATGTTTTGCGCCATTAAATAAAAATATTATTCCATTTATTGCATTTTTACAGTAAAACTGTTTAAGAACTTTAATTCAGTTTTGAAGGCGTTTTTGAAAAAATTATCAATGGAGAAGTTGTTCCGTTTAGCGAGTTATATTACGAGTTAAAATATTTGCATTCATTTCCATAACACCGTGTATATCGTCCATGCCACCAACAAGAGCAGACTCTATGGAGTTTGATAGGTTTCCTGTCGATCAAGGTAAGAATGTTTTGGCATAAATGCGGTGTTTAAATTGTTTCAGCCAAAAGTTCAAGATGGGATTCTATTTTTAAATATAAGGAAAAACTATTAACATGAATCTGTAGTTAAGTTAAGCATGCTATAGCCCTCAAAAAGTTTTCTCGATTCAATTCTAGATTTTCATGTTTGATAAATGCTACAAAAAGTTGCAACTTTTATTGGGTATTATTGTAATTTACTAATTAAAAAGGATTTTTCAAGTTTAGAAATAATAATTGGAACTTGCTATAAATCTTCAGTTTCCATATTGCTGTTACGATAGACATAACAATAATGTAAGTGAATTTATTATGTGCCCAACAGTTCTCTTTAGTGTTTCTTAGTTATTTATTATTTCAATTCTGATTTTATTTGAATATAGAACTGTGTGATTATATTAATCATCGAAAGAAATTAATGGAAAAATTTAAATATTATTTTAGAATCGAGAGTATTGCCAAATTTTAATTTATTTGTTAATTGTTTTTCAATACCTACTTTAAGAAACCAGATTATGTCTTTGCTCTTCTAAACAAAGAAGTGCAAATATTTTTTAATCAAATGACATGATAAAAACTTAAGAGATAAACCTTCTATCAAATAAACGATTTTGTTGAAGGTTATAAAGAAATTAAATGACAATCGTATGCCCACTTTCTAAAAAACTATTCGAAGAAAATATCCAAACTCTTAAAACAAAGAAAACAATAATCTTTCATATGTATAACCATTAATTTTTCTTAAAAGGACCTATCATGCAACACCTAGAAATTAAAAATATCCTAATCGATTCATTATTAGTAAAAATAAACTTTTGACAAAAACTCGATAGTGCATAAAATATGCAGTAGAAGGGTATAATTAAACTTTCATGCAAATTTTCTAGAAAAGCTATTTCAACAGAAGCCTCCTTACTTTATTTGAACATTTTTCAAACTTATAAAAACCTTATTTTTAGATGGGGTAATTGTAGCTACGGATTTCAAATTAGGTCTAAATCAATCCAGTTATAGCTGTTGTACGTATAACTATCTACACAGAAAAGCTTTAAGAAGTGTGGACACTGGGCCTCAAAATTTCAATTTCTTGATTTTAATCTATAAGTAGTACAATGGTTTTTTATGGCGATCTGTGCATTAAGCACTCTTTAGTAGCGAGCATATAAGTCCCAGTTTGTCCACCACTTTAGTACCTCCTTTAATTCACAAGAGGTGTGTGTCCTAATCCCTATATATAGACTTGTGTTGTGTTTCCGTCGATGCATGCGTCCCCTTGTCATTGGCAACGATTAGGCGCACTGTCCGGGATCGAGTGATGTGTCACGTGTCTTTTATTAGCAACATTTTTGAACTGTTTTTATATTAAAGACTTGAAAACATTTGCTTCTGTAACGGTTTCATTCAAAATTCAATTTTAAATACATACATACATTATCAGTTCTTGTTCTACCATAAGTGTAGAGCAGTTCTGTAGCTAAAGTGTGTGATCAATGTTGTGGACATTTTTAACCGCAAGACGCGAAAAATTATGAATTAATTAATTTACAATATTACTTTAAGTTGAGCGTTAGCAAAGATGCTCTTTGGCGTTAGTCAATGAACATATTTTATATTGAAAAATCACAGTATACCTAAAAAGTAAGTGCAACTAATATATCTCGAATATTGAAAAAAACAATGCAGGCCTCCCCACAAGGGAAACCACCACTAACAAAACGACAATGATGCAACATTGGTCTACAGAAGCAGGCCAAAAAAATGTGATATAAATGTAACTACATACCTTTTTGGACGAAAGTAACTGGACTTGCAAAAATATTTTATATTTTCTTACCCAATATTCAGTAACAGTACACATGGTGCATTCAACATCACCGTTCACGAGTTTTTTTTTAAATAAATAAATTTTGTCTATAGTACTTAAATGAAATGTATATTGCATTTCACTTTTAGTATACATCCCAATGCATGCATGTGTACATTTAGTTAGTGATGAGCACTATCGAATGATTTCTACTATCAAATACTTACTAAATAACTAGTACCAACTATTGGATGAATTTCTTCGAATATTTTTATTCGTTTTCCCTATACGCACCATTTGCTTAAGTATACTTATTAAATGAATACTCCTAATTATTGAATGCATTTATTCGAATATCATATTTACTTCAGAATTTAGAATACCTTTAAAGGTGTATAATAATAAAATATGATAATTGATAATACTAGTTGCGATATGTGAAATTGTAGATCCAATGTCTAATTTGCCTTAGAGTTCCTGTATAATAAGTTAATTTAAAGGATATCTAATTTGCTTTAGCGGTGTGCTCCATCTGTTTTAGAATAGACAAAGGGGGATGTATGGATGGCCATCGATTCATTTAACATTTTGGGTTTTTGTTTTGGCGATCAAATGACCTGTAGTTTACTGCAAAAGTGCTGTACATCGCAATTCGATAGGTAGCAAGCGGCAAAAACCGAATGAATAATATTCATTCATTTCGTTCGGCTTTGTGCTGCCGCGCCGCCTATCGTCTTACCAGTTTGCTCATTTGCAATTTCCGTTGTTTCTCGATTTAAATGATGAATAAATGAAACCATTCATTTGTTTTACCTATCGAATAATTGGTGACGAATAATCGTTCCCATCACTACATTTGGTACTTCTTCTGTAGGCTAATGTTGCATTGTTGTTGTTTTTTAGGTAGAGGTTTATCTTGTAGGTAGGGCTGTATTGGTTTTTTTTAATATATTAGATATCATTTCAGTTGAAAATTTCTGTGACATTGTCTACTTACTTAACGTACTTTGCCTACAAAACTGGTATGATGGGGTTTTTAATCCTTCACACACCTCTCATAAATAACATAAACACAATTTTAATTATTTAACGATCAGAACACATGTGACTTGTAGGTTCACTATTAACTCCCGATTAATGTTCCATTAGAGATCCCGCTATGCCAGTTAAGCGTTAATATTAAAATTCACTGTTGCTATCAAAACAATTACAATGACAATGTATTAAGTAATTGATTTGGTAGTCTAAACTGAATTAAAATAATTTATAATTTATTGTTCCAAAACAATTTTTGTTTAGATTAATGCTTAAACCACGTATCATCGAGATACTTTTCTTGACAAGACACTAATATTGATAAGTAAAATTAACTAAGACTATGAAAAATTTGTGAATCACGCTGTATCTCTTAATTCCATTCATCTTGCCATTAACGTGATGAGTTTCTTATTTTAAATACCTTTTCTGTTTTTTGTCAATGTACTACACTTGTTTTTATTAACAACTGAGATATATACAGGTTTTTTTTATGGAAGATTATTTTTTTGTAAAGAAGTTAATAAATACTTATAATTATATTATGCTAAAATTTGCAAAAACAAATTTCAAAGCATAACAAAAATTGAATTGAGGTGCAAATTGAAGCTTTGGTTTGATTTGGAATAAAACAACCACATCCTGCTATCAAAAAGCGTTTTCGTATACATCTGAGTTATATATGAAAATAAGTGTAGAAAACCTTATATCTATTTTAGAATTTGTAATCATCTGTAGGATAAAATAAGAATGCAATTTAACTATTTGTAAAGCTCATGATTGTAGCGGCATCTGCATAAACCATTTTCCTGAATGGGGCCAAAAATTCTTCTTAAAATTTTTCATTTGAAGGAATCTAGAACTTCTTCATTTTCTGACTTATGATCCAGGTCTCTGATGCATAGGTATAGCACTACAGGGATTATTAATGTTTTGTATAAAAGACATTGGGTTTTTCTAGGTAATACCAGTGATGTTAGCTGCCTAAGTAGTTCGAAATATGTTCTATTTGCTGTCAGTATTCTTTTCTGCAGCTCAATATTAATGTTATTAGTGATATCTACTTTAGACCCCAGGTACGTAAAATTACGTGTCACTTCAAAGTTGTTCTTCCCAACTGTCAAAATTTGCCCTATTTGATTTCATTATCTATATCATACATTTAATTTTAACCTCGTTAATTTGTAATCCAAAAACTACTGCTGCTGCTTCTATCCTGCTTAATGCTTCCTTGGTGCCACCAATGATGTCCACAACATTCGTATAAGCTAGTATTTGCATTGTCTTATTGTATATTGTACCATTATTTAGCACTCCTGCATTTCTCGTTACCATCTCTAGTGCTACATTAAACGATAAACAGCCTAGTTCATCTCCCTGTCTTAACTCTCTCTTTATTTTAAATCTTGTAGATGTTGTGCTGTGAACCTTAACGCTACACTGTACATTGTCATTGTCATTTTGGTGAGCCTAATGAGCGTTACGGGTGTATTTAATCTACCATGGCTTCATATAGTTTTTTCCTGAAGATGCTATCATATGTTGCTCTAAAGTTTACAAGTACGATAACTTGTTATGCTGAATTCTAGTCTTTTCTAGTATTTGTCGTAAACAAAAGATTTGATCTATTATGGACTTGCCTGCCCGGAACAATTTTTGGTATTGGTCGATTGTCTCTTCTACATGTGGTTTTAATCTCTCATATAACAGTAAATTAGCAAATATTTATCAGATATTTAAACCATGATGCCTCGATAATTGTCACATGTTAATTGGCATTCCTTCTTATGAATTGGGTAGATGGTTTTCTTGCACCATTCTTCCGGCATTGTTTCAGAATTTCAAATTTCGGCCACTAGTTCATCTATCTTTTGTTGTAGTACTTCTTCACTCTCTTTAAATAACTTTGCCGGTATATTGTCTGAGCCTGGCAATTTATAATTTTTTAAGTTTTGTAAGGCAAATATTATTTCCTCAGGCTGGGTGGCAGTTCATTTAGATCTGTGCTTGATTGTGCATTATTCTGCTGTTATATAGTTTCTTGGTTATCATGCTGTGCTTCTCTGCCTACATTTTCTCCTTAATTTAAAATATTATCGCAATGCTCTGCCCACCCGTCAAAATTTTTTGTCGTTTAATACTTTCTTTATCTTTGCATGTATTTGTTCTCGGTTTAAAATCTCTTCTTTCCATGTTTTTAGTTATATAAAATTTCTTGGTTTCTCTAGGTGTTTAGCTTTTCTAGCCCTTTACATTGATTATTACTGTATGCTCTCTCTTTGCTTTTTACACTTCCCATTGTTCATTTGTTCTCGATCCTTTCTGGTGTGTTTTTTTTAATAACATGTCTAGTCTTTCAGTGTATGCTTCCTTTGCTTTTGGGTCCTAAGTGCTTCTATATTGTATTCTTTTTTCTCCTGGTGTCTTCTGAGCATTCGAGATTCGTGCCCTTAATAGTGTACCCACCATGAACTAATCTAAATCGATGTTGGCTCCATGGTATGATCTAACGTACATCCCGTTATATGCGTGTCTTTTTTTGATGACCACATATCAATTTGATTAAAAGCGCTATCATATGGGGATTTCTAAGTTATTTTATGTTTATCTTACATATCTTACAATTTCCTTTTTTAGTATTTCAAAATTTGTCCGAGCTTTCAACCGATATATCAATGCAAGACGTAAGAGCTGGTCCATCAATAGACGTTGACAAGTAGTTTCACACCACAGGTACGTAAACACTTTGGTTAATTAAATGAATCTATTTCAAGTTTAGTTTTTTCTTTGCAATATAGAGATCGTATCTAGCAGAGGGATCATCTAAACCAACATCTCTGGAAAAGTACTGCGATTAAATACATTTAAGTGTTTATACAGTATTTGTGACATATTTGTGATATTTAAGGAAAGTTCATGTTTAAACTACAATTTTTTTAAAATAAAATGATCAGGCTGAGGGAAATGTGTAGTTTTATTTACTTTCGATATAACAGCTGTATTGCTTATTTTCAAAGCTGACAACATTTGATAGAAATAGCCAAACACCTACATAAATGTGTTTTGGAGATTTCATTTTTTTATTTAACATAATTCAGGTAAGTAGCAGACAAACCAACCTTGGCTTAAACAATGAGTAATACAATAATGTGAAAAATAAATTTCGTAATGTAGAACTCCAAATTGAAATTTTGTATTTTTAATTAAATTAATGTTGGAAAATTTGGACTTGGAACAAGAAATGACAGGGGGGATCGCTTGTTACAATTCTGCCAAGAAAATAACTTCATAATAATGAATACTTTCTATCAACTTCCAAAACGTCGACTTTACACCTGGAAGTCACCACAAGCCAAAGACGGTAGAATTATAAGAAACCAAATTGACTATATTCTTATCAATGAAAGATATAAGAATGTTATAAAAAGTGCAAAGACCTACCCTGGCTCCGATGTGTCATCAGATCATAACCCAGTGATAGCTAGAGTAATAATTAAACTAAAATCGAGGAAAATAAAACTAGGAGAAAACAGAATAAATGTCCATCAGCTAAAAAACCAACATATAAAACAAGAAGTACAAAACAAAATAAATTTGAACTTGAGAAATATAGAATTAAACACAACAGTAGACACAAATGTAAAATGGAAAATGTTTAAGAACGCGCTAATGAAACCCAGCAAGGAAGTACTCAGTGAAAGGAAACAAACTATAAAGCACGAATGGATGACGATGGAAATACTTCAACTCATGAATATAAGAAGAAGACATAAAAATAACAACACGGAATACAAGAAGATTCAAAAACAAATACATACAGAGATAAGGAAAGCAAAGGAAAATTGGTATAAAAGTAAATGCGAGGAAATAGAACAATTACAATTAAAACACGACAACTTCAATATACACAAAAAAATAAAAGAGCTCGCAGGAACACAGAAACGTAAGAGAGCAAGTGTGTTAATGAGCAAAGATGGAAGAATAATTACAAATACCGAAGAAAAACTAAACGAGTGGAAAGGTTATATTGAAGACTTATTTGCAGACGACAGATACACAAATATAATAGAAAATCAATACGACCACAACGGACATGAAATATCCAAAGAAGAAATCAAGTACGCCATCAAAGAAATGAAAGCTGGAAAAGCACCAGGACCAGATGAATTGACATCAGAAGTAATTAAACTGGTCGAGGAAACAAACCTTAACATCATACAAGAACTATTCAACACCATATATTCAACAGGGGTAATACCGAATGAGTGGCTAGTATCGACTTTCGTAACCCTTCCCAAAAAATCGAATGCAAAACTATGTACGAATCATCGCACAATCAGTCTCATGAGCCATACCCTGAAAATCTTTTTAAAAATTGTACATCGTAGAATATATAAAAATTGGAACAAGACATCAGCGAAACACAGTTTGGTTTCAGAGACGGACTTGGAACGAGAGAAGCTCTGTTTGCACTAAACATACTAATACAACGATGCCTAGATATAAATCAAGATCTACACATTTGTTTTCTGGATTACAACAAAACTTTTGACAAGGTACTACACGAACAACTAATTCCATTACTGAAAGAGAAGAATCTCGACGGGCAAGACATAAGAATTATTAGTAACCTATACTACGATCAAAAAGCAGTTATAAAAATAGACGGTAATAGCACTGAACAAATAGAAATAAAAAGGGGCGTTAGGCAGGGCTGTGTGCTATCACCAACATTGTTCAATACGTACGCAGAAGAGATAATGAGGAAAGCTTTAGCATACGAAACAATAGGCGTAAAAGTGAACGGAATACCAATTAACAACGTAAGATACGCTGACGACACAATCCTGATAGCAACTAGCACAGAAGACCTACAGATGATACTTAATAAGGTAGTAACAACAAGTGAAGAATATGGACTTTCTCTAAATGTAACAAAAACGAAGTATATGGTAATAAGTAAAACAGCGCGAATGAATGGAGATCTCTATATAAGAAACGAGCCCATAGATAAGGTAGAAAAGTACACATATCTGGGTACGACAATCAATAAAGACAATAATTGCTCAGAAGAAATAAAATCAAGGATAGAGAAAGCAAGAGCAACTTTTATCAAATGAAAAAGGTATTCTGTGCAAAAGACCTTAGCCTAGAGACAAAAACAAGATTACTAAAGTGCTACGTATTCTCTGTACTATTTTACGGGATGGAAACATGGACACTGAAGAAAGCAGATGTGAAAAAGAAGCGTTTGAGTTATGGCTATATAGAAGAATATTAAAAATATCATGGACCCAACGTGTAACTAACCTAAAAGTGATGAGAAGAATGAAAAAAGAAACCGAAGTTATTTTCACTATTAAAAAAAGGAAAATACAGTATCTCGGACACTTAATGAGAGGCGATAGATACCATCTGCTCCAGATAATACTGCAAGGAAAGATTCAAGGGAGGAGAAGCGTGGGAAGAAGAAGACATTCGTGGATGAAAAACTTAAGAGAATGGTTCAACTGTACTACTAGCCAACTATTTAGATCAGCAGCATCGAAAATACGAATAGCGATGATGATTGCCAACCTTCGCAACGGAGACGGCACCTAAAGAAGAAGAAGAATTAAATTAATACCAACATTTTTTTCTTGCACTTTCTAGCGCAACTCATAAATTTCACTTTTATGTAAATCTTATAGGTGAGATCGGTCTTAATAGGCCACATGTGTGGCAGTTTGTGTGACTAAATGTCTCATCTAAAGTTTAATAAATTCAGAACACCAAAGATGAATGTTCCAGATTCATACAAAATTTGTGGAGTCATAAATTTTTAATGTTATGTTGTGCGATCTGTAAAATCGTACCGTCTCTTTTTGGTTGTTTTATGTCGCAGTGTCCTGATTTAAAAATAACCGTTTTGGGTGTAGTATTGAAGTGGCATAATTAAACTGTAACAATTTGTTCATTTTTTAAATTAAACTGTTTAAATCTTTTCTTCATTTGGTTGGTTCAAATGGTTTTTCCCCAGTTGTAATTTAACTAATTTTTATATGTCTAGTATAGTTACTGAAATCCTAAATGCTTTAAATCAAGTGAAAGTATTTGCTCTGTTGCTAATTTAACAGATTTTTAAAACGGGATATTTAAAAAAAAGAATAAAAATAAAAATGTCTTGTTTTTATTGAAACTTAACTTTCAAATACAATAATGGTTTTCTCAAAACTTTAAAAAAAAATAAAGATATAAAGGTGGCTTGCTTCTGTCGCAATTTTAAATTAATTCAATTTCCGGCCAAACTTTAAAACAATTAAAAAATACTATATCTCTAAAATTGGTTTTAAATGATGCACAAAATTTTATAAAGAGCAAAATTTTGTTAGTAATCAATATTAAAAATATTTCCCGTATGTTGCATACTTTTTGGGAGACAATGGCTCAGTTACGATGAAGCCTACGAACCCGTAAGGGTTAAAACTAAGATCTTCCAAGGTCTATGCTATAAACCTCTGCACCAAGATAAACCTTAAAAAGAAATAAAGAGATACAACGGTGCAACAATTATTAACATTCTCACAAACAACCATGTAAATAAATGTTTTTAAAGCCCATACGTGCCAATCCAAGCTTGTCTGGCAGTGCCTGGAAATTCTCAAGCAACGGATAAACGAAAACCACATTACCATATAGTGGGTTCCAGAACATGAGTGTATACCAGGCATTGAAAGACTGATGAACTCTCTAGACTTGGAGCCACCGATCTTGAACCCTGCTGTGGAATACAGAAAAGCCACATAAAACATGTGGTCAGGCTATGGGAGAAGCAAATGAAATACTCCTAATGGGAAAATACCAGGCAAAACAGTTTATAACTGTTTTGTAAAAGTAAGTAAAAACTGCTTTGTCCCTCAGTAAGATGGAACTGAAATCCATCACTGGCCTACTCACAGGTCACACATCACTAAAATACCATCTCTTCAAGACTGATAATGATAGGGCTGAGGACCAAATCTGTCGCTGATGCAATGAGGTAGTGGAAATGACAGAACACATTCTATGCAACTGCATTGCTGCCTGTCGGCACAGTCACAACTCCTTCGGAAAAGCAGTTACAACACCCAACCAAATAAGGGGTCTAAAACACAAAGATATTCTAAGGTTTATCAACAGCCTACAAGTTTTCTAACATAGCAAAGCTTACAAGTTACAAAAGAACCATTAAAGGTCAAAGTAACGAAAGACATATAAAAACCAAAGCCCTTTACTAACAATACCAAGACCTTGGCATAGTTTTGATAAAGCAGCATGTTTAAAAGTTTATAAGTTGTAATTAAAAACCCCAGAATTTTACAAGCTTTGGGCATTATTACTATGTCAATGTCAACATCGAAGAGAAGTTTGGTATCTAAAGTTACACTTAGGTCTTTAATGATAGGAACTTAATATGATAAGTATAATTAATTTTGTTGCGGTTTGTAGTAAATGTTACAGGCAACTTGTACAATTCAGTTATTTTATATAATGACTAGGCACTTTATACCGGGTGTCCATTTTCAAAGTCGAACATAGGCAATTAACACTAGTGCATTCACTCGTTCTTCATTGAAGTAATTCATTTTTCTGTAGATAATTTTAACAGACGTTGACAGAAAATACCTGATTTACCTACTCCAAATAGTTACCAGTTTTCTTTGACAAATACTACTGAACTTGAAAAGCAAAGCATGACATATTTAAAAATTTCCAAGTTTTAAATTAGTATGGGTTTTTGTAGGTATTTATAATACGCCAACGCACTACCAGCATCAAGCAATGACCGGTGAACTCATCACCAAAAACAGGCCAACTCATTTAAGGATATATATAACACACACGATACAAGACCGCAACTAACCTAAATCAGTTAGAAAAATACACAGCCTAGATATGAGAATCAGCGATGGCGGTTTATTTAACATAATTTCCAACTTCAAACATATTATACATATTGCCTGCAACCGTGCGGTCATTATGTAAAATGCCTAAGCATTCTATATATATATATATATATATATATATATATATATATATATATATACAGTGTGTCCAAGATAAGGAGGGCCAGTATGGGGATCTCGGTAATGGTAAGAGATACAAATTTGGTGAAATGGAAAGAAAGTTGCGCAATTAAAGGACTAAAAAAATGACGTTTAGAAATCCTTGATATAATTTTTGATTTTTGAATTATCTCAAAAAAACTGAATTTTTGGATTTTCTTTTTTATTTTTTTCTGGCGTTAATATTAAAGTTAGAGCGAAACTGATTAAACTTCTTCAGAGCAACTTTTAGTGAACTTAATGATTACGTTATCAATTTTTTTATCCGACGTTTCGTCTTCGAGAAACCATCATCAACTTCATTTTTTAAATACGGTCCTGGTTTTTTGATGCCAAATTTGCAAAGCCCTTGTTACTCTGAATTCAACAGTGTGCCACATATTATGGTTTAATTACGTTTCGAGCTTTTTTCTGATCATCATCAGAAAATTTTTTAGATACGGACCTGCATTTCTCATAATTTTGTAAAAATAAGTTCATACAGTAAGTTAGTCCTTTTTACATGCCGTTAAAATATTAAAATGCACATCATAATGTCATAATTCTGATACATTAATTTAATAACCAACCAATAACTATTAACAATAAACAACAAATAAATGAACAAAAGATAGGCAGAAAGAATGAGAAAACGAGCCTTGATACAATGTAATAGGTATTTAACGGTTTGAAATAAAAGAAGAACTTAGAAGATTGGTTCTTGAAGCCTTTCAAAGTATAACGCCAGTATTGCTGAATAATGTTTTAGATTCTACAGTTAGATGTTATTTATGCATAGAGAATGATGGCAACCTTTTTGAATACCTTCTGTAAATTTAATACCTATTAAATGGTTTCGATGTTCGTTTTGTTATGCTTTCTGTCTATCTTTTGTTCATTTCTTTTTTGTTTATTGTTAATAGTTATTGGTTGGTTATTAAATTAATGTATCAGAATTATGACATTATGATGTGCATTTTAATATTTTAACGGCATGTAAAAAGGCCTAACTTACTGTATGAACTTATTTTTACAAAATTATGAGAAATGCAGGTCCGTATCTAAAAATTTTTCTGATGATGATCAGAAAAAAGCTCGAAACGTAATTAAACCATAATATGTGGCACACTGTTGAATTCAGCGTAACAAGGGCTTTGCAAATTTGGCATAAAAAAACCAGGACCGTATTTAAAAAAATGAAGTTGATGATGGTTTCTCAAAGACGAAACGTCGGATAAAAAAATTGATAACGTAATCATTAAGTCCACTAAAAGTTGCTATAAAGAAGTTTAATCAGTTTCGCTCTAACTTTAATATTAACGCCAGAAAAAAATGAAAAAGAAAATCCAAAAATTCGGTTTTTTTTAGATAATTCAAAAACGAAAAATCATATCAAGGATTTCTAAACGTCATTTTTTTAGTCCTTTAATTGCGCAACTTTCTTACCATTTAACCAAATTTGTATCTCTTACCATTACCGAGATCCCCATACTGGCCCTCCTTATCTTGGACACACTGTATATATATATATATACAGGGTGTCTCAAAAAGAATGGGACACCGATTAACCATAGATTTCTTACGTCATAATAAATCGATTAAACCTAATATACCTTAGTACAAAGTCCCTTCAGTAAGAAGTTATAGGGCCTTGAAGTTCAATTTTTTATTTTTTATTTTTTTGTTAGTTTTCATAAATGTAGAGAGATCAATTTGAATTTTGGTATACATACTTACTAATATATACTGCACTAATAGAAAAAATTTCATAAACTAGACTTGACTGTAAAGGGCACTTTACCTAACTTTCAAAACTTTTTTTAGCTCTAACTTCGTTATCTGTAAAATTTTTTAAAATTTTAGGTTATTATCTGAAGCAAAATTAAAATACACAAAAATTATGTACTCTTACTTCATAGGCGTAGGAGCAACCGTTTACCTTAAAATACCTATCAAAGGTTTTTGGTTGTCACTAACACATGTAATTATCAAGTAAGCATGATTACAAAAACAATGGTCATCTAGTAAAAAACAATGATAAATCAATTAATGATATTAGTGACATAAGAATTTGTTCTCTTATGTTTAATAAAATGCCGCTATATAACGAATTCTCCAATGCTGAAAGGTTCCTTATGTCACAGCATTTTTGTAAGCACAAAAGACAAAAGCCTAATGTCACCAACGTCATTAATTGATTTCTTGTTGTTGTTTACGAGATTACAGTCATTACTCATTGTTTTTGTGATAATGGCTACTTGATTATTGCACATCTTAATGACAACCAAAAACCTTTGATGGGCATTTTACGGTAAACGGTTGCTTTTAGGCTTAAGAACTAATAGTACATTATTTTTGTGCTTTTTAATTCTCGTTCAGAGAATAACCTAAAATTTAAAAAAATGGTACATATAACGAAGTTAGAGCTAAGAAAAGTTTTGAAAGTTAGGTAAAGTGCCCTTTACAGTCGAGTCTAGTTTATGAAATTTTTTCTATTAGTGTAGTATATAATAGTAAGTATGTATACCAATATTAAAATCGATATCTCTACGTTTGTGGAAATTAACAAAAAAATAAAAAATAAAAAATTGAACTTCAAGGCCCTATAACTTCTTACTGAAGGGACTTTGTATTAAGGTATATTAGGTTTAATCGATTTATTATGACGTAAGTAATCTATGGCTAATCGGTGTCCCATTCTTTTTGAGACACCCTGTATGTATATATATATAATAACGACAATTTCGCCAGCATTATGTTTAATATCGACAAACAGTAAACAAATGGACTGGTGTTTTAAGCAACTTATGAAATTATATCAAGTGCCTACAGATACAGGGTGTTTCATAACGTACGGGGAGACTGAAAGGGTAGCTAGAGGGGACCAAAACAAAGTTATTTTCTTAATAAGCTTCTGACGAAAACCCAATAACATAATAATAACAGCAGTTGAAAGGTCTTGTAAATTAATACCCACTTATTGAATACCGCTGGTATTAATGAGAAAAAACAAAACAAAAAGAGAAGAAATAACCTTAAGATTGGGTACATGGAATATTCGAAGTCTTAATGGAAAAGAGCACGAACTCATAGAGGAATTTGAGACAGCAAATTTAGGCATACTAGCAATTACGAAAACAAAGAAAAAAGAACATGGGGTGATAGAAATGGAAAATGGACATTTACTAATATACAGCGGGGTAAAACCAAACGATCGTGCAGCTGAAGGAGTAGGGTGCTAAATAAAAAAATATCATGTAAATAGTATAAATAAATGGGGATTTATTACAGGAAAAATACTAAAAGTGGAAATACAATTAGAACAACAAAACATAACAACTTTACTAATAATCTACGGCCCAAGCGAAAACGAAAAGACAAAGAAGAAAGGCGAATTTTGGGAGAATATGAACGAAATAAGTTAAAATATAAATAATAGATTAATAATGTTAATGTCGAGTGGGAAAAAGAAATAATGACGCGATCGACGTAATCGGGCAATACGGAGAAAACCATAGAAACAATAACGGTGATAGATTAATACATTTCTGTGTGGAAAACGACCTAATAATAACGAACACATTCTTCAAGCACAAGGAAATATATAAATATACAAGACAGGTTATAAGCAAAAACGAGAAGTCCATAATAGACTATGTACTCATAAACAGAATATTAAGAAAGGAAATTGTAGATGTTAAAGTTAGAAGAGGACCTGAAATCTACAGTGACCACTATTTAGTAGTGGCGAAATTACGCATAGCCACAGGAAAAGAAAAAACACTAGAAACAAAGACATTGCACAGTGCAATAGTAAACGAGACTATAAAGAAATACAAACTACAAGAAATAGAAACCGCTAACAAATTTAGAGAAAACACAGAAACAAAAATAGCAGCAAACTATGAACAATGGCAACTCATGAATTTAAAGCAAATATGGAGTCACTTCAAAGAGACTCTTCTGACAACAGCAAGAGAAGCATGTGGAACAATTGTTACAGATAAACGAAGAAACAAACCAAATGGTGGAACGAAGCCATAAAAGAACAAGTAAAAATTACAAAAGAAAAATGGAAGCAATATTTAGGAAACAAAACGGGTCAAAATTATACAGAATAGAAACACTAATGCATAAAAGTAGAGGAAATGGTCTTGGAAGCCAAACAAAACATATGGAAAGAATTTGGCAGAAAAATGGAGGAAGATAGTAAAGGCAACGAAATGTTATTTTACCGAGTACTAAAGAGTCTAAGAAAAGGAAAACGACAAAAACTACGGCAAATAAAGACAAACAACAACAAAATCTTAACAGAAGAGAACGAAATTATGGAAAGGTGGAAAGAATATTTCCAAGCACTTCGCAACACAAGCAAATCAGACAACACGACAAAAGATGGAAGAAAAGAAGACTCAGAAGTGGAACACGAGGACCACATACAATTAGAGGAAGTACTAAAAGCAATAAAAAACATAAAAAGAGGGAAAGCAGCAGGACATGATAAAATAACAGGCGAAATGGTGAAGAATCTAGGTACAAAGGGCCCGGAATGTTTACAAAAATCTATAAAAAAGCCTGGGAGACAGGGAACGTACCTGAGGATGGAGGACTGGGGTAATCGTGCCAATATTTAAGAAGGGTGACAGCAGAGATTGCTCGAATTACCGGGGAATAACATTATTAAGTATTGCACAGAGCTGGGCAAATTACTTTAAAAAAGTAATTAATTACTAATTACCGCCCAATGAAGTAATTTAATTACCAGAGATTCAATTACTCACACGAAATAGTAATTCAAGTACCAATTACTTAGTAATTGTAATTGTAAACATCAATTACTTTTTCAATTACTTTCAATAAAAATAATTGTCATATAGTTCTATTTAGTAGAACTTTCTTGTAAGTTGCAACTATCATTAGTGTGGTATCGATTCGTAATCGTAATCTAAAAATGCTTACCTTTTATGTTTTGTTAACTATAGTAACCTACATACTTTATCACTTTTGAAGGTTTTTTTTATAGGTAATAAAATCTTGTAGCCACATGCACCGTTCATCAAAACCAAAACTTTTTAGTTTGTTTTGATGTAAGATGTAAGTAAATACATAAAGTCAAGGATAACAATTATACAGGGTGTCACAAAAAGAATGGGACACAGATTGGTCATAGATTCCTTAGGTTATAATAAACCGATTAAATCTAATATACCTTAGTACAAAGTCCATTCAGTAAGAAGGTATGGGGACTTGGAAGTTCAATTTAATTTTTTTTATTTTTTTATTAATTTCCACATAGGTTATCATTGTAGTTGAGCTTTTTATCACGAATGTGGGTTTAGTTGTCGAGGCCCGTAGGGCCAAAGCAAATAAACCACATGAGGGATAAAAAGGAACTTCCAGTGCCGAGAAGCATATTGTTCTTTTTTTAATCAAAATCACGAAATTACAACATTTTAACCAACTCTTGTAGGTTATGTTGACGTTTGTTGACGTTTACCTATCACCTAGCCGCCTACAAAAAGTCGTAAAACAATGGATTACTTCACTGCCCATTTCTCATATTTTAACGACGATTTCGACGTTCTTCACTGCCGATTTAAAAAAATAGAAGTTTGTATACCAAGGCACTGAATTGTAACTTTTTATCACGAATGTGGATTTAGTTGCAGAGGCCCGTAGGGCCAATGCAAATAAACTACATGCGGGATAAATATGAACTTCAGTGAAGAGGGGTACATTATGTTTTTTTTTTTTTGAAATCGAGTAATCGTGAAATTAAAACATTTCAACCAACTTTTTTTAGGTTATGTTTACGTTTGTTGACGTTTATCTGTCGCCCCGCCACCTATAAAAAGTCGTAAAACAATGGATTACTTCACTGCCGATTTCTCGTATTTTAATGACGATTTTGAAGTACTTCACTGCCGATTTAAACAAATATATTTTTTTTCGAATACGAAGAAATGTCGAATTTTATTTTGGCTAGATTTTGTAATGGCATTAGAAAAAACAGCATGCTGAATGTTATAAAAGTAATTTTTTCATGTTCGTGTAAAATTAATCCACTCCCTTTGCATCGTTCGCTCGTAAATTAAATGTTGAAAAACTTTTACTTTTCTGAACTTGTAGAACAATCTACTACTAAATACGCCTAACATGAGGCTGAATGACGAAAATAGGTAACTTACTTAAGTATACAGGGTGCAGCATTGGATTTCTTAATTGTTTGACAGCAAAATTCTATTTAGATTTTGTAAAGAACACTACATAGTGATCCAATTGTCGCAACTTGAGCATTTTTTGTTGGCTCAGTTCGAAAAAAAGATGTATACCCCTTTACACGAAAGTGACATTTTCTGTCGCCTGTAAGGGTTTCCCGAAAATATACGTTTTGTTCCCTGGTCAGTAATAGATTAACTAGCCTCCTGATTTTCATATTTAAATATTTTTGAATGCAGCTGCATACAAGAAATACTCTCATCATAAAATGTAAACGTGTCATATGTATAAATCTGGACAAAAATGTAATTTCCTCCCTTGCATGATTATTGATTACAATACGGCTGATTGAAATAAGAATTGGTACATCAGATACAAAAATAAAAGACATTTGCTCAAGCACGTAACAATGAAGTCATTTTTACATTCAAGAGACCTTTATAATTATCATGGGTTTAAAAATAAAACTAATGCCGACAGCAAGCTTTAGAGAAAGGAATCTTTAGAATTTTCAATCACGATATCAGCGTATAATATAAACTTACAATAACAACAAAAGTGATGACAGTTAATGAATTCTAAAGCTTGCAGTTGACATTACTTTTATATTTCATGGCCAATCTTTATGTAATTTCTTTTTGAACACACCGTGTAAGAAACGGGGAAAAATACTTAATTCATAAAATTACTGTCAACGTTTGACAAATGGCGCAGGTTGCTTTCATATTTTTAAATTTCAAAATCTTAACATCTTCAATAATACCTATTAATTTACCAAATTTTTAATATAACCTATTGATTTTAAATTTAGGGTAATAAAATATCTGAAATTACATAAATTGGGTCTACGCACGGTTCTTTTAAGAAAACTAAATGGAATTTTGTGTAAAACCATTACGAAGTCAATATTTGAATTTCTCGTAATTAGCATGGTTTTGTATGTTTCGTCCGTCAACGCAGCACCCTATATAACGTAAAGACGTAATGTTGGCTGAGGTAATCGGAATTATAAGAAAGTCACGATTTATATAAAACACTATTCCAGATTTTTAATAATAATCAAACCTAATATGCTGCAGCAGTCCGTATACAAAGCAGCATGTGACCATTACAAAGCAAGAAAGCGATAAAGCATGGATAATTTACAAATGTTCATTGCAAGAATGCGGTAAACTTATGCGGTGTTTTTATATTGTATTAGTACTATACCCCATACTGCATTTTTGAGTCAACCAGGAGTGGAATTTTGCAAATAGGTACATTTTATTTATGTGTTTTACGCTCTTTAAATATTATCGAATTTTGGCCGTTTAGTTCAATTACTCATTCAAAAACGTAATTGTCTGAACTTAACGTCTGTTACAGGATAACCCTATGCTAGTACATCATTTAAAAGAAGCAAATTGAAAGAAATAAATAATTATTATGAACCAATATCGTCTAATGAAGCTATTTTAAATTATATTTTTACCATAGGTATTGTAATCTATAACGTACTTACCGCAAATATAGTTTTAGCGTCTTCAACAATAAATATTAGTTTCACTGTCACAACCTACGTATCACATCTACTACATACACGCACCAATGCACTCTTTACTCGTGATTCGTGAAAGCGTCGTACAGAATGCAAATGTTGCACAAAAGTTACTGCTATTCGATCGTCAAAGGAGATCATAAATTAGGCTTGGGGAATACCCTACCCCGACTAGTTTAATATGTAACTTAATAAGACCTTATTGTATTTTTTTGCGCTCTGAAAATTTAGCACTCAATCGATATCAGTAATTGAAATACCACAGAGTAATTCAATTACCTTCAGTAATTTCAATTACCACCGGTAATTCAAATACTTGTAAAGTAATTTAAATACTTAGAGTAATTTCATTACACAAAAGTAATTGAGTAATTGAATGTAGTAATTAATTACTTTCAAAAAGTAATTTTCAAGTACTTTTTAACAAAAAGGGCAATTCCCAATTACAATTACAGCATTTTGAAAAGTAATTCAATTTCAAGGCAAATACACAAAAAGGAATTTAATTAGTAATTTAATTACAAAGTAATTAATTACTGCCCAGCTCTGGTATTGCATCGAAAATATACGAAAGCATATTAGAAAAAAGGCTAAGAAGCATAACAGAAGAACAACTAGAAGAAGCACAGAGCGGGTTTAGGAAGGGAAGGAGTGTACAAGACCATATCTTCACTATAAAACAGATGTTGGAAAAAAGTAAATCAGGAGGCTTGGAGATACATATGGCTTTCTTAGACTTGGAAAAGGCTTTTGATACAGTGCCACAGAAGGAGGTTTGGGAAAGCCTAAACCAAAGAAATGTTAACCAGAAATTGATAGCAGGGATCAAAAGCCTCTACGTCAGCAATAAAGGTTACATAAGAAAAGACAATGCAGAATCGTAAGCATTCACAATAAACGACGAGCTAGGGCAAGGTGGGGTAATGAGCCCAACTTTATTTACTCCTGTAATGGACGATATTATAAAAGCTACCAGGAAACGAACCAAAAAGCTACATGTAGGTTACAACAGATTAGCAGCAATGAGTGTGTCGGAATGTGCTTTTGCGGATGACATAATGGTATGCGCTGCGAAAGAAGAACATCTACAAGAAAACCTCCAAATATGGGAAGAAGAACTATCAAAAAGAAAAATGAAAATAAACACGAGAAAGACAAAAGTAATGGTGATTAGTAAGGAAAACAAAACTATAAACATAGAAATGAATGGAGAATTAATAGAACAGGTTAATGTACTTAAATACCTGGGAGTTCTGATAGATAGCGATGGAAACATGACAGAGGAAATAAACGAGAGAATCAGTAACACCGCGCGAATGTACCATAGCCCCAGTAAGTCTTTCATAGGTGAACCAGAAATTAGCAGAAAAACAAAAATGACTATATACAGAACTATATTTAGACCAATTCTAACATATGGGAGTGAAAGCTGGGTACTGTCAAACACAATGAAAAGTAAGATTCGGGCTATGGACATGAGGTATCTAAGAAGAGTCAAGGGAATAACTAGAAGGGACAAGATAAGAAACGACATAGTAAGAAAAGAAGTAGCAGTAGAGCTAGTAATTAACATAATAGAAAAACAGCAACTGAGATGGTTTGGACATTTATGCAGAATGGACAATTCGAGACAAGTTAAAAGTGTGCGGGAAGCAGCAGTAATAAGAAATAGAACAAGGAGAAGACCTAAGAAGACTTGGAACGACGAAATAACGGAGATCCTAAGCAAAAAAAGGCAAAACGTGGAATGAAGCTAAGAAGTTGGCAAAACACAAGAAGCAGTGGAGAAAATTTATAAATATAATCTAACAATAAATTAAAAAATATATTAAAGTTTGTAATGTTTGTATGCTAGAAAGGAAAAACAAATTTAGTAAAAATGTAGTATTACCTATATATATATATATATTTATAAAATACTTTAATTAATAAGGATGCTATACATTAATTAACGATACCCAACGGTGAGGGATAGTTTCAGTTTTGCTGGATAAAAAACTTATCTAGATTGGTTAAAAATCAGATACATACGAAAAAATCTCAAACTTTAATATGTGATATTTGTTTAAATCTTTTTGTAACTAAACAATCACATTAGAAATTGTAATAGTGCAAATAAAACTAAAATTAGAATGCCTGAAAGTGCATCAATAGAATTTGCAGACTATAGAAAAGACCTATTCAGACTTGTTGAGATCTGGGATGTGAGTCATTGTCTGAGAATGTGCACGGTTTCTAAAAATAAATGTATGGAGTCATTGTCTAAAAATCTGCACCGGATGTGGTTAATGAGAGGTCAATGACCTCCATTATCAGTGTCTGGGGTTCAAACCTGTCCAGACCTGTTCTCATTGTCTACTAAAAGAGCTGTAGACCTGTTGAAAAAAATCGCAAGGAAATATGAAAATCCAGTTACTATCCCGTACAAACTAGAGCTGGCGGATGTTAAAGTGGGAATCTAGAATATTAAAACAGCTCCAAGTTGATGATTTCTACCTTATGGATTTGAATATAACACAAGATGTTGCTGGCATTTGCATGGATATGTGCTATTACTTAATGACTAATCACAACTTTTGCCTCCAAGGAGAGTACCAGGAAAATTGTAATGTGATTGTAGACAGCGATAATGCAGTTGGGATTGACTTTCTAATATAGATAAACTAGAATTAAGATATATAACAAATTTATTTGCCAAATTAGTTAACAAGAAAATCGGAAACTTTATCAAATGTCCAGGTGCACGATTAAAAGAAACATTTACGTATTCTTTGGCTAGAGAACACGGAATTACAAGATTGGAAGCAACAATATACAATTACAAGATAGGTAATGTGTTTGACCATCTGGAAGCCTGTTTAAGTGGTAGGCAGTATTTACAAGAGGTACCGTTTTACGCTGTGCCAATCGCTCATATGTGGACCAAGTTAACAAAAAAGCTGTTGTGTTCTGTTTAACTGGGACAACAAAAAATACAAGAAAGTTGGCCAGGGGGGGATGCAAATCAAACTGTCAAACTATGTCCTCTCCGCCTGTTATGTAGAAATTGTAGACAGCGACTCACACAAGGATAACATAAACATAATACAAAAGTGTTGGGGCTTTAGAGACATTGGTAAATCCACAACACTGTTTGTAAGCACCGAATGTAAATATTACGTGTTTTCCAGTACTTTATTAAATACACAAAGTTTCGAAATTGGGTGATAGTTATTTATTTCGCTCTTGCTGATACATTTATGTACAGGAGCCCAGCCACTTTAGCAATAAGCAAGTTCCTAAAGAAATATTATTTGTTTTTACGCTGTAGAGATTTACAGGTTCTCTGTCAGAGTTCGGAGTGTAAACTCAGTTAAAAACTTTAGAGAATAGATTAGATATTTCTATATCGGTATTAGCAACAGTACTATATAATTGCATATTAGGTGGGATACCATTTTATTTTTTTTTCTTTTACGTAAAACCCAAATTTTAGATTCTATTGTTTTAATATAGGTTTGAAAGCAATGCTTTACTAAGTAAACTGAAGCTATTATAGTCAACAGGAGATTTATATCTTTTATATTTTCAATGGACTCCATCATTTTCCTTATCACCTTAATTAAATCGCTTGAAAACCAAAGAGGAAAACAATCTGATCGCTTATTAAACATCGGTAGATGTTTTGAAATAACAGATTTCATAATTAGATAAAATTTATTTACACAGTTCTCAGTGCTAAGCGTTTTCAGTTAAACATTCCAGTCATAAGACAGTAATTTACCATTAATAACACTATAATCAGCATTGGAGAAATCACGAAAATTTTGAGCAGCTGCAATAAGCGGTTCAGTAAACGTATATCTAAAATATATTTCTAAAGGAGGATAGTTTTGATCTACAGCCGTGAGAGGGGGCTTTCGCATTGAATAACCTCTGTGTCTTCGTTGTTAGAATCCTCTAATTGATAGTTTTAACATAATTAAACTCCACTTTTAGATATGCAATCCACAAGCATTATTGTCGTACGTTGAAGCTGGTTGGAGACAACGCTCATTGCCATTCTTAACCCAATTTATGCTGCGCAAGTTGAAATCGCATAATAGTTAACGGCTCAGATAATGATATCGAGCATTTTTTAGCAAATACAGTGGGAATATTATCGAAGTCCAGCCTCTTGCTTACATCCAGGTTATTTAGTAGCTGCTGCACTTCCAGACAGATAGACAGGTGGACAGGTAGACATTTAGACAGGTAGACAGGTAGACAGATAGACAGGTAGACGTTTTCTAAGAATCAGAAAGAGAAAGCGACTAATAAGTTTTTGCCATGATGTGGTTTGCTTCTGTATTAATGACTTACATTACACCAGCCTTAATATACACACAGAAATTGTGGGTGACAACAAAAGTTTAAAATGTTTATCGATATTTATTGTCAGTCTAAATATGGGCAGAATTAACCTTTCTTGTCAACTGGTTTTTGGAAAGTATTGATTTTTGAAATACCAATTAAAAATTAATATCAACAACAAACATTCTGTTATTAGCTGGGGTTTTTGGAGCAAATGAGGACCTACAAAACCAATGTGCCATGTAGCCCACTAATCTATTTTTATATTTCAAGCAAAATCAAGCATTTACTTTTAAAAACACTACAAGACAAGTATCACTTTAACAGATTATGTCAATTAGCTCATAATCCCTCTGCAGGTAGAAAGTTTTACGGCGGCTTGCTATATTAGTTGCCTAACCGACAACGACGTATGCCGTAGAATAGTTAAATAAAATTATCTAAAATAATTTTTTTAACAAAATTGTGAGGCCTAACAAAGAGATACAGTATTTCTCGATGAACTTTTTGTTTAATAATAGATATAGAATTTGACTAGTATGTAAAAATGTTTAAAGAAGACTTTAGGTTTTAAAATATTTGACATGACATAATAATAGGAAAATCGTAATAATTAATTATCTGTGTCCTTTAGATCGAATAACTTCATAAAGGTCAAATTTGATTGATTTTAAGAATTCTTTAGTGCAGGGAGGCCTACTTTAAATTTATTGCTAAAGTCAAGAAATTGAAAACAAGTTTCGTCTCTTTTGAATAATATAGCACTGTATAATTGGTTGCGAACATGACTCCTTAGAAGCCTTAAGTCATTGTTTACTTTTGGGAGAAATGTAGTTTTTCTTCAGCCGGGTGAATGCCGACTTCTGGCCATATCGGAATTGGACCGCACCTGAGCATTTAGGTACGTTTGCAAAAAACTTAACAACAGCATTACGAATATGACTTTCCACTGTTACCACATCAAGTTCGCGATGAAGTTGTTCATTTCTAACATGGCAGGGCACATTTATAGCTATGAGTAGAACCTTATTTTGGAAAGTTTGAGGTTTTCTTTATATTAGTCTTCAAGGCCATAGGATACACTGATAAAGTAGTTTTGAACAGTCAATACGCAGGGCAGACTTTTTATTTACCAGGGGGTATAATAAAGCCAATCTAGCGTATGCTTGATTCATTTTTTTTGTTCCAATTCAAGTGGCGGTCTAAATAGACGAGATATTTAACTACCCAGTTAAAGCGGTTCCATACAATGTTCTTATCTTGTATAACAATGTTGCGGGGATTATGCGGACGTCTCAGGGTGAATATTTTACCCTTGAATTTGGCGGGAGTAGAAAGAGGACCGCTATCCCCTCCACTTTTAATTGATTCGTGGCAGATTCAATTAATTGACCTAATTAAATTGATCTAATTAAATTACCTAATTAATTTCGCGGATTGCTCTAATTAATTTTGATATGTGCTACTGATTAAATTACGCGGCGGCCATTTTCAATTTTCGCGCGAATATTTGAATTTGAATTTTTTCAGATTTTTTTTCTAAGTTTCATTTTTTGAATTTAAACTTCCCGGGTGTCGGTCATCTTTGTTTTCTGCGTGCACACTACTCGCGGCTGCCCTTTTAATTTCAATTTTCGCGCAAATATTTGAATTTCAAACTGGTAAATCTCCCTCTTTTGTATTCCTTGTCTCTCTCTTGCATTCACAGAATGGACGTTTAATTTAAAAAAATCTCTGGACGACCTGGATTTGAACGCTCTACGTTCGTGTTCACAAAATTAGCTGCAACCGTTAATGTCGCGACACCACGGCGGCGCTGCAAATTTTAATGTGGCTATCGGAAACCCATTTCACTGTTCTGACTCCAGATTTTAAACTAAATATTTTTTCAAAATTTTAAATTATAACAATGTGCTATCTTACCCAATCCTCATTGGTTTCTATGGCTTTCTCTTTTTCACTCGTAGTCCCGAACTTGAAAACAGCGAATGAAATTTGTAAACGCCATCTAAAGCAAGCCGTTTCCTTAAAACAGTGAACATATGATTTTTGTCGCTTTTAAAATAAATAGACATTACTTTATTCGAAGTGCATTATAATATCAAATTTTAAACTTTGAAATGGAACGGCATTTAAAGTTTAAAATCGATGCAACCGTCGGGAAGTCCTGTGCATTTTATTACAAAGGTACTTGGTCAATTAATTTAATAGTTTGTTGAAAATACGCTTATTCATCTGCATTACGAATTTTCGGTTGTATAACGAGGATTGCAATTTAAAACAGGTTGAAACCTGCGGCGGTGACTAACAGTGCTTTGTCCGTTTAAAACAGCCTTGGAGACGATTTTGCGCGATTGTACGTGCATACTCTGTTCGTTACGGAATACGTAACGGTTTTTGCCCGCGGCGCGAGCCGCTTTCTCCTATTTAAAGCACTACAAGGCGTTCAGGTATCGGTCATTTCGAACCATTCTTTTTCAACTGCAGTCGCTTCGTTGTACAAGTGCTAGCTGTCTTTTGAAAATGCGAGTGTAAGTGCAACAGTATCTCTTCGGTGCTCATCAACCATGGATTATTCAGGCTTGTCTGTCCAGAATATCCTCGATTACGTGAAGGCGGGCAATTTCTCGGACAAGAAATTCCTTCTGGTGGCCCACCAGAGCATCGGGAGACTTTTGCTACTTTAACCGGATGTGTCCAGAAAATGGTGAGTGAATAACTAATTCTGTATATTACTTACTCAAACAGCATTTTTTTAAAAACATAACCTGCATGTTTTAACCCTTGCATAGCAGTGCAACATTTTTAGAAAAGCCATATTTCAATTTAAATTCTGATTTACAGTGGATGCGGCATACACCCACGATTTTAAAACGTCCTGTTGTCCCCGCTGCCGAAGCGCGTTTTAACAGGGATGATGCAGGACCCTCGACAGCCAGTGAAATTTAGCCCCCGGCTGCAGTGGGCAACTCTAATCAGGCACCTTCGAAAGGCGTTTCTAATACACCCCTAGCGGGCCCGTCTACAGCATCAGTTGTAAGTAATTTTAAAAATATTTATCATTTATTTACTGCATCAACGTTATTTTCGAAGAGTGATTATCTGCTGTTGTGCCCACTGCAATAACATTTATTGCTAATTTTTGCAGATACGCTATGCTCCCCCTCGTGCGGCACCAACCAACGAATACTTAGGCATTCAGCTCAAAGAACAATTGGGAGGAATTTCAGCCCTGTCTCGAAGTGATGTAACGTTGGCCCCATTGGGCGACATGTCAGCACATGTAAGTTTTCCCCGATATTTTTTATATTTAAATTAACCACTAAAGAATTCTGATTTATGCAAGAGAAAATTCAGATTTTATGCAAGCTAAAAATAAAATACATGTCTGTCACTATACACAATCAATTTTACGGAAAATGTTTTGTAATATATTTCTTTATAATTTTACAGCAAACTAATATTTAAAGATCGTCCACCTCGAACGCCATGACACATCCTGCAAAACACTCACCGATGAATCAGCAATGGATTAGCACAAAACCGACTACATCTGCAGATCAGTCAGGACATGTAAGTTGTTATATTCAAATTTGTTACAAAATAAAACCATGTCGTTTATTTTTAGGGACAACCTGGACTCCAGTACATCACGTTGATGGGTGAGGGTCGAAAGCTGATAAAAAAAATTTACACTGAGGCGCTTACCTTAACCTTCAAGGTTGAGGCTACGACGAGCAACCCCTTCATATGGCTTAGTGTAAGTATAACTATAAAACACCTGTTATTGTGTATTGAAAACAAGCTCTCTAAATTTACGCCGGAAGTTATTTATAGATTTTAAATGGGAATATAGTTTAATTATTTTTAGACACATACTCTAAATTCATGGCTGTAGTTTTAGCTCTGTTTTACAGATTTTGAAATTCTAAACAACTTGATAGTTTAATAATTTCAAACATTTGCACCGTTATATACCTCGTTAATATTTTGAAATATTAAGTATAACTATAAAACACCTGTTATTGTGTATTACAAACAAACACTCTAAATTTACGTCGGAAGTTATTTACAGAAATGGGGTTATAGGTTAATTATTTTTAGACACATACTCTAAATTCATGGCTGTAGTTTTAGCTCTGTTATACAGATTTTGAAATTCTAAACAACTTGATAGTTTATTTATTTCAAACATTTGCACCGTTATATACTCAGTTAATATTTTGAAGTATGATGAGTTTGACGTTTTAACTTATTGAAAACCTTATTTACAGAATGCATTCGAGGAGATCATCGCACACATCACCCGAGGTGCAGAGGCGTCTGATAAGATTGGTTTAGTATTAAGGAATGATAATTTTGCCGACAAGCCTATAGGCATTTCTTTCCGCCGTGTGGACCAACTCAACGCCGGTGTTGCAATGTCAACCTTGGAGAAAATTCTTCAATCTAACGCCAAATGTTTTGCTCAAGATAAAATGTCATTACATGTAAACCGGATTACTTTGCCCGTTGGGTATGGAAAAACAGGTATCAGAATGACTGGCGTTAGTTTTGAGGAATTTTCTAGAAGGAAACCGGGTATATTAACCGTTACAAATAATGACAATTACTGTCTTGCCCGAGCTCTTATTCTGGCCAAAGCTTGGATAGGTAATAAACCAGATTTGCGCTCCTTCAAAGCAGGTCATCCAATACTAACGCAGAAATCTTATGCGCTTTGTGACAATGCCGGTGTTGACCTGCGCAATGGGGCCACACGATAGCACTTGGAACAATTCCAGCTGTATCTAGTTAATTACACCATTGTTGTTTATAATTCGCGTATTGGCGCCAGTAAATATTACGAGGGACCCAGGAAATCCACTAGAAAAATATTAAAGTTATTATTGGAGGATCAGCATTACAATGTAATAATCAGTTTAACTTTAGTTTTTTCAGCCTACTATTTCTGCGAATTTTATCTAACACGTACCAATGGTAAGCAGAGACACAAAAATTGCCCTTATATTTGCCCGTGTTGTCATTCAAAACCGCCCTGTAACCTGTTTTTGGAAACAATAGCTTGTAATATTTGTCATAGGAATTTTCGGCGACAGGAATGTTTTGACGAACATATAAAATCATTGTGCAACACCTTAAAAAGGTGTGGAGTATGTCGCATGACATACTGGCAAAATCGCAAGAAAAGGCATACGTGCGGTGTGAAATATTGCCATACCTGCGCGAAAGAAATGCCAACCCGACATTTATGCTATATGGCAAAGAAAAAGAACCCCAAATTGTCTGAAAAGTTTATTTTTATCTTTTATGATTTTGAGGCAAGACAAGAGACGAATTTGGAAGGTGTACCCAACGTGTTCTTGCACGAACCAAATTTATGTGTCGCACAAAATGTTTGCAATTCCTGTATTAATCTTGGCGATATCGAACAGGCTTGTAACATTTGCGGTTCACGTCAGCATGTATTTAAAAATAACCCTGTACAAAGTTTGCTAGATTATATTTCAAAATTATCCGATATCGCCAACGTTTTTGCACTGGCACATAATATAAAGGGGTATGATGGTTTTTTTATTATGCAGCATATTGTCAAGCAACAGAAAAAGTGGGATCCGAAAATTATTGCAACCGGCACAAAATTAATGTGTATCACCTGACCCAATGTTAAATTTAGAGATTCTTTAAATTTGTTGCCTGTAGCATTAGCTAAGCTACCAAAAACGTTTAAATTTGAAGCTTCAAAAGGATACTTCCCCCATTTATTTAACAAAATAGATAATCAAAATTATATTAGAGTAATGCCCCCAATACATTACTATATGGCTGATGAAATGTCCCCTTCGGATCGATCAGCGTTATTTGACTGGTATAATGTTGAAATCGCTCAGAACACAGTATTTGACATGCAAGAAGCAATAGTCAAATACTGCATTCAAGATGTCGATATATTGCGCAAGGTTTGTATAGAGTTTTGGGTTCGTTATAACAAAGAAAATGGAGTAGATCCTTTTAGAGAGTGTAGTACAATAGCTGGCTGTTGCAGTTTAGTTTACAAACGAAATTTTTTGAAAGAAAACGCTATAGCAATTATTCCACCCGGCGGATACAGGTTAGGGGATAGACAATCTATGATTGCCATTAAATGGCTTTTGTGAGTCGAAAACGGACAAGGTATTGCAATTCAATATGCCGGTAATAATAGAGAAGTTCGATTGCCTGAAGGTCTTTTGGTAGATGGTTTTTGTGCAGAAACCAACACTGTTTATAATTTCTACGGTTGCTATTTCCACGGTTGTGAGCAATGTTACTTTGACCAAACCGTCGATTTAGCAAAAGTATAAAATGATACAATGTTTGTTCGTCGCGAAGCAACAGAAGCATCTGCCTCAAGGATTAGATTAGAAGGGCTGGTTATACATTTGTAGAAATGTGGGAATGCCAATTTAATTCAGTTTTGAAATATAATCATAATGCAGCTAATTTTGTAAACAATCACCATTCTTAGAAATACCCCTTTAAATCCGCGGAATAGTTTTTTCGGTGGGCGTACTAATGCTGTAAAACTGCATTATAAATGTCTAAAAAAACGAACAGATAAAGTATTTCGATGTTTGTAGTATTTATCCTTACGTGAACAAATATGGCAAGTACCCTGTAGGCCATCGTAAAGTATAAGTTGGTGATGCGGAGTGTAGGCAACTTCCTTTCGATTCCATCGAAGGTTTAATCAAATGCACTGTATTACTGCCTCAAAATCTTTATCATCCAGTTTTAGCTCTTAGAATGCATTGGAAACTAATGTTCGTTCTATGCAGATTATGTGCGGAAACCAGTTTCGCTGGTGACTGCAACCATGCAGAAGATTTGCGTAAGTTTACGGGGACATATGTGGCTGATGAGTTAAGAAAAGGTGTTGAATTGGGATACCGCGTGCTCGAATTCCATGAAATATGGTAGTACGATATTGTTCAATATAACATGGACACTAAAACCGGAGGTCTATTTTCAGGATATGTGGATAATTTTTTAAAATCGAAACAAAAATGTAGTGGATGGCCTGCTTGGTGTAACAACGAAATTTCTAAGGAACAGTATTTAAGAGAATATTTAGAAAGAGAAGGCGTAACCTTAGATAAAGAAAAAATTTGCTTGAATCCAGGTATGCGTTATAGTTCGAAATTAAATTTAAATGCATTCTGGGTCAAATTTGGGCAAAGGGAGAATTTGATGCAGACCAGTATTGTTTCAGATTCTTATGACTTTTTTAAAATGATGACTGATCCTTCAATACAGGTTCATTCAATTATGACCGTCGATGAGGAGGTAATAGTTGTAAACTGGGATAGACCTGAGGAGGGAATAATATCGCTCAAAACGATCAATGTTGCATTGGCTGCATACACTACGGCCAATGCAAGACTTGAGTTGTATAAATATTTGGAGCGATTAGGGAGACGTGTATTGTATCTTGATACCGATTCGTGCATAACGACTCAAAAACCCGGTGAATGGTCACCCCCCCGTGGGTGATTTTTTGGGGGATATGGCGGACGAGATGAGGGAATATGGGCCAGGTAGTTTTATAACGGAATTTGTTAGCGGGGGACCTAAAAACTATGCGTTTAAGGTTTTCTCAACCAATAAAAACAATTATGAATTTGTATGCAAAGTAAAAGGTATAACTTTAAATTACAAAAATGCAGAAAAAATAAATTTCGATACACTTAAACGCATGGTTCTTGACAATGCCGAGGCGACGTATGTAGAGACCGACCGGAAAATTGCTGGTACAGGCATGTATCAAGTTATATCTAAGCCTGAAAAGAAAATTTATAGGGTTCAGTATACTAAACGTCGACGGCTTGAAGATAGTTATGATACATTACCTTATGTATTTAAAGCAGACTAGTGTATATATTGCGTTTAGTTTCATTCTTTTTTTATAACTACCTGTTTTTATGACAATATTTTATATTTTTGCATTTTGCGCTAACTTTAAATGCATGTTAGGTTTAATTTCATGTTAGATTTAATTGAATGTTAGGTTTAAGAGTCTGTTAATTTTTTGTAAAATAAAACAATAGAGAATTGTAAAAATACATTTATTAAATATTTTGTGTGTAATAAAAATATGTTTAATTACAAATTATTTGTGTTTTTATTTTCTAAATATCATTAAGTAAGTTTATTAAGGTAAAGTATTGGATATATACTGCTTTTACATAATTGTCATTAGAAACTAAATAATGGGAGAACATATTTACAAAAGTTAACATAGACACATCATTCATTTTAAAATAAAAATACATTAAACAATATATTCCGCAAACGTTAGAGCTAAAATCTTGCATTTTTTTTTGGATTATGAGACCAACTGGTTGAATTTTGCTGTAAAAATTTTAAATGATAACCGCTTGGGAGTCTTCCGTATGAATCAAAATACTCCCCATGTCCATATTGGTCTATATATACAACATTCCAAAGTTCCCCAGGTCGGTTTGCTGGATCTGTGTTGACGATGATAGCCACAGGTCTTACAATTCTTGTAGAAAGTTGATCAGAAGCAAAAACATAGCGTTTCACATTCAACAGACTCGGGATTGTTTGTATTTTCTGAACTTCCATTGTATTCACTGCGCCACCAATCGGATGAAATTAGTATGTTTTTCAATGCACACACCGGTGAACGGATGTTGTGATTAAGGCAACGTACGGCAGCAGTAGTTTTTCGCAGAACTTTTAAAGAGGGGCACTCGAGGTCCTCCAGATTCACAACGATTTTATTCAGAAAACTTAAAACCTTCTTCTTTTTTTGGCCTTTAACGTACACTTTTTAAAATTTTTTGAGAACTCATGTTAGCTCAGTTTCAAATTCATCAAAATATATAGAACCAGAATTCCATGCTAGACCGTGATGTCTATGCTCCAGATAGTTTATGCCTTTTTTAACGAAATAGGGCAGAGTGCCATAATTTGCAGGGGGTTTTAAAACGAAAATTGCTAACTGGTTACCTTCTGCTGAAATAACAGTCACTTCTTTCGGGATAAACTCTTTCTTCTCACCACGTAACCCTTGCAGATCTATGAATGCACTGTCCATACTGACGAAATGTTTGAGCATAACTAAATTTTAAAAATTGTTGGGTTTTTGACTACTAAAATCCACCACCACATTTCTGTGTTTGTCAATTTCTACGACGTTATCAAACTCGGCATAAACTAAACAATTAATAGTTTCTTCTAACGCCTGTTCAAATCCCGCTTCTAATCGTAAAGAGCCATTTTTAAGAAGGTCCAATGCGTTGTGGCATTTGCAGCCAGATCGGGGGTTAAATCAAAAGCAAATAGACAGAAGCCATGAGGGTAACCTTCACGTTTTATAGCATTGCCTTTATTGAGAAAATGTATGCCGCTATCGGAAAATAGTGTGTAATATGCTTGAGCGTACATGGCATTCTTAGAGAAATTAGGTTGTAGAGGTTTTGAAGGAATTTGTTGACCATCGATGTATAGGGAAAAATAATTGATTTTGTAGTTATTAAAATTGAAGGGGTTTGCTGCATAATGGCCGTTAAATGCTTTATTCGATACAAAACCTACAATGCATCGTTTTGGTAATTGCCCCAGAAAAACATTATCTAAAGATTTTCTTTGCACACCTGCCGGAATAGTTAACACTTTAACATCGGCTCTTGTAATGGGGTATTTAGCAGGCGCAGTCTCCAAAGCTTTGGTATGAGCTAACAAAATAGACGGGTTTATTTTCATTTTTCTCACTAGTAAGCTGGCATCACTAATTTTCACTTTGTATGTAGATCCTTAATCGGCCATTAAATTGAAAGAATCTCGGGATCTGATAAATTTGACTTTCATTTCAACTTCGTTGATAAGAAATTGTTCTTGATTGAATAAATCGGAATGCACATGGCCCATCATTTCGACTTGTTTGCTTGCAACAGTAAAAAATTTCCGCTTTACCAATTCTTCATTATGCGTAGTGATGTCATCCATTTTATTGGCTATGTCGTTGTATCATAGTGTGCATGTTAAATGGGTTGATTTAGCACTATTGCCGTAATTCAGCAGAGTTTCAATGTATGAGCGGTATGTGTATGTATTGTTTGGGGGGCTCACAAGCTTCTGATTCAAATACACTTCAACTTGATTAAACATAGAGTGCATCTAATTATTAACAGGGCCTACAGCATCTTTGTCAGTTAATGATGTATCATCTTGTTTAACAATTTTAGCAGTAATGTATAACATGGTCTGACTTAAATCGATATAATCGTTACCGTTTCTAGGCACAATAAATTCAATCGGTGCATTGTCATTGAGCGAAGAAAGAGGTTTGTAAAAAATCCATTGTCCATTTTCAATGCTGGTCTGGGTCGCCAGTAAAGCGAACAAATCTAGCTCAGATTTAACACACTCGCAAGACTGTGCATGCAAAAACGCCATTGTGAAAAATACTTGCTGGTAAAGATATCGGAGTAGGTGGGCTTGCTCGGCTTCTGCCTAGCGTTTTTTCTTGTAGACTGATTGTAATTCAGAGTGCGTTGCCCTTTATATCCCGATCCTTCCATTAGAGTATCTATTTTTCTGTCGGCTTGACGTTTGAGATTCTTTGCAGCCTCCTGTACACGGTTATGAAACGCTTTTTTAGCGATCGATTTTTAGTAACATCCCCTAAAATGTTAGCACCTGTCCTTAAAGCTTCTTTTCCAACAACTTTAGCACCAGTTTTAAAAAGATGTAGGATACTAAGAAATATTCCTCCAAGAAAACTCCTGTCCCCATGTCCTTTCTAGTAGGGCGAACCTCTGTAAATCGCTCCAATCCCTTGGCCGGCTTGATTGGTGTAGTATTATTGATAAGGACAATCCATAGCAGTTACTCTAACCTCTTAAAGTGTAGTTTTAAACTCAACGTTCCAAACTCGAATGGCATCACACCCGACGTTTCGGTCCTTATATTTATCTCGATATTCTCAAATTCCCTCTTTATATAATGAGTCGGCGAAAATATGGCGTCTTTGTGACAACCGTAATTATAATTATCAGAGGTCACGTTAACAATACGAAGAAGCGGTGCCAGGACATCTCCTACAAGCTGTGGCTCCACAATATCGCAGTAAATAAACATTCGTGATGGTAAACCAACCCAGATATTTGCGGGGTGGCTGGGTACAGGTGCTTGAACTATATTTATATCAGGTTTATAACCAAGTTGTAATGCCAGACGTTGTGAAAATCCTAGCATTTTCAATAACGACGTTTTAATTTTAAGGGACACTCGTTTTGTTACTCTATTATATTGAAAATTCAGCAAATTTTCTAATAACTTGTGATTGTTAATTTCGGCTGTAAAATGTTCAATGTTTTCATAATTGCCGGGCTGAATACAGATTACGTGCCATCCATCGCTAACATAGTAAATTTGCTCTCTATCACTTTTAAAATATGCATTAGCGTTTTGCTTTACTTTTTTCAACTCAGTATACGTTTCTTCTCCGGTTTGAACTTTAGGTATTTCTGTGCGATAATAGACTAAATTTTCTGTATCTGTCACTGCCAAAAAGGAGCATGGATATTGCACTTCAGCAATACCTGTAACCATTGCCCCGGTAACCTTATTCGTTTAGGGAGCTGCGTTATGAATTGTGCTGTGGTGTTATTTGGAAAATAGCCCATAGAACTATTGCTAAGCAAAGTTAAATATAATTCATCGTCTGTATTCATATTTGTTGAAGATTAGATGCAGGAATTCAGGAGTTGAACTTGTCGTTATAATTTCTTTACTTTACAAAATACTCTTTGGGATGACCGTGTCCTCTTTCTTTTAACACTTTTTCGACTTTAAACAAGGCGTTATCATCCAAAGTCACTGGCTGTAATTCCTCTTCATAAAAGACGCCCTCTATCGTATCGTCGCTTAAATCAGCTATTTCGTACACAGGTGGTTTTCAAAGAATCACTTTTTTAATTATAAACACTTCGCGGCTCCAATTAGTTTCATATCCTTTCTCGAATGCTTCCTTCGTTCTACTAATTCTTACATGTTGGTTCACTTTATATTTGGGTTTCCTGTCGACTCCCATACCATTTCTGTACACATTGTGCCACACTTCAAGTATATTGCCATCATTTACAGCGGAGGGTGCCATCTTGATGCTTGAATGATAGCGGTTGTTATACGAAGTCAGTAAATTTTGTAATACGTCTATGTATTTGTATGAATTAGAGTATGTGAAATTTCGCCACATTCTGGTCTTTAATGTTCTATTGAAACGCTCAATGACTGAGGCTTTAACATCGGGGTTTTGCTTCACATAAAACGTGATATTGGGTTGTTTGAAAAAATTCTGCAATAACTTCTTTTCCTTTATCGGTTTGTAAATTTATGGGCGTGTTACCCACTTCAGCAAATATTTCACGAAATGCGTTTATTACTGAAGTAGCCGTTTTAAATTTCAGAGGTCTCGCTCAGGCCATTTTACTAAACACATCAATTACGGTGAGAATAAAATTATATCCGTCGTTGTGGGACGCTAAGCTACGCATGTCACAGAAATCAGCTTGCCATAATTCGAAAATGTTGTTAACAATGTACTTGTTTCTAGGAAATTTTTTTCTTGCAGTTTTGTGAATAGTATATGCATCCTGTTTCTTTAGCCATTCCTTTACTTCACCACTGGAGCGACTATTTTTCACGGAAGAAATAAACGAGTTTGCTCCTGCAAAGCCTGAAAAGTTAGAGGTGTCAAAGTGGATGGAATCCAAATTCATTCTGCTACGTTAAAGTTTAAGACGTTCTCAGTCAGAAATGCCCTTTATTTCTGATATCGATCTTTGCGTTGTTTTCGGTGCTTTTCGCATTGAAGCCTCTTGCTTGGGCGCTGTTGCAGACGCTATTAACTTTAATTTTGGATCGGGATCGACGTCACTCTCCATCTCTGATTTACTCACGTCTGGCACATTTTGACGTTTAGGATCCGCAATCAGCACTTGAGGTACATTGCTCTCTTTAATGTAATCGATGAACTTGTGTCGACCTGGCGGATTTGTAGTTTTCTTAGGTCTTAGAATGTCATGCACTAAATCAATAATGTTGGAGGCTGGTAAAATTTCACCTTTTATGCTGACTGTTTCCTTGCCGTCCCACTCCACTTCATCTGACATTCTTAGAAGTCGTAAAAAGGCTTCACCGTTTTTCTTAAAAGTATTAGGGAGGGTCGATAAAATATATGCGTCTGAAATACCACTGTTGCTCGATTCTATAGGTATCTTGATTGATTGTCTCGTTTGATCCGCAAAATAAAGGTACCTTTGTAAAACCTGATTGTACTGGACCCATTTATCGTGATCGGTTAATTTAAACGATTAAACATTTTGCATTTCGTCATCAAGCTGCGATAATATATTTTGCTCTGATTTCTCTGTATCCTTAAAGCGATGTATGAATTCAGGCGGTACAAGCATCATTTTCTTGGCATTTTCCATCTTACTTGAAAATAGAGCTCAATACACCAGTAATTAATGGAGCTAATATCAGTGGTAGGAAAGCACCCCCCTTCTGTATTAGTATTTGACGCTTCTTTTTTATAGACTCTCCAGGCTTGACTAAGCTCCTAAGAACAGTTTTATGTTTCGAAATCGTTGATTTTTGATTAGGCGATAAAGGTATTTTTCCTTTTAAGGTATTATGCACACACTCGCAGATACAGAGGATTTGTTTATCGCCTACGGCTTTTAATAATGCGGTTCGCTCCTTAGGCCCAAGTTTATGTAGAGCACGCAACAACTCCAAATTTCTAATTACTGATGGAGACATCACTAATGAATGAGATTAAATTGGTTAGTGTACGAGCTTTTATACCCCTTTTTCAGAATATAAATATAGCACGCCCCATCTTGTCGAAAAATCGATGTTCTATACCTCTCTATATCAGCTGTACTTTGCTTTAAGTCGAATAGCAAATACCCGTGTGGCCTAGCTGTGGCGTCCTCGTACTCCTCTTGAAGGAAGCGCGGATTTTCTGGACATAACTGTCTGGTTAAGTGCTTTATTTGAGCTCTATCTCGCGGATTTTTGAAAAGAATAATGTAATGAGCATTTAGGGAAATATCTCGCTGTCCTTTTCCTTGGTGAACAATGTTTTGCGTGATAAAAAACACACTGAGGTTATGGTGATGGCTCCCCTTTGTAAATATGTCAACGACAGAACTATTTGTCTATCTCATTAAATCGTCGATTATTAAAAGTTTGGGTTCGGACCCTTCAAAAGATGCCATGTCTGGCAGACCTTGTTGAAATTTGACTAAAGATTTTAATTCTTCATACAATATTTGCCACTCGCCATAACACCAAATAACTTTAGCGAAATTTACACTGTAGAGTTTGCTCATATTTTTCAAGAAATTTATTACAAAAAACGATTTGCTCGATCCTGAGGGGCCTGTCACAATAGCCGAAAAAGGAAGTAAAAACTGATGCTCCATTTTTATGCAGTGAGCGATTATTACAGTAGGGTCTTCGCTAATAAACTAACTTCAAAATCAAAACGCTCATAATAAATACATAAAAACATAGTAAGTGAGGGCATCGAACCCACGACCTCTCTCTAGAACAGAGTTTAAATCTGTCGCCTTAACCACTCGGCCAACCTACCGCATCTATAAACTAACACTCGCCACATAATTAAAAAGAAATACAGTTTAAAACATTTTTTATTTACAAATTCATACTATATTTCATATAAATTAAGTCATGTACGATTTCATGCGCTCATCTGCATCAATCATCTTCTGCAGTTCTATAATAACATACATTTTAAATTTGAACACAAGTTCCCACAATAAAATGTCGTTAGCGTAACCCCAGCGCAAAGTATTAAAAATGATTGAATCATCAAGACACAAATTTTCTGCATATACAGCTTTTTCAACAATTACTTCAGCAAACATTTCGAAATTACATTTTGCACGTTTCAAGTCGTTGACTTTAACCACCATTAAGTTATACATAGGCAGTAAATTTGACAGCGTGTCATACGTCACGTAAAGTGTAAATTTGTTCGCGGGGTCCTTTGGAATAATCCTGCAAGTGTCTTTGGTCACATGTTTCACAGTATGTTCACTTCAATCGCATTTAAAAGTTCCTTGTTTCGCCATCACAAACATGTCCGGTAGAGCCTCCAGAAAAATCATGAACGACTCGGCCGTGAATGAAACGCCTGCCCCAATGTCGGTCTTCAGGATTCTTACCACAGGAGAAAAGTTTTTATAAGGATCCAGCCCCAAATGAACAGCTTTGCTAGAACTATTGTTTAAAGGCACATAGAGATCGCATAATAAGTGCTTATTTTCAGGGCGAGTTCGACGGATCTCGGGGGTCATCACAGGAGCTACGTGGTAGGAAGGCATCGTCTCCTGCACCAAAACCCTCAGGTCCTCCTCGGTGGCGTTTAGCTGTAGTGAAGCACCCCGTGCCCTCTCGGCCATGGCTGGCGGTTGAGGAAGTGCACCGTGTTGTTTTTATTTAAAAGATGCCTTTTCTTACTTGTTTTTTCTGTTGCCGGTCTCCTGCTGTAGGGGCCTGGTTTTTCTTGGCACTTATTAACACTTCGAGGATCCATCTTAGGTGCACTGGTAAAACTGGTACTGCTGACACGGCGGCTGAGAGTGAAGCAATTCGATGCGATATAGAGACCGCGGCTACTTTTATACAGGTACTAAAACAATACGTCAGCGGCACCCCACTCTCGAGTCAAATCATGCTGGTGCTTGCGTTTTCAGTGCAGACTCTGAGTCACAACCGCAAGTCTCAGCCGTTTTAAATTGCAATCCTCGTTATACAACCGGAAATTCGTAATGCAGAGGAATACGCGTATTTTCAACAAACGATTAAATTAATTGACCAAGTACTTTTGTAATAAAATGCACAGGACTTCCCGACGGTTGCATCGGTTTTAAACTTTAAATGCCATTCCATTTCAAAGTTTAAAATTTGATATTATAATGAACTTCGAATAAAGTAATGTCTATATATTTTAAAAGCGACAAAAATCATATGTTCACTGTTTTAAGGCTGGCGTTTGGCTTATGTTGAAATAATAGGGACAGATTGATACATAGGAATCACTTACTATCGATTCACACGCGTCGTATGAAGTTAAGCAAGACTTCATTTCAAAGACGAATGTTGGCTGATGAGGATAAGCAATTTTATAAATGGTAACAGATTCGCTTGCGCTGTAAAATTGTGTTTAAAATATCGACGCTTTTGTAGGCATTTTTCATTTGTATTTCTGTCATCCAACAGTAAAATTTACTTGTGAAAATTAGAAAACAGAAACTGTAAAATGGCTTACAGGAAGATACGACTTTGATCTTTCATTTAAGACCCCATTGAACTATTTCTGACGTTTAGTTTTTGATAATAAGTGATTCCTAAAAAATTTGAAGCGGTTGTCATTTAGGGCGAATATTTCATTGGAATCATCGGAAATTCGTGCCGGTTTTGTAAACACCTGATAAAATTTCCACAAAAATAGCGCACATATAGTTCAGCCATTGTAAGACAGATGTCGCTTCATAATTAAGGTTGTGACATTGCACGAATGCCGGTAAATTTCTACTTGCAGTATACAGGCTAATCCGAAATTTACAATACGGTAAATAACGAATTCAAATGATAGTGGATGGTTATTATTAGAGCGTAGATTTCTAGCTATTTTACTATACGTAATAATTAATAGCTGAACAGAAATTCTTAGAATGAAATACGAATTGTAGATACAAAATATGAAAAGGTACTCATAACCCCCAAGAGATTTTTGAAATTATTTCTCCCTCAAACTCGTGGTAACCATGCAACTATAGGCAACGTCTTAGCAACCATACAATGAGGCAATTCTTGATGTTACTTACACATTCTAATTTTAAATCTCATTATGACATTTTGAAATTTCATACTATTTTTACTAATATAAATTAGTAATTTGGAGATTAAATCAGCTATGTTAGTATTGTATTAGCTTAGCTACTTGAAATTTCTACATGAAAAATAAGGTTCAATCAGAACTCTGTATTGTCAAAAACGCATTAAAATTTTATTTAAAAGTTAATTATAACGTTTTGCTGGTTATACCAGCTTCATCAGATAAAATAAATTTAAAATACAAGCCTTTTGCAATAGTTAATCTGAAAGTTTAAACAAGCAAGCAATTGCAAGCAAGTGAAAGAATAAAACCTCACATTTAATACATACCAAGAAAAAACATATCGTATCTTAATGATTAGGATTCATTACATCTTCTTGTTTAAAATTGAAATATAATTTTTCTTTTTCCTTCAAAACTCCAACTTTTGTCAATAAGTATTGAAAAACAAGATAGGGTTGTGATTATTTTCTGTTTTTTTCGTATGTTTTCTTAAAAATTATATTTCTAAAAGACAGATATTAAAAGTTAATAGAGAACAGTTTTTGTTAAAAGAATAGTAATCACCTTTGTAGTTTTTGTCGTTTTCTTTTAAAGTGTATTCTTTATTATTCTTCTTTATATTTCTTGATTAGTCATTAGTAGCATTTTTTTTAGAATAAAAATAATCTTATTAAACATCTATAATTAATGTTGTATTTTCAATCATTTTTGTTTTTCCTGTAACAGTTTGGGTTTATGTTTGTTTCGTATTTTGTTTATTGAAATTTGGCTGGAAATTAATTAATGTTAATGTTATTAAGAAAGTGTTAGTTTATTGATTAAATCTTTACCTTTAATTTTTAAGAGTATTTGGATTAAGGTAAAATGACTAATGACTAATCAAGAAAAATAAAAAAGAATACACTTTAAAAGAAAACGACAAAAACTACAACGGTGATTTCTATTCTTTTAACAAAAACTGTTTTCTATTAACTATTAATATCTGTCTTTTAGCAAAATAATTTTTAAGAAAACATACGAAAAAGCCAGAAAATAATCACAACTCTATCCTGTTTTTCAATACTTATTGGTAAAAGTTGGAGTTTTGAAGGAAAAAGAAAAATTATATTTCAATTTTAAACAAGAAGATGTAATGAATCCTAATTATTAAGATACGATATGTTTTTTCTTGGTATGTATTAAATGTGAGGTTTTATTCTTTCACTTATTGCTTGCTTGTTTAAACTTTCAGAATAACTACTGCAAAAGGCTTGTATTTTAAATTTATTTTCTCTGATGAAGCTTGTATAACCAGCGAAACGTTATAATAACCTTTTAAATAAAATTTTAATGTGTTTTTGACAATACAGAGTTCTGATTGAAACTTATTTTTCATGTAGAAATTTCAAGTAGCTGAGCTAATACAATGCCAACATAGCTGATTTCATCTCCAAATTACTAGTTTATATAGGTACAAAAACAGCTGTAACCCCAAAATTTAATTTTTACTAATATTGCTAGCAAATAATAGTAGATTATGTTATTAGGAGTAAAAGTGATACTTTATGTGGCGAAGCTGAAGTTTATTTAGCCGAACGTCAGTGAGGCAAATAATTCAGCTAAGCCACATAAAGTCACTTTTACTCCGAATAACATATTAGTATATTATGTTATTAGGAGCAAAAGTTATATTTTATGTGGCGAGGCTGGACGGATTATCTGACGAGCTTGCGAGGCAGATAAGTACAGCCGAGCCACATAGAGATACTTTTGCTCCGAATGGCATATAGTATTTTTTCTTCAAACGTTTTTATAACAAATTATTTACAATTTTGTGAATAAAATTCGAAGAAAATGAATTGATCTCGTCAGCGGCAGATAATATTATCTGCCGCCGACGAGCGGCAGATAAAGTTGTCAGCGGCAGATAATAACTTTATCTGCCGCTGACGAGCGGCAGATAAAGTCGTCAGCGGCAGATAATAACTTTATCTGCCGCTCGTCAGCGGCAGATAATATTATCTGCCGCTTGGCAATAAAGTAACAGTTTAGCATCATCAATCCAGCAGTATAATGCCATATTTTACTGCCGTTTGAAGAAAAACTATTTTATCCGCAAACGTATTCAGGTAAATTTAAGGCGAGCACTGTACCCCTGCGCCAACCTCTGTTGTTCAGATAACGCGCAACTGTAATGATATATGAACATACTGAATCACCCGTGCTAATAGCACACGGCCACAGCAGCTGTCACACCATAACCCACGGCGACAGATGCTCCGATCCGCTGCTTAAAGGTTTATTTAAATTAAAACTTTTTCGTACTTTTTTGAAAATAAAAACCGGCCTACGAACTAATTCTAAAAATTAGCAAAATTTTAAGCCATCATACAATTTAATCGGTCCAGTATCTTCGGAGGAGATAGCGAACAAACATAGAAAGAAAGAAAGAGAGCAACCATTTTGTGTGCTTAGGCAGATAAAGTACGCAAAAGTCGCTATTTTGTCTGCTTAGGCAGATAAAGTGACACTTTTACCTTGTCAATAAAGACAAATAAGTTGTCACTTTTGTGACGTTTGCGGATAAAATATTGTATGCACCATGGGAGATATTCATGTTCTTTATCTTCGGTTGACTTATAAACCTCAGACTAGAAGCCCTCGGTCTGTAACACATGTCAACCCAAGGAAAAAACATATTCATATCTCCGTTAATGCATAAGTATCTATTATTTTTAGGTTGAAAAAGAATGTTGTTCGGCAACCGTTTTTGAAGTGATTACTACCAAAACTGTCATTGAAGTAGACGTTTCTCTTACTGACACAAAAAGTGTATTTTGCAATGCAACACTTTTAGTTCCTAGAATTAATAGTATATTGTTTTATTAGAATTAAAAGTGGCACTTTGTTTGACGAGCAATTATGTTTGCATTTGCAAGACAAAGCGCACCGTAGCCGAGCAAATGCAAAAATTGCAAGTCAAACAGGGTCACTTTTAATCCAAATAATACATACTATTTTTTCTGCAACCTAGAAAAGTACAAAATATTAAAAATTTTAGATGATTGATTACTTTTGACGTTTCTCATTTAAAAATCATTATGACAACTACATTCACAGACGACCAAATGGAAGTTGCCTTTAGTTCCATGGAAGTAAAAGTACTTCCTAGGAACTAAAAGTGTTACATAGCAACATACACTTTTTGTGTCAGTAAGAGAAACGTCAACTTCAATGACAGATTTTGGTATTAATAGTTATTTACTATACAAGTGGAATAACAGCATCATTAATATACGTGTGTGTAAGTTACAAACGAGTGCGTAGCACGAGTTATGTAAGCACACAAGTATATTAATGATGCATTATCATACATGTATTGTAAAAAATTTTATCTACGACTGCCTAAAACTGAGAAAAGTGCATTAAGAGAAATGTCAGATCTGTCATTTTCAAAAATAAATTAGTAGGCAAATGTCATTATGTCATTCATTTGACACTATTTCAGTTAAGTAATAAAGTCATTACACAACTCAGTTGCGTAATGAAACCATTACATAACTGAGTGGTGTAATGAGCTTCATTACATAACTGAAATAGTGTCAAATGAGTGACGTAATGCGTTACTTATCCCACTGGAGTAGATAAAAGTAATTACTTTTGGTTGCGGAAAATACTATTTTATTTAACAAGCATATAATGTAGGCTATATTACGCGAAGATGAAATCATCCAAGTGTAATACAGCCATTATATGCAAGTCAAGTGCAATAATGTATCTACAACTATATAGTTTTTGATAATAACTAGGTACCTAATTAATCAACTTGATAATATATTCAAATTTATCAATCGATATTTACCTTCAAAATCTTTCTGCCATTTAACAGCACACCGGAATCACTTTGCAACACCTTACAAGAAAACAGATAGTTACCAAATTTTACTGCGATATATTGGTAAATGTTATAGGTTTACAACTCAATTTATACTTCCTATAATGCTGTATTTGGCTAAACAGATATCAAAAACTTTAAATATTGACAAAGAAAAAAGTATTTTTTATTACACTACTTTATTTTCAATACAAGATTAATAGCAGATACACTGTGATTGAGGTCACCGCCCTGGGCCGAAGTGGTTTAGAATTTCGTCTTGATGTCTTGCTTTCTGTCGTACTCGTACTCTCTATTGAACGAAGATAGTAATTAATAATAAGTACAAAACATTGCTAAAAATTTTAACATAAGTTATTACTTCTAAAGAAAAAAATGCTCATTGTATTTATGGTACTTTTTGATGATATTGTTTGTATTCGCAGAGTAGCACAATTCAAAGGCTGCTAAATATTGCAGCATAATTCTAATTTGCATTAATACTCGTTTCGTGTTGTTCTGATCCCGGTCATGGAAAAAATTGTATATAAGCAGGAGAGAACGCCATTTTTTCTTCTATGTATTTGTAGTCCTCGCGTTTCGCACTTCCGCCTCAAACTCACACTTTGGAAAAACGTATGCCTTTCTCTTCCTTGTTAGAAAGTACTATTGATTCATGTTACCATCGATATTCTTCAGTTATTTGATACGGTCCTGTCGCTAGACTCGCACCTCTATTTTATAGATGTTTTGTAAGAATTGTCTAAATAGCATAAAAATGTATTAAAACTAGATTGACTTGTTTATAAAAAAATGTACACATGTATTTACCAAACATAAACTGAATTGTTAATAAAAAAGTAGAAATTTACAAAAAATAAACCGAATTGTTAATAAAAAAGTGCATACATATTTACCAAAGATTTTTTATTAACAGTTTAGTTTATTTTTTGTAAATACATTTACTTATTTTTTTATAAACAACTTAATATATTTTTTTAAATACATATGCACTTTTGTATTAACAATTTAGTTTATTTTTTTATAAGTACGTGTTGACTTTATAAACAATTTAATTTCTTTTTCGTAGTTCTTTTTATATTCAATTAACTTAAAAATACAGTATATTTCATTTCTTTTCTACACACCCCTGCATCTTTCTTACCCATTTTCTGACAAATTTAATTTTATTTCAATTATACTCGAGGTTATTATTGCAATTTTTAAATAATTTTACTGCACGCCAGTAGTCTACTGCCATCAAAAATAAATGGAGGAAATTGAAAAGTTGTAGTAGGCTTAGTTTTATTAAAGAAATTATTTAAGAAGTTACTCAAAATCAGAAAAATAGTAGAATTTCAATTGCAATGGAAACAGTTTTATTGGTAATAATTGATTTGTAATATAATGTAAATGAATTAAAATTGATTTGCCTTGTTAATTTGCATTTATCTAGTTTTCGCAATTTCTTTTTCAAAATGAGCTGCTTGTAAAGGTAGTACCTAGGTATAATCGACCCACAGCGTTGTAGTCTCCCTCCTATATTAGAGGCTCTAGGAGTGGTAGTTCGAAATGGGAGCCGTAAACAGCAGGATTACCCAAAACTGTTTTATAATAAGAAACCGTTTTGAAAGGCCAGTGTCTATGAGTGTAAATACATATAACAATTTCAAAAATAATTTGTTTGATAGTATCTAGTATCCTGAATTATAGAGGGTCCGGCACAATGACCGACCCTATTTAAATTATTAATAATTGTTTCAAATTTTAAAATATTTTTATTTTTTTCAAAAATGTAAAATAAAAACTTGCCAACTTTAGTTACAATATAATTTATTTATTAAAAATATTAGGTTTTGAAAATAACATCACTCAAACTCAAACTTCATTTTCACACTAATACAGATTAACCTAATTTTTAATTTGATTAAATTCATCAAGTTGGGCCTATCAGACAGAACTCTTCGCTGTATTTTAAAGGATTTAAAATTTCATCCTTACAAAGTTCAAGTCGTGCACCAGTTACTAGTTACCACGAGATTTAGAAGTTCGGGTTACGTTTTGTGAACAATTCCTTCAACTACTGAATAATAATAACCAAATTAATTTGGAGCAAGTGCTAATATTTTTAATAAATAAACTATATTGTAACTAAAATTGGAAAGTTTTTACTTTACATTTTTGAAAAAAAATTAAAAATATTGTAAACTTTGAAACTGTTATTAACAATTTAAATAGGGTCGGTCACTCTGCCGGACCCTGTACTACTTACTCTTCGTATTCTTGCACAGACCCCAATGTAAAGTCATACTCATTTTCTTCAATGATTTCTGCAGTAATATCGGATGTTTCTTGTTTACTTGAAACTGGAGATTCGCTGCGGTTACAATCTTCGACAATTTTCAGCTATAATTTACCAAGGGCAGTGATAATCACCCGTAATAATTTTGACAAATAACAACCCGAAAGTGCTTGCCTAGAAATAACCCGAGGCGAAGCCGAGGGTTATTTCTTAAAGGCAACGCACTTGAGGGATATTATTTGTCAAAATTATAAGGATTTATCACTGGCCGCGGTGAATTCGGAAAGATAAGTTCTTAAATAAATTAGCCATTTTCTGACAAATTAATTTGACACTTCATTATAATAATATTATGTTGGTGGCACTGTAAGTCTATGTCAAATTTGAGGTTATCAGGTTAGCTTTTGCGTCAGTTTTGACACAGACTGACGGAAAAGCTAACCTGCTAACCTCGAATTTGACTAAGATTTACAGTGCCACCAACTTGTGATAGGATACTACTGAAATTTAATTAGGTAGTTTCCATAGTGATTGAAAATCACCCTAGGGTCGTTTTTACTTCAAGTGTGGTCTGATTTGTCAAACTGCGTCACGTGATTAAAAATAATCAAATTGGATTGGTCTGCAATATATGTAAGAACTTATCTCTAAAATACCCCTACAAAATTGGCCTGTTTCTGTGAAAAAGAAACAGAAGGTTGCACCATTTCATTATTGAATGAAAACATACGTGTCAGCAAAGGTATTTTCTCAATGGTGCTGTTAAAAAGAATTTCCACGTCTTTTCTTATACAGGGTGTTTCAGAATAACTGTTCCTAATTCTCAGAATTGAGAGAGGGCATGTTATGCAACACTTTTTAATAATAAACTAGTGTTCGGAAATACTTCCGTTTCGAGATAATACGACATTAAGGAATTGAGTACTTGAAATAATCTCAATGTGGAAAGTAACGCATGCATGCAAAATAGCTGCAGATAGTGAACCTTATCCATGGCAACATGGCCGGAGTTACTTGAAGATGTGCCACTTAATATTCGTAGAGACTTGGTCTTTCAATATGATGGTGCACCAGCGCATTTCGGTTTAAATGTTCGAGATTATTTAAATGCACAATTTCGAAACCGATGGATTGGGAGACAAGATCCTATTCTTTGGCCTGCACGTTCGCCAGATATGACTCCAATTGATTTTTGTATTTGGGGTCATATTAAATCACTCGTCTATGTGACACCTGTGGACACAGCAGAGGAGTTAGTGGCTCGAATTATTCTGGCTTTTGATGACATTCGTGATCGTCCGCAGATATTTCGAAGAATTACCTTGTGTGTCGACAATGGCGGCCATAATTTTGAACAATTCTTATAATTTTTGTGTAATACCATTTTTTAAATATTAATAAAAATTGCAACCGCTGGAAATCAATAAAATCGTTACTTTTCACATTGAGATTATTTCAAGTACTCAATTCGTTAATGTCGTATTATCTCGAAACGGAAGTATATCCGAACACTAGTTTATCATTAAAAAGTGTTGAATAACATGCCGTCTCTCAATTCTGAGAATTAGGAACAGTTATTCTGAAACACCCTGTATATCGTATCTGCGTACCCCTCCTTGAAGCAGTTGCTTTATTATTTCTTCTCTTTCGACGTGCGAAATTATGTTTAACCATTGTTATATTTGTATAACTAACGTCAAATTCTTCGTATTTATTGATATCGCACATGCACAAAGTTGCCAGGTCAAAGAAATACAATACACGAGATTGGAGTTACAAATATTACCAGATAGCTTTTTATGTCTTGTCATTTTTATAATCTATTTGCACCTGTTGTCTGGGCACGACGTTACAAAACACAAACACCTGACATCTGTTCAGCAGAAAACACCACCTTAGTTAGTCGTATACTTACCTAAAGTAGAAATGTTTATAACTAGTTTGACTATAAATTTCCAGGTGGTAGCATGCTGCAACACAATAAAGCGAGAGGGAAGATTGGAGCATATTCTTTGTTCCAATCCCCAACCTTAAGGAAACGGCTTGCTTTAGATGGCGTTTACAAATTTCATTAGCTGTTTTCAAGTTTGGGACTACGAGTGAAAAAAAGAAAGCTATAGAAACCAATGAGGATTGGGTGAGATAGCACACGACATGATGGGACAGATTATAAAAATAAAGTAATTATTTCTAGCAAAACCACTTATGAAATCATTTTTTAAAAATTCGTTTCAGCCTTTTAATAATCCACACGATGTAATTCCATTGTTATAATTTAAAATTTTCAAAAAATATATAGTTTAAAATCTGGAGTCAGAACAGTGAAATGAGTTTCCGATAGCCACATTAAAATTTGCAGCGCCGCCGTGGTGTCGAGACATTAACGGTTGCAGCTAATTTTGTGAACACGAACGTAGAGCGTTCAAATCCAGGTCGTCCAGAGATTTTTTTAAATTAAACGTCCATTCTGTGAATGCAAGAGAGAGACAAGGAGTACAAGAAAGGGAGATTTGCCAGTTTGAAATTCAAATATTTGCGCGAAAATTGAAATTAAAATGGCAGCCGCGAGAAGTGCGCACGCAGAAAACAAAGATGGTCTACACCCGGAAGTTTAAATTAAAAAAATGGAACTTAGAAGAAAAATCTGAAAAATTTCAAATTCAAATATTCGCGCGAAAATTGAAAAAGGCCGCCGCGTAATTCCGGAAGCAAATTAAAAATGGCCTCAGCGTAATTTAATCAGAAGTTAATGGGTAATTTAATCAGTAGCACATATCAAAATTAATTAGAGCAATTCGCGAAATTAATTAGATCATTTAATTAGATCAATTTAATTAGGTCAATTAATTTAATCGGCCACGAATCAATTAAAAGTGGAGGGGATAGCGGTCCTCTTTCTACTGGCGGGGTTTAACTTGATACCCCATTTTGCATAATACTGTAGGAGTTCATCCAGACATGTTTTACATATTGGCACTGCGGTAGATAGACCTACCGCAGTGCCAATATTGATGCGTTGCGTCAGTGATATGGTGTCATCAGCGAACATTGCTAGTTTTGCTGTCCTTGGAGTTGGAATGTCGTAAGTAAATATGTTAAATAGAACAGGACCAATAACTGAACCTTGTAGAACTCCAGCAGCAGCTGTTCTAGTGGACGAATAAGATTTATTATGTCGCACTTGTAACGTTCTATTATTTAGAAATTACATTATAATGTTTGTTAGGTGTGTAGTAATGAGATTTGTAACTATTTGTAGAGAAGTCTGTTTATCTACACTCGTATCCGCCAATGATAGTATCTGTGACCTTAGTAAGTACTTGATAAACCGTCGAGTGTTTGCTTTTGAACCCACACTGATGCGCCGTAATTAGACTGTTACTGACGTGAAAGTAATTCAAGCGTTTCAAGATTAGTTTTTTCAGGATCTTGGAGAGCATTGGGAGGAGACTAATCGAACGGTATGAGGTTACTCTTTTCGGGTCTTTACTGTGTTTGTGCACCATAATTATTTCATCACCTTTCGAAGATGTAGCAAAATAACCTTGGGATAAGCAATCATTGAAAATTGATGTAAGAAATACGACGACGTTTAACGTTAGGTTAATTATTACGGCGTTAGGAATCAGGTCGCGGCCAGGCGTTTTCTTAGATGGAAGATCACTTATGATCGTAAGTACTTTCTACGGAGAAGCGCATTCGACTTGCTCTAAATCTATTTGTCTTAAGTTAACACACTTATCTACTTCATCTATGAACTGTTTGCTTGATTGATCGCAGTCCAGCATGTAGGTGTTCTCGTGATGTTCAGCAAATGCTTTAGTTTTATCTTGGACACTACAGTAATTCAGATTATTTTCAATAAGACGAGGTATGGTATCAGAGCATTGCAGTATTTTTTTGTTGTTGTGCGCCATAGGGAAGAATCACTTGCTCCTATTTCAGAGATGTGTTTTTGATTGCTATTAATACGATAGCTATCCAATTCATACGTAACTTGGTGCGTAAATTGGTTTAGTATTCGCTTATGATATGGTAATCTGTATCTTAACCATAATCTCCGTATACGATTCTTTTCTTTTATTTGTGCAAGGATATTCTGTGGAGATTGTAAGTGTTCATTCACCTGATGCCTTTGTACTTTACGTATCACAGATTCTTGTAAACAGTTCACAATAGTTGTTATATATTTGTGAATGCTACTATCTATTTCTCTCTGGGATAACAGATCCGTGGATGGTTCTCCTTTACTGGGATTGCTTATCTGAATTTTATATTATTCTCTTGTTTTTTGGCCCAATCATATTAATATGGGTTTCAAAATCCACTGATGATATACGAAGAAAAGCAAAATTGTCCTGTGCTTTCATCAATTACTATTTTGATCTTTTGATTGTGTCACCCAGTAACGTCTTTCTTTCTTACTTTTATTTTTTAGAATTTATCTAATCAACCAAAATAACCAAATTATTGTTCCTAAATACCCTTAGTTCTAGGGGGCACAAGAAGTTTCAAGAAACCAGTTCGAATAAATAGAATCCGCCATGTTAAGGGATGTATTCTACTGTACAGAAAATGTTATCCTACTAGGCAACTTTACTCTTCGATTTGTTACTGGAAGACATGCCAAGGATTGCCACCCTCTAAAAATATTTGTGCAAGAACCCATTACAAAACGTATTACTCAGGAGGAGGTATTAATAATCCCCGCAGATCAAGATAGACTTCTTTAAATGTAATGCGGACCGATATTTGGAAATAAAACTTTCAAAGCTAGTGAAAATTCCAAAATCTTGTGAAATTTAAATAACCCCAAAACATTTGTGAATGATATTAAATTACAACAGGGAAAACCACTCATCTTACCAAAATTCAAAACAAGAAACCTAGACCTCAAGAACTTCAACAAAATTACCAATTTTACAAAATTAAATTTAGAAAAAAATACGGAATCAGTGAAATCTCAAGTCAGTTCTGGTGTTAACCCAAATGAATACTTCCAAGACACAACCCCAATATTCGAAACCTTCATCCGATTACTAAATTGTAACAATCACTCTGCTCTTCATATTTAAACAAAAAAGAGAAGCAGACATCTAAGGAGCACCAATAGAAAACCAAAAACCAAAACTAAGAGGAATCTCAAGAAATAGAAATTGCCAAAAGCCCAAAAAATAACTCCGTTATGTTTTCATCTTATCAGAACACTGTGTCATGTGCCAACACTATCTAATGTTATCTTACGTGTTAGATTTCAGCTTTAATGTGGCAACTGCATGTGTTGTAATTAAAATCCATTCGTCGCTTGCTTACGTTAGAGGCGGCATCTAAAACACTTTGTATGAAATAATTTTTTTAAAGCTTTTTCTCGGGTCCAAGTATTTAACTTTCATGAGACTTAATTACCTATCAGTAATTCAACTGTGTCCAAATTAATACCCCATTTTCTTTAACGTTTCAAAACGGGGGCGGGGAATCAGGTGCAAAATGTTACATTGGCACGGCTGTCAAAATTTCTAGATTTAGCTCAGCTTTCCGCTTAACAGTTTCTCTACCTGCTATAGTTTTTGAGGTCCCAGATGCGCAAGCAGTTGATTTTATATTCCCAGACACATATTATGTGAGGTATTCAATTTTCTATTAGTCAAGTGTGCCTTGACAAAGCAGACATCAAATCAGAAAATAATTTCAGCAGCGGCAGCTCAGTATAGTCCAACTTTGTATCAGCATGCCGGTTCACAACAATGCACAACCTCAGATATCAAAAACAGCAAGGCTATCTGTGATTCCAATCTATGAAAATTCCCCACTTTATAATCCAGGGTTAGCTGTCTTAGTGATCGTTTCAATTTCAAGTTTAAAAAGAGTTGAAGACGAATATGATAAGTTAACAGAGACCAGGGAAAGGTTATTTTAATATAGGTTAAATTTCATTGAAACATTTCGAGTTTGTTTTTATTAGCAATATCGCCATTAGCTTTCACGTTGGGTGATTATAGTATATTGCCATATGTAGGCCGATAGTAAGCATTAATTAATCCTCAAACTTAAGTTACATTTTTAAATTTATCTTAAACTCGGTCACCCCGAATGTTCCCAATTACCGAAACAAGTAAGCAGCCTTAGCAAATAAATGTGATCTTTGCCCAAATGAGTTGCCATTTCGGCATTGAGAACCATACTAAATGAAACCACAGACTAAATATCCCTGAAGTAAGAGCAAACTATAAAACAATACTGCAAAAAAACGAACCTGGCATAACAGTAGAATAAAAATATGAGCAACTAAGAAAACATAATAGAAGCAGCAAAAGAGAGATATGGTACAGCAAGAGTAAATAATAACATAATAAAAAAAGAACCTCGTGGTGGACAAAAGAAGTAAAAAATAAAATAAAAGAGAAGCAGAAGAAATGGAAAACAGATACAAAGATAACGAAAAGCTACTTTATGGAACACTAAATCAACTAAGAGAAAAGAAGAAAGTGACACTTAAACCAATCAAAGGTGAAATAAGGAAAATACTAAACAGTGAGGAAGAAATTATGGATAGTTGGAAAAAGTACTTTCAGAAATTATTAGAGACAGACAACTAAGAACAGAAGAAAGGTGAAGGAAGAAAGAAAATTAACCAGAGAAGAATTGAAGAAACCAATACAAAAACTGAAGGTGAGCAAAGCTGCAGGACATGACTGGAAAGAAGCATTGCTGGAGGTGTTTAACAGCATAATTAAAAAAGTTTTACCTTCAACCGACTAGCAAATAGGTATAATTATACCAATATACATATTCTTATGCCCCATTTCATTTGTGCGTTTTTTTGCGATTCGCTCCTCGAGTCGGCTCGCATCTCCAATTTGAATATCCTGCGCTCTCCTTTTGGACGAGCACGGAGCGAAAGAATTTGGTTTTTCCGAAAAGGCGCTCGACCTTCGATAAGAAAAATGTATGGAACGAGATTTTTGCGAGTGGCTCTCTTCAATTGCAAGCACTCGGCGAGGCGGCTGTGATCTCCGCACAATTTCAGGTCTCCCGAGGGATTTGAATGGTTTGACCAAGTAGGCTGTTTTCTAGTCGTAATTTGTTTTTGTCGACAAATGAGGCGTACGCTTTAAGCGGCGTCCTTCCGAAAACTTATGTGAGGCCGAATTCCATCTTTGATGAGATATTTTCTAGTTTATTTGCTGTGTACTAATTTCGTGGTAACTAGGCCTGTTTGCCACCTTCCCGGCGTATTGTCATTGTCATTGGTCATAAAGTCCTGATGGCAGCGGCATTGGAATTTCCCCGTATGTCGATAGCACTAATTTTGAAGCCATGACGGTGCAACATTATTCCTCCAGGACTGCAGAAATCTTCTCCCGAGCGATCGCTTCCGACTGCGTCTGTGGAAAAAACACATAAAACAGTAAGTACATACAATTTGAATTTAAGCTTTGATTGTGTCGATAAGGGCGATTGCCGCTACAGTGTTGCGTGTTTTGATACAACAGCATTTGAATATAAAAACCGCACCTGTCAATGTAATACGTAGTTTTATCAACGTTCATGGCGTTTTCACATAGGGATAGCTGAAATTGTGTATGTACCCTGTAAAAACCTCCCGCAGTGTGTCTTTGGACACCCGGCTCACAGTAATTTCAATTGATATAGTTTTAAAACTGTTCGAAGTGGGCTACGTTTCATAAAGTTAGCTGGATGTTTGTATGGCATACAAATATCAATAATTTGCTATTTATTATAATTGTGACTTACAATGCTGCTCTAGTAGAAGTTTTAATGTCATATGAATTTTAATAATTAATTTTTGTGTGTGTTTGATTTGGGTAACTCCAACTTTTGTATTATTTATCAATATAGAGCGTCAGATTTTACTTGAGTTGTCTTAATTAACATTGTTTCTTAATTACGATGTTTATTTGTAATACTGTTGTTGAATATTAAATTCAATTAACGGTTGCTGGTTTATATTTCTTTGTTAGTTATACTACGACCCCTCATGAACTTGATCGTGTTGTTTTTGAGATCTATGTTAAAGTAAGAGGCTACCATGGTAGATAGCGATTCAATTTCGTAGCTAGATTGGTTTTTATGTCGTTAATAATGACTGGCGCCCATTTTGTTTTAACTAATGAGTGTTTTTGTAACCTTAAGAACAGCTGCCTGGTCCTTAATAACGCCATATTCTACCGAGAGTTAGAGCTAGCTAGAGCTGTGCTCACCCCTCGTTCAAAGGTTACACAACATGAAAAAGGATGTACGGGAATGCAGTAATTACCGAAGAATAACTCTATTAAGTATACCTACCGAGAAAATATAATTAATAATATTTCTCTTTCTCAATAGTTTTTGTCCATGTTTCCTTGGGTCGCCCTCTATTCCTTTAGCACCAGGGTACCATTCAAGTGCCCTCCTGCATAAATTTTCCCCGTCCTTGCTTAGAGTATGCCCTAGCCAGCCCAGCTTTTTCCTTCTTATTTGTATGTTAATGTCTTCTTGCCCTGTCCTTCTCCATAATTCCTCTTTCGAGACTACTTCTAGCCATCTCACTTTAAGTATATGTCTTAAACACTTGTTTATAAAAAGTGTAGCGTCTGTTTTATTACATTTGTGACACACCAATTCTCTGATCCATAAAGCAGCACTGATTTTACCATCGCATTAAAAATAGTTTATTTTGATTCTGTTTGTAATCTTGTCCGCGCACCACACTTTGTTGACTTATAAACACCCCCCTTGCTTTATTGATTTTTGTCGTAATATCTTTAATAACACTACCCTCCCCCGACATTACACAACCGAGGTATGTGAACTCATCAATTTCCTCCACCTCCTTCCCGTCAATTTGCAGATCTCTCTCTTGCTTTACGTTTACACACACTATTTTCATTTTTTCGTGTTTATGTTCAACTCTGCCTTTTTTTATTCCCCCATAGGGTGCTCTACCTTCTCTTGCATTTGCTGCCTCGTATGTGACAAAAGGCAAATGTCGTCAGCAAAATCTAAATTTATAATTTTTTGGGGTAGACCTTTATTTTTCAAGGTGATTCATATAAATTCCCTGTCCATTGAATCGAAGGCCTTTTCTTAATCGATGAGCATCAGGAATAGAGGCGTGTTATACTCGGTTGCCTGCTCTATTATGATTCTTAATGTGTTTATTTGGTCAGTGCATGACTTCTCCTTTCTAAACCCAATCTGCTCTTTCCGAAGCTTCCTATAAATCACCTTTATTATTCGGTTTAGAATCACCTTATAGAAGATTTTATTTACTACACTAAGCAGGTTTATAACCCTCAAGTTGTCGCACATCTTCAAATCCCCTTTCTTTGGTACCGTTGCTATTAATCTTTCCTTTTAGTCTTTAAGAAACCTCTCTTTCTCCCATACCTTTTTCATTAGCGGCTGTAGCATCTTGACAGCCTTATTCATATCCGCTTTTATCATCTCGATGATAATTTGGACTACGCCTGCCGCTTTCCCTGTTTTCGAATGTCGTATTGCTGTGTTAATCTCTTCTCTACTCGGTGAATTTGTATCGATTTCTAGCTCCGGCACATCCATTTCTTGAGGTAGCTTCACTTGTCCTCTTTCTATGTTCATGTTTTTTTTAAGTGGTTGGACCATCATTGTAGTTGTTGTTTGACGGTAGTCAGAATTTGCCGTTCTTCTTTCTTTACAGGTATGTTACGTGTCTTTGCTCCTGACAGCTTCCTTATATTTGTATAGACCTCTTTTATATCCCCATTACTTGAGGCTAGTTGCGCTGCTTCTGCTATTTTCTTTGCATACCTACGTTTGTCTAATTTAATTTTTCTTTTTATCTCTTGGCTTAATTTCTTATACTCTTCCTGTATTTTCTTTTTCCTCTCTACCGTTCTTTCGCTTAGTCTCTTCTCTTCACATTTCCTTTTTTCTCTATTCTTCTCCATGTATCTTCATTCTTCCAGTGTTTCTTCATATTTTTCTTGTATTAATAAAAGTGCTTTTACACCCATTCCATGTTTTCTCAATTGATTTATTAAAATTTATTTTGCTCGCCTTATTCAGAGTTATAGTAAACTGGTTTCACCATTTTCTAGTTTTGTGAAGTCGTACCTTGGTGTCCTACCGCTTCCGTCATCTCGTTTAATTTCCCTTCTGTGGATCCTGATTTTTGCGACCATAAGATGACGGTCTGTCCCTGCATCGGCACCTCTCCTGTTTAGGGTATGTAGGAGTTGCCTATTCCATGCTTTACCTATGCATATATGGTCGATTTGGTTTTCAGTTTTTCTGTCCGGTGATATCCACGTGACCTTGTGACAGTTTTTATGTTTAAACATTGTTCCACCTATTCTGAGGCCATGCAAGCCGCATAATTCAACAAAAATCTCCCCATTTTCGTTCATTTCACCGATGCCTTCCCTTCCCATAGCTTGCTCTATTCCTTCGTTTTCTTGCCCTACTTTTGCATTTAGATTCCCCATCAGAACAAGTATATCTTTCTTGTTTACTTTTTTAATTATGTTGCTTAGTTGGTTATAAAATTCCTCTTTGGCTTCATAGCTTGTCATCTCAGTTGGTGCATAACATTGAACTACTGACATCTTTTGCTCCCCGAAATGTATTCTAGCCATAATACTCGTAATTCTTTCACTTACCGAACACCATTCTATTAGTGCATCTCTCGCCTTACTACTTAGGATAATCCTGTGGGGGGGGGGATTACTCCATGTTGGTATGCCCTATCTTCATCCTTCTGCCTTGAGTACACGATGCTGTAACCATTTTCTTTCACCTCGCCGCTTCCATTCCAATGTGTTTCATTTACTCCTAGTATCTCTAGCTTATATCTTTCCATTTCCTTAATCATTTGTATTAGTCTTCCTCTTTCGTATAAAGTCCGTACATTCCATTGGCCAAGAAGTAGTGCATTTTTTGTTGTAGTTTTGCTAGGTTTCACTTTACCTTCTCCCTCCATTTCCTTTCTTAGTCTCATGTTCTTTTTCATAGCCATTTTCGTCATCTTGGTTCTGCCATCTGCGTGTTCCTTTAGTTTTTTTATTTTTGCCCCTCTATACACTTCAAACCTCCTTCATCTTCGTCCGACCACAGATATTTAACTCTATTTACCTCAAGTTGCGGTATCCAACTCTGGTGTTTTTGCCTTCATTTCTTTCTTTCTTTGACACTTTCCTTATCGCAGCCCGGACTTGTTCTTCCTTGGTGAGATCATTATCTATATATATATATATTCCTGGACTCAAGTTCACACTTTTGTTTTAACACTTCTAGTTTTTGTTCTCATCTTTCAACCTTGGCTACTATTATTTTTAGTTCCCGTTTCCTTACTTGGAACGCTTTGACTATAGATGAAACCACCCCTATCTCCTCCTGTAAGAACTTAGTGACCTCTTGTTTCAAGTTTTGTCCTCAAAAGCCTGCCCCTTTATAACAACATTATTTTTTTGCATGCCTTCTGATTTTCTATTTTTTCTTTTAGTATTCAAATTTCTTTACGTAGCTCCTTCTTTTCAGTCTCCATTGTATTTCTTTCTTTAAAAGTTCTTTTTTCAAACCTCGAATTTCTTCGCCAGTGCTTCATTTATACCTTGATACCCTGCACATCATTTTTGTGCTTTTTACATCCCCATTTATTTCATTCAGCTCTTTCGCCATGCACAGTTATCAACTCCTGTAACTTTTCCATGTCGCAGGTTGTCTCGTTTTCCTGTTGCTCACTTTTTGATTTTGTTTCTGGTGGTGTTCTTTGTGTTAATTTACTCCTCTTGAAAAACTCCACTTTTTCTGTTTTTTCATCTTTTTCTCTTGGGCTTTCTCTTCTCTCTTCCTGTTGCTAATTAGCTCTGCTTCACTTCCAACGCTATGTATTCGTTCCCGCACAGTTGTTTTATTATCAGTAATTTAGCCTTCGCACTTTTCAATTTAAAAAAAAATCTTGCTCTAGCGCTAAGGTTAAGAGTTTTACTTCCTCGTCGTTTTTACCTGTTTCCGCATCCTCTAGAAGTTCACGACCTACCCGTTATCCTGTCGGTGTTTATTACGGAAACTTTCTACTTCCTTGTTGGTCGGCTCGAACTGTTTATACACATGCATTTAATGCACCAATCTCGGCTGATTTAGATTATGAAGCGGGCCGTGACGTATGGGCCTGGTCTTTCGTCCGCGAAAAAAAACCTAAACTACAATGACCTTCCGCGCTTTCGCTGTAATTTTCCGCGTTTGTTTTACTTTGTCACTTTATGGTTTTTTCGTACTATTATGTCTCTGCACTTGGGTTTAGCGACTGTACACAAACTTTAACACTCACTTTACCTTTAAATACCACGCTTATTTCGCGACCATAGAAGACTCACAGTGTGGTTTCCGAGAAAACAGAAGTACCCAAGACCTAATATTTACACTAAGGCAGATAAGTCAGAAAGCGATAATGATAAACAAAAAAGAAGTTTCGTAGACCTGCAAAAATGAGAATGAGAAAAATACATGTGACAGAACTTATATTTGCGGACGGCATGGTTATATTAGTGAAACGGAACGGTAGCTACAGTACAATATGCAGACATTTGACAAAGCGGAATATGCAAATGAACGGAAAAAACCAAAACAATGATTATAAGTCCAGAGCCAAGAACCTATAACATAGAAGTGGAGGAAAAGAAACTAGAACAAGCGAATGATTTCAAATACCTAGAAGTGTTGATCAATGAGGGCGGAAACGTTAAGGAAGCAATTAACCAAAAAATTGGAGCAACAGGCAGACTTTTTAATGCTATTAAAAACCCTCCCTAGGAAAGAAAAAATACTGAAAGAAACAAAAGCAGAAATATATAAAAAAGTGGCTGTACCAATCCTGATATATGGTAGTGAATCATGGATAACAGCTGAACGACAAGAAGTTAGAAAGAATAAAAAATGAAACGTACAGGAAAACATTGAAAATACAACCGACAGGACATAGAATACGACAAGGACAGCTATGATGCCTAGGACATATGAACAGGATGGGCGAAGAAAAAATACTCAGAAGAATATACGAAGCAAGAGATATTGGGAAAAGAAAACGAGGAAGAACTGGCAAGAGCAAACGTAGATATGCATCAGGATTAAGTTATGCACGTAAGTTAGACTCAGTAGCCGAATCCGCCCAATTGCCGAAATAAGTAATCAGTCTTAGGACTCGGCAAATAAAAATTCATCATAATCATCAATTTCAGCGTGTTTTACTCCATCTCTGGATATATGCTTAGTCAATATTTTTCCACTCATTTTTATTACTCGTTTTTTCCATCCACTGCACTCCCGCCACTTTCTGGATATTATCTCTCCATCGTGTTTTTGGTCTTATCGGGTTGTCCGTGGTTGCCACTCTGTCATCTTCCTGGTCCATCTTTAGTTTCCTCTTCTCATCAGATGTCCAGCCCATCTCCACTTCTATCTTGCCACATATTCTGCCACGTCTACCATTGTTTTTCTTCTAATCCATTCGTTCCTCTTTCTGTCTTGCAGTCTTACATTCAGCATCGATCTTTCCATTTTCCTCTGTACAATCCTTAATTTCTCCATTATCCCTTCATTTAGGCTCCACGTTTCTGCTGCATAAGTTTTCCATATGCTGCCTATCCCAATTGTATTTTTCTTTTTATTCCTATTTCCTGATTAATTTTCTCAAACGATATTTTTTGACCTAAGTAGGTATAGTCGTTGACCAATGACTCTTCCCTTTCGTTATTAAGCATAATTGGCATAGCGTCGTTAATATTTGACATAATATTCGTTTTGGACGCATTGATATTTAGGCTGTAACTTCTTTCCGAGTTGTTCAGACCTACTATAATTTTTTCCAGGTCTTCCATATTTCCTGCGAACAGCACAATATCGTCTGCCAAACGAAGATTGTTCATATATTCACCATTTATATTAATGCCGACGTTTTCCCATTCTAATCTCTTAAAAATGCCTTCTAATGCGTTTGTGAATATTTTGGGCGAGATTGTGTCTCCTTTTCAGGATTTTGGTGTTTCTCCTTTTTCTAGACATTCGTTCATTAATTTTTCTAAATAGTCTAATAGTCTCCCACTTTTCTGTATTCTATAACAATCTCGTCCGGTCCTGGCGATTTAGTGTTTTTCATGCCTTTTATTGCAGCTTTTATTTCATATTTACTGATCGGCGGTAAATCTTTTGTATAATGTTTTCTGAGTTTTGATCTTTTGTCTCTTGAGTTTCTTGGTTGTTGGAAAAACTTTTTCTAATTATAGGTCTTCGTAAAAACTTTCTATGTATCGAAGTATTTCTGCTCGAGTTTTAAGTTTGTTGTCGTTTTCGTCTTTTGGGGTTATTACTTCTGATCTTCCTTGGGAGAGGTTTTTCTTAAATACTTTAGCCCCTTTGTGGTTTTCTATTACGTCCTTTATTATTTTCTCGTTGCATTCTCTAACGTCTTTTCTTACTTCGTTCCTAATTTTCTAATTTTTTTCTTTCAGCTCTTCTTCTGATATTTTTCATATCTGTTTATTTCTATTTGCTATTAGCTTCTTTGTATTATCTGATAGTTTACTATCATTTGTGCTAGTTTCCCGTTCTTTAAGCGTTTTTTGAACTGCGTCTTTTATATTTATATTTGTATAATCATTTAGTTGATTTATGTCGGTGAAGGATTCTGTTTTTTTCTGAGTTTACTTTCTAGATTCCTTTCAAACTTTTCTTGCATTTGTTCAAGATCTTCTATATATTTTCTTTTCACTTGTGACTTCATCAATTTTCTTCTTTCTTGTTTTGTATTAATGACTATATTAACTCATTTGTATTGTGTTGAGGACCGTTACATCTTTTATTCTATTTCTATTATTTGTTTTTTACGAGACCTTAAAATTTATGTAAATGCAGAAAAACATATCTTTCCAAAGGCATACAGCGTACACCTTATGAGACTTTGTTTGGTGTTTCCATGGTAAATAGTGTAAAATATGTTACCATTAAATTTAGTTGAAACAGTTCAAAGTAAAAAAGATATAGATTAGCTATTGGATGCCGACCAGAAAAATGTTAGTGGAGAAAAAAGAATGAACAAGTCTCAGAAGAAGCAGAATATTTAGAGTCTGGAGGAGAAATGATAAATAGCAATGAACAAGCCGAAGAAAATGACGGACAACAAGAAAATGGGGTAAGGTAGTTGTTTCAGTAACTAGTTTTCTCAGTGTCCCTGCAGATTTCTTTAAATACTTTCTTTAGCGGTCCACAGATGAGCCTTGATTGGCGCTTTGCCAGCACCTGTCTATCTACGTGCCAGTTGGCACGTACGCTGGATGACGTCTTATCCTTAATTACTTCGTTGGCCCCAGCAAGTCGCATACCCGAACATGTTGGACCATGTTGGTCCCTATGAATCGCTTTAGGTACGGACATTTTTGCATCATATGGTGCAATCCTGGGGTTTTCATTTGAGTTGGACAGAGCAAATAAGTAACATGCTCTTGGGTCCCCTTCTGCTCCGGACAGAATTTTTTGTGGCATTCTTGTTCTAACATTATCACAAGCCAGTAGGAAGAAGTTAGTTTTTGTTGGCCAATTCCCCCCTTAAACCTGAGGGTAAGTTATCCCTTTTGTTGGGAAATGTGTTCATCTTCCAGTCAACAATCTTTGTCGTACCAATGCATTTGTGTGCAAATTAATGCTATATAGCGGATTCCTACAAGAGAAGTGTTTGGTGCCAACTATAAGGAGTGTGGTCTTTGGTCGTCGAATTGAGCCGCCCAAAACTTGCACCCGCAAGGATTTCTACGCCAAGCCCTTCAAATTGGATTTCATCCTCCTGCTTTCGTCTCACCCGCAAGTGGACCATGCTACAATGTGAGACGCTTCAACTGCTTCAACAAAAACGCATTGCCGGACATTAAAATAGATATTGTAAACTAATTTTTATTGTGTGATTTAAACACTACGAAGTGAAACGCTTTCGTCAACTTTGAGCGACGCAGTTCACTGATTGCGCCAGCTACATTCAGAAATGAGATACGTGATCCATATTTAGAGTGGGGGCAGCTATTCTTAGCGGCATTGTGATTGTTTAGTTTTGTGGGCTGTTCACCGCTGTCAATTGTAATGCAGTGTGCTGGCCCCTTTTATGACTTAGTAAATTTATTATTAATTCATTAAGCCTCCTAACCCCTTATGTTACCATTTATGTCAGCATTTACCTAAATATTTAGTTTTAATTGATTCAATTTGAATCAAATTTTATTGCCTTTTATCTGTGTTTGTGTATTTACATGTGTTATTCTTTCCTTTGATGTATGTTGATTGTGCAGTGTCCCGACAAATGCAAGGAGACCAGCAAAGGTAGGTCCAAAAATAAGCAGATTAGGTCTCACACAAGCACTGATGTGAAACAACTGTCCTTGGATTTCGGATTTCTACAAGGGCAATTCAGCTAGTTATTTACAACCAAATTCCGTGACACCCCTTTTTCCCATTTTTTTTAGTCACAATGAACAACCCTTGTAACAGCAATTTGCTCTTAGCTGTGTCTTGTCGAATCGAACCCCCCTCCTACTGTGTTTTAGCTGGTCAACTTCCTGTTACAGGACAGTTGAGGCGCAATTAGGGAGAGTTTTACCTTTTGCTTATTAAAGTGTCTTAACGACCAATTTAGACTGTAACATACTACCCTTTTATGATTTATTATGGAAATATATTAAACCAGAAAATGGTTTGAGCATTTCCAGACCAAACATTCCGCTAATTGTTTAGATGCTCAAGACTAGTTGCCGTAAATTGCAATCAACCGTCAAATGCTCAATTTGCAACATGATTAAACTATGATAGTTTGTTGCCGAAATGTGAACTTTTTCGGCTAATGCTCGTATTTGTTTGCTCAGACTTAGACTTGCTTTTTAGTTCGGCAATGTGTGAATTTGGCGTATAAACCTTACATACATTTAAAATAGTTTTATCAAAACGTCAAAAACTCGATAAACAGGTAAAAGATTTATTTTTAACAAATTATCTTCTCATTATTTCCATTGCACATCTTACAGATTGTAGTTTTGGGCGATTTTGTGCTTACACAAAGACCTTAAAAAGCCAAACAATTTTATTTTTTTTAAAGTAATGCTGGTATCAATTTGCTTCAACATGTTTTTAAAATTAAATTTGCAACTCTATAATTCTGCTTTTAGTTATGATCAAACCACAAAACAACTTACGAGAATTTGATCAATAGTTGTAAATCGTAAACCCCCTACCTAAACTTAATACCAGTGCAATTTCTTTGCAGTCGAAGTCGCTATTGCCATAAATGATTACAAACGCAGTTTATACAAAATAATTGAATTTATTACTAAGCCAACAGGTACAAAATTAATCTTAATCTTTACAAACGCAGTTTATACAAAATAATTTAATTTATTATTAAGCCAGCAGGTACATAATTAATCTTAATCTTAAGAAAATACTACTAAACTGTGGTAATATACATAAGGTACAAAATTAATCTTAATCTTAAGAAAATACTACTAAACTGTGGTAATATACATAAATATATGTCGTTTTTCCAGTTATTTGCTACTGCATCACTAACAGTGAATACTAAAAAAACGTACCAACACCTAACACCCAAGTTATTAGGTTTGTATTAGATGTACTTCAACTATATCACCCTCCTCCATATTCAACGAGGTAGCAGTGTCAGTTTCATTGATGGGGCACCCGTCAAAGTGGAAATGTACTGCTTGCATGTTCAGCCCCTGTAAGCAAATTATAACTTATTACATCGGCACTTTCTTTTACAACGTACAGTGAGTCGTGATGGGTCACCGGCATTCATCTAATTACCAACGTTTTCAAACACTTACCTCGTGGTCACAATACGTTTGCATCAGTTTACTCATGGGGGTGTTCTTCCAGATAAGGGCCTGCTTCGCGACGTTGTCCTGTCTTAATACCATTAGGCTAATGCGTTCGGATTCCGTTTTCTGTAAACCAGAAGCTTGGTTACTGCAGGATTGTAATTTTTCGTAGTTTAGCGACTGGTTTTGTGGTTGAACTGTTGACGAGTTTATTGGCTACTTTTTTATGAAAATGTAATTTTATAGCTGCAAGATGAAATAAGTATCCAAACCAGCACATGTTGAACTGAAAATATACTTAAGTAGCAGGCAAAATTCAGGCAGTGTCGAAAATAATGGAAAGAACAAAACTAGGTAAGAGATATTTAATAGTTATTTATGTACCGAGTCTTTGTAAGTATAATTTTTGGTCGGAGACGTTTGCAAGCATTTGAGACCAAAAATACATGCTACCAGCAAATGTGCATATGACTTTCTGCGCTGCCAGCACAATTTTAAAAAATACTAAATAAAAATTTAAGTTATTAATTTCAAGTATTTGTTAGACACATTATAAGTTGGCATTGAGTCTAGTTTCTATGTGCTTGTTAAAGAATTATTTTTACCCTGAGTTTACTTTATTGCCGAGCATGGTACCTACGCTTCCATGACTACTTAACTGTAATAACAATATATTAGTTTATGTTAGTAGTAACTGCATGACATCAATGTATTAAGGCGTTTACTTTAAAATTCAACAGATACCCCGTGTGATTCGTGTTATACGTTTAGCAGTACTGAAATGTATTGTTGGTAGCACTGGCAGTCTATGTCAAATTCAAAGTAGCATATTAGGTTTTGTTTGCTATTTGCTCTAACCTTCTAACCCCAATTTCATAAACACCGACAGTGCCACCAACAATACACTTCACTACTGCCAAATGTATAACACGAATCAGATGTCATACATGTTCAATTTTGAAATAAATGATTTTATACATTGCATGTGTGACGTCACCAAGCTGTCAAATGCAGCCCTGACTCGCCAATTGATATTAACGTTAAAAGCAAATATCTGAGTGAGTTTTAAAAAGTGAAAAAGAGTGCGGTCGTTAAAACTAAGTGTAGTGTCGAAGTGGTAAAAGAGCTACAATCGGGAAAACCTAATTAAATCTGATAAATACAGAGAAAGTCCGGAAGGTCACCCCAAAGGACAACAAGGCGCATCGCGCACGCGAAATACGTCACGGAATACGGATACGGACGATCAATCATCGAAAAGGCCAGCAAGGCGCATCGCGCACGGAGCTGTAATCCGTTACGGCAATACGTCACGGCAATACGTCAGGGCAATACGTCACGGCAATACGTCACGGCATACGTCATCGAAACGTCAACAGCAAAGTGGCCCATGATTGGTGCATTAGAAAAATGGAAAGCGCCAAAATGCTTAAAATGGAAGAAAGCGCTGAACTTTTAAAATCGTTACAGACTGAATTAAAATCGTTACGGACGGAAATAAAAGGACCCGACGGAGAAGAGGGAAGAATTTTAAGAGAATTAAGCAAAGAAGTAGAAGAACTACGAGATTTAAATAGAAAGAGGGAGGAAAAACGCAACAGTGAAAGAATAGAATTACTAAAAGAATTAAATACTCTAACAAAAAGATTGCAAAAATCTTCAAAACGTAAAAATGAAAAGCTAGTCAAATACACTCCAGACGAACTGAAACGATTAGAAAGAGCAACAAAAGGAAAGGAGGAACCAAGTAGATTGCGAAAAAGGATAGACGAACTGGGGATAAGAACAAAAATTAAGAGAAAAGAAACCTGGGTTGAAGAAACCACAACGAGGGAAAAAAGACGGGAATTAATAATTGCATCCTGGAATGTCCAAGGTCTGAACAGAGAAGGAAAAGTAAGACAACTAACAGAAGAAGCCAAAAGGTACAACATAGATATTTTAGGAGTGCAAGAGACCAATATCAAAGGGGAGACACACTCCAGGATGCAAGATTACATTTGGATAAACGGAGGTGGAGAAGAAAGTACATATGGAACAGGATTTCTGATATATGAAAATGTCAAGGACAGAATTATAGATTGGAAAATAATAAATAAAAGATTAAGTCTATTAAGAATAAGAGGACCATACAGGAAAATAAGTATCATAAACACATATGCGCCAACAGAGGTAACAGAAGATGAACAAAAAGAAGAATTTTATGACCACCTAGAACACACAATCAGCAAAATCCCAAGATATGATACAATTCTAATAATCGGAGACCAAAACGCGAAAATAGGAAAAGGGAATGAAATAGAAGCAATAGCCGGAAATGAAAGCCTCCACGCGAAATCTAATGACAATGGTGATCGTCTAGTAAATTTTGCTGCAAGAAATAACTTAGTAATCAAAAGTACAATGAAAAAACGAAAAGACATACACAAAGCAACATGGCGTAGTCCGGATGGGAACACGACAAACCAGATAGATCATGTGCTTGTATCCAAAAGGCAAGCGGAATATGTAAAGCAAGTAAAATCATACAGAGGAGCAGAGATAGGCTCGGACCACTATCTGCAACGAATCAAAACAGAACAGTTAAAACCACAGTATAAAAATAAACAACGAACCATGAGAAAAAGTATTACAGAAACATTAAAGAAGGAAGAATCACAAAAGAAATATTTAGAAACCCTAGAAGAATGCCTACAAAAAACTAATACAGGAAAAGAGATAGAGGACGAGTGGCTCCAGATAAAATCGACAGTAATAGAATGTAAGGAAAAAATAGAAGAACACGAAGAAAAGAAAAAAAAGGATTGGTTTGACAGGGAATGCAAAGAAGCGATTGAAGAAAGTAAAGCAGCAAAACGACAATGGCTACAACAACAAACACAAGAGTCAGCAAGTCAATTCAAGCGATCAAGGAACAAAGTCAAAACAATATGTCGAAAAAAGAAAAGAGAAAAAACCAATGAAAAAATTAAAGAACTAGAGGAATCGTATAATAAAAAAAATGCAAAGGCTTTCTATAGGATTATAAAAGAAGAAAGAAAAGGATTCCAACAGCAAACAATAGGCCTAAAAAACGAAGCAGGTGAACTATGCATGGATGAAGAAAAAATAGCTGAGATTTACCGACAATATTTTGAAAACATTTTTAGAAGTGAAGCAGCTAGGAATATAAAACGGAAACAAACCTCAGAGGAAGAGATAACCATACCGACCTGGGAAGAGTTCCAGGAAATAGTAAATAAGGGAAAAAACAATAAAAGTCCCGGAGTAGATAACATCCCCTTTGAACTAATAAAATACGGGAGCGAAGACTTGGGTAAGCGAATTTTTAACTTGATTAAATTAATATGGGTCAAGAAAGAAATGCCAACGGATTGGGAAATGGCACTAATATGTCCAATCTTTAAAAAGGGAAGCAAACAACTTACAGAGAATTATAGACCAATCTCACTCTTAAACACCACGTATAAAATACTGGCATCCTTGATAAACCAAAAGGTTAGAGATGAATCCCAAAACAAAATAGGAGACTATCAGGCAGGATTCAAGGAAGGAAAATCTACGATAGATCAGATCTTCATATTAAGACAAATTCAAGACAAATGTAGGGCAAAGAACATAAGAATACATGCGCTATACCTAGACTTCAAGCAAGCCTTCGACAGCGTACACAGAACTACCATAATAGAAGCAATGGAAGAGTTGCAGTACAGTCAAAATACAATAGACTTAGTAGAAATGACCCTGAGAAAAACAAAGAACAAGGTGAGATTCAAAGGCTGTATCTCCAAAGAATTTGTAAGTAACACAGGGCTAAAACAAGGAGACCCTCTATCGCCATACCTCTTTAGTATAACACTAGAGTACATCATCAGGAAAGCACAAATCAATACAAACAAAGATATCCTCCGGGGTCCCTATCAAATATTAGCATTCGCAGATGATGTAGTCATTATGTCTAGAACGAAAGAACAATTAAAAGGTTTAGTGAAGAATTTTGAAAGAAGAGCACAAGAAGCAGGGCTCAAAATCAACACAAAGAAATCACATTACATGATAATGGGGAACACAAAGCAAGACGAAAACCAGGAATTAAGCGTAACAACAACGAAAGAAAAGCTAACCTTTAAAATAACAAATAGTTTGTCATATTTAGGTGTAGAAATAAATAGTGAAGGTAAACAAGAAACAGAAATACATAAAAGAATCCTGAGTGCCTCAAAGTGCGCAGGCTCCTTGAACCGGCTCCTACTAAATAAGAGTGTACCAAGAGCGGCTAAAACACGTGTGTACAAAACAGTGATCAAACCCATACTGACATACGGTAGTGAAACATGGGTGGTGACAAAAGCGGAAGAAAATCGACTACAAGCGTGGGAACGGAAAATACTGCGAAGAATATTTGGAGGTGTGAAGGAAAATGAGACATGGCGTAGAAGAACCAACAAGGAACTTGAAGAGTTATTTAAAGAAGCAAACATCACTACGGTACTAAAACAAAACAGACTGAGATGGTTCGGACATATAATGAGAAGAGGAAACCAAGAGCCCATAAGAAAAGCTTTGGATCAAGAACCCGAAGGAAGACAGAAAATAGGAAGGCCAAAGAAAACGTGGAAGAAACAAATAGAGGAGGACCTACAAGATGACGAGCTAAAAGAATGGAGAACGGAGATTCAAGAAAGGAAAATATGGAAGAAAAGAATTGAAGCCATATGGAAGAAAAGAATTGAAGCCATAGGCCAAAGTGGCCTGTAGCGCTGTTTTATATATATACATTGCTGTCATGCAGTTACTACAGCATCAACTAATATATTGTTATTCCAACTAAGAAGTCATCGAAACTTAGGTCTCATGTTTAGCGATAAAGTAAACTCCCGGTATAAACAAATAAAGAAGTTATTTTCTTGTTGTCGGGCAAAAAAGTGACTTGTACCTGAGTCAAATAAAGCTACGTACATAGGTGGTAGCTAAAATATGTGTACACTTTTGTACCTATAGTCAAATATAAATCCAATATTTATTTTAGGTTGGTTACAAAAGCTTACTGACCAAAGTACAAGCAGCACGATAAGCACAAATCAGGCATACTGTAAACTCTGTCGATCTACTTTACCAGCACACATAATGGACTTAAAAACATGCGTCAACAGTCAAATGCACATGAAAACTATGGAGAAATCTTGTATAATAAACAAACTAGATCAACTTGTCGTTTCAAATAATAGGTGTTTCAATATGATCTGACTGTTCTAAATTTTCCGCCATTTTAAACAAGTGTTACTGACATTTGAAATTTGACCTATGTAGTCTACACATCCAGTTTGTTCGTGCACCTCAACGATATCGCCGTCCTCCATATCCAACGAGGTAGCAGAATCAGATTCATTGATGGGGTAGCCGTCAAAACGAAAACGTACCGCTTCCATGTTCAGCCCCTGTAAGCAAATTACAACTTACTACATCGGCACGTTCTTTTACAATGTACAGTGAGTCGCGAGTATTCACATCAAATTAAAGCTTCCAATCACTTTCAATTCCATACGGCCCATAGTGGGTCACTGGCATTCATCTGATAACAGACGTTTTCAAAGACTTACCTCGTAGTCACAATACTTTTTCATCAGTTTGGACATAGGAGTGTTCTTCTGGATAATGACCTGCGTCGTGACGTTGTCCTGTCTCAACACCTTTAGGTTAATGGGTTCGGATACCGTTTTCTGTAAACGAGAAGCTTAGTTACTACAGGATTGCATTTTTTCTTAGTTTAGTAACTGATTTTGTAGTTGAACTGTTGATGTTTTTTATGACTACTTTTTTATGAAAATATAATTTTACAGATGTAGGCTAAGATGAAAATAGGTATCCAAAGCAGCACATGTTAATCTGAAAATATGCTTAAGTATCAAGCGAAATTCAGGCAGTATCGAAAATAATGGAAAGAACAAGACTAGGCAAAATATATTTAATAGTTATTTATGTACAGAGTCTTGTAAGTGTAATTTTTGGTGGAGGACGTTTGCAAGCATTCGAGACTACAAATACATAATACCAGCAAATGTGCATAAGACTTTCTGCACTGCCAGCACAATTTAAAAAAAACTAAATAAAAATGTAACTTATTAATGTCAAGTATTTGTTAGACACATTATTAAGTTGGCATTGAGGAATTATTTATACCCTGAGTTTACTTTATTGCTGAGCATGGGACCTACATTTCCATGACTACTTAGCTGTAATAACAATATATTAGTTGATGTTAGTAGTAATTGCATGACATAAATGTATAAAGGCGTTTACTTTAAAATTGAACAGGTACCCCGTGTGATTCGTGTTATACGTTTGGCAGTACTGAAGTGTTGTTGGTAGCACCGTCAGTCTATGTCAAATTCGAAGATAACATTAGGTTTTGTTTGTTATTTGATCTAACCTTCTAACCCCAATTTCATAAAGATCGACAGTGCCACCAACAATACACTTCAGTACTGCCAAACGTATAACACGAATCACAAGTGATACATGTTCAATTTTGAAATAAACGATTTTATACATTGCTGTCATGGAGTTTCTATATCATCAAATAATATATTGTTATTACAGCTAAGCAGTCATGGAAACTTGGGTTTCATGTTAATAAATGGGCGGGTGCAACCTTTTATCAACTCTGACGAAGAGAAATACACACCAGAGTAAAAAGAAAACTCCCACAAGACATTTACTTGAATGAAACTAGTAGTGATGAGGACTAACAGTGACTAAGTAACACTGGTGATAATTAAGCAAACAAGTTATATGTTCAGTTAGGTGCTATTTACCTTTCTGCTAATCTGTTATATTACTATATTTAAGATCAATACCATGTATAATAATTAATTGTTGAGCTGGTAAAATCTTTAATTCATAAAAAAGAGAAGGTTTCATGTTCAGCGATAAAGTAAACTCCTGGTATAAACAAATAACGAAGTTATTTCCTTGTAGTCATGCAAAAAAATCACATGTACATAAGTCGAATAAAGCTACTTCTATAGCTGGTAGCTAAAAAATGTGTACACTTTTGTACCTATAGTCAAATATAAATCAAATATTTGTTTTAGGTTGGTTACAAAAGTTTACTGATCAAATTACAAACAGCACGATAAGAAGAAATGAGGCATACTGTAAACTCTGTCGATCTACTTTATGAGGGTACATAATAGACTTAAAAATATTGTATAATAAACAAACTAGATCAACTTGGCGTTTCAAGTAATGTACATTTCACATAATGGGTGTTTCAATATGAGCTGACTGTTCTAAATTTGCCGTGTTTCTGATAATTGAAATTTGACCTATGTAGTCTAGACATAGAGAGATGAACGCTATACAGTACAACAACGCCTACTAAATGTGAAAATTTATTATAAAACTAATGGTTGGATTACAATCATGCAGAAAAATTACATACTATCTTTGAACGAAATTATGTTAAGTGAAAAAGCAAAACTGCAGGATTTGAAAAGCTGAAAGTATCCTGAAAAAGTTACTGTTCGGTGTGATTTCTGAGCATTCCAGGCAGTACTTTGAAAATGCGGATGGAAAATGACGGTGGATGGCAACATCGTTACTATTATTTTTTGCAACCATTAGATGGAATGTCATTCGACAACATATATGTTTCAGCATAATGGCGCCACTTGCCACACTGCGTGCGGAGCACGGGAGTTATTGCAAACGACGTTTCTTGGTTGCGCTATTTTCATTTTGATGACGTCAACTGGACTTACAGATTGTGCGATTTAGCACCGTTGGACTTCTTCTTTTGCGGTTTCCTTAAGAACAACTAACTTGGTAACCTTGCAACGATTTCTGAATTCAAACATAATATCTGGCGCTTCATCGACGAAATAGAGCCGGATTTATGTGCAAGTCATGAAAAACATTGCAAAAGAATGTTTGTCTGTCAGAGAACCAACGGCGGCCATTTGAAAGACGTTATATTCCATACATAATCCCCATGTATCAATTTCACAATAAATAAAACAATTAGAAATATTCCCATTTCCTATTTGACGTCTTATCAAAAAAATTAAACAGTCACTTCTTATTGAGACGCCCATTGTCACTAAACAGAAGAAATGTTTTGATATTAAATTAGCAATTCATATAGCTGTACACTGATCAATTTTAACTAATGATCATTTATGTGAAACATTGCGAGAACTCGGAAAGTAGGCCAAGGTACATTTTTGGCTCATTTATCTTTGCATAGATTAAAATGATCAAAATTCATTGCCAAGGTTGTCACGATTAGTACAAACGCAACCTAATAGATTTATTTCTCAAATTTGACTACATACACCAATTACTAAGATACCCGTTAGCTAATTATCAAGTTATCAAGTGTCATAAGTTCAATCAAAGGAGCAACGATTATATAACTGACAATTACTTACTGGGGGCTAGGCTCTATAAATCATATATAACTTTCAAATACTACGATAGAGCCTCTCGAAGTATCTGTTAACACTCCTAAAAAGTCCTCCGCAACAATAACTCGGTTAAAATCTAACCGTGGTAGATTTCTAGCCCATCTTGGCACGTTACATATAGTTCCCTCAGCCGTATGCCCTTATGGTGATGATTCTGTGTGTGACATTAATCATATACTTTTTGGTTGCTCCAAAAATAAGGATGGAAATGAGATCCTTTACAAGACATTGACAGACAGCAATATACAATTGCTAATTAACATTGCCCAGTTACTTTCACTTAATGAAAAATATATTTATGAATTAATATGTAACTATTTAATTAAGGTAGACCAACTAATTTAAAAGAATAATTTTCAATATTAAACATCTGTGGCAAATGGATTACTTCACTGCCGATTTCTCGATCACTCAATAATTTTATTTGTCGGAGCGGAAAGTAAGCATGCGTAAGCCAAAGCATGCCTTTTTATGTGTTTATTTCAGAGTTTTCATTCTGTTTTTACATTGTAATTTACCTTTAAGCTGGATTTATAAACTTGCCGTTCGCCGGCGTTCCCGTTCCCGTTGGCGTTCGCGCTGGCGTTCCCAATTTAAAAGTTCAGAAACCCGTAAGACCATTTATATCTACCGTCGGCGTTGCCGTTCGCTGTTGGGCTGCCGTTCGACTTGAATAAACTTTAACTTTTGTCCGAGGCCGCTCGTAGCACCGTTCGTAGCAAGTCTGAAGAGCCAATCAAAACGATTTTCAGCTGTCACGTTTTACGTCATATGTCAAATGCCATTCGGCATTCACTGACATCTGACAAACGCTTGCAGGTGGGTAGCTAGGTAAATATTTCAGTTTTTCAGTTTATTTATTTATGTCCTATCTTCTACACATCTTCTACAAACTGTCAAGTCATATGTCATATGACACATTAAATTGAGGTTATGATAGTTTTCGTAACGGCCAACGGCAAGTTTATAAATGGTCAATTTCGTTGCTACGAATTGCCGACGGCGGACGCCAGCGCGAACGCCAACGCCTACGGCGAACGGCAAGTTTATAAATCCAGCTTATTCCAGTAATGAAACTATAAAGAAACTTCTTCAATTTTGTGCAAGCTTTGGCGACCTCGTTTTCGAATCATCTGACCAACCTGGTTCAGTTCCGTAAGCAAAATAGACGCAAGTATTGTTAAAAAAAGCGCGTTTACCTTATTTTTGTCGTCCATTATTCTGTAATTGCACTTAGAAGTGAACCCACACGGTTGATTTTCCGTTCTTGCTTAAGCTGCAGAGCTCTCTCACAAAATGGCGCGCAGGTTGTTGCTGGGAAGTTTGCTTTTGCACTAGATTCTAGGGGAAAACTGTACTAAAACTTTGACAAAAGGTACTAAACGGCGGCAAATTCAAAAATTTGTAATAAATGTTAATATTTTATTAAACACTACAAAAACTAACATTTAAATCACAACAATTAGGAAAATATATCATTCAGGTTTTTGGATACTTAAAATGTAAGTTACTAAATTAAAAATTATTAATATCAGTCTCATATACGTGAGTTTTATATTTGGTTTTTTGTTTTGTCGCCATCGAGTATTGAACTAAGGCTTCCCTGTAATTTCTTTCAGAATTGCCATGTACCTATCCATATAAATAGTTTGGCATTTTTCCTTTTCCTAGTTGCATTTTATAGATGGTGTTTCTTACCTCCTTTCTTATTACGAAAGTGTGGATTAACTTTAAGCTGTTCCCCATACACCATCTGTTTGTTACATTAAGGGCAACTTGAGCTCATTTGGAGATTGTGCCCTCAAATTTCTCTCTGACTTCTACTACCAGGTCATCTGTGTAACCTTGTACGTTGAAGCAATCTTCGCTAAGTCAATGTAGGATGTTACCAACTACCAGTGACTCCTTGAGGCAGCCTCTAATGGCAGTCACTGTCACCTTGTCGGCTCCTATTGTGGTTATTACTCCGCTTTTTATCATGGCTTTGTGATCCAACCTACTATGGGTGCCTCAGTGCTGTTTTATTGCTGCATTTTGTAAAGATTCATATGTGGTGTTGTTGAATGCACCAACCACAAATATACAAAGGAGAGTCTTTTTATTGTCGTTAGCCTTTTCAACATTTCTTGCGAGGCAATGCAAGGTATTAACTGTAGATTTTCCCGGTTGGTAGGCGAATTTTTTATGGTAGAGTAAATGAGAGCATCATATATTATGTTGTTGTCCACTACTTTTTTCATCAATTTTATGAAAAAGGAGGTTAGACCAGTGGTACGTACTACATGGTCCTTTATTTAATATTATGCGACCCTAAAATAAAGCATAAACTTGTTATAAACTGATCACTATTATTTAAGGTTTTAAGTAAAATAGACACCTACTTATATCTATCTTTCTTTATAGTTGCGGCCCTTCAACATTTATTCAAATTCATATGTAGTTCTCGGATTCTTTCTAGTGAGTACCTCTGTGTTAGGCTAATGGGTCTAAAAGATTTAGATTGTTTGTCAGGACGATTTTCTGTCTTTGGCATGAAGATGACGTTTACTTCTCTCCAGATAGGTTTTTGGCGGTTTTTGGTATATGTAACTTAGAAGTAGCAAAGTCCTTTTACAACAGAGTTGTGACTACCAAGGACTCTACCTAACTGAAAAAGATCTTGTCTAAGAGTTCACATAAGCAATCAGCTAATTACAAACGTGAGGATGAAACGTTTTCTACCAACATTAAGGAGTCAGCAGAAGTACTAATAAATACGGATTTTCCAGGCTGTTGTGTGAACATTCTTCTAACATGGGTAGTAGCCTCCAATTCAATTTGTGGTGAGAACTAGCAAACCGTGGAGAGAGAAAAAGTAACCTGAGCGAACAAAACTTTTCAATATTTTAATTGCCAGGGCTGTTTGACATCTTCCCAACTCTCCTATAATGGGACTTGGATAGGTTGTTATCTCATCTTGTATGACTTTACAGGATGTATAGCTTATAGATACATCCGAGAGAGCTGAAGGGAAGTAAATATGGTTTTCATACCTTAACTGTGTCATAGAGAACACTTCCTAGTTAAGTCTTATCATCCCAATAACCTAACATCCTTTTTTCTGAAGGTGCTGGGAAGGTTATGAGATAAGGAATTAAGAACTGTGCAAACTATAATCCACTGCATCCCAACCAACACACACCTACATCCCATAGAGATCTACCGACTCCACCCTACATCTTGTGGTAAGATGTTTAGGAGGATCGTTAGGTAATAAGATGTCTACTATATAGGTGTATTCATAGAAGTATAGTATTTCCTTTTTGGATATGTCTCCAACCATAATGCGCATCTACTTTATTTTGTAGCTCGGTCTGCGATTTAATAGATTATATTTTTTAGACAAAGATCGAATGTCTTGTACATATGGGTTTAGAATACCATAGTTCATCACATATGAGCATAGCGTTAGAACAAGATGCCTTGTGCTGGGACGTTGTAGTTGCATATTTACAATCATGAGTATAACAAACAAGAGGTTCTTTAAATTTTACTCGAATCTAATTACATGAAAATAATGATAGATATTGTGTACAAGATAGAGCCAAAAAGAGAGAAATGATGGAAAAAAAGATAGAGAACATACAAACAACGTATGAGCACAAAAACACTAGAAACTTCTACCAAAAAATAAAGATGGAAAAGAAAGGGTATGCACAAGCCATAGGGTTGAGAAATGATAAAGATGAATTATACCTAGACGAAAAACAAATGGTCAACATCTGGGCAAAGCACTTCAAAAATACCGTTTGGGAACCTACAGACAATGAAGAGATTCAAGATAACAAACCGTCGAATTATAAAAACCAAGTAGAAATACCCAATTTTGAAGAGTTCAAAAAAATCCTTAGTAAGATGAAGAATAATAAAAGTGCAGGATCGGACGAAATTGTGGCGGAACTAATTAAACATGCAGACGAAGATCTAACTAAGAGAGTATATGATATGTTATCAGAAATCTGGAAGAGGAAAGGAATGCCGAAGGAATGGCACACGGCAATGATCTGCCCGATATATAAAAAAGGTAATACACAAATGCCGGAAAATTACAGACCTATAGCCCTATTAAACATCGTTTATAAGATTTTAGCACACCTAGTCAACAGCAAACTACAAAAAATAATAGACGGTAAAATTGGCCAATATCAAGCAGGTTTTAAGAAGGGTAGGTCAGTAATTGACCATATCTTTGTACTAAACCAGATTCAAGAAAAATGTAATATAAAAAATATACGGATATATGCACTATTTATCGATTTTAAAAATGCGTACGATAAAATCAAACGAGACGAAGTATACAAAGCAATGAAGGAGATGGAGATCCCAGAAGAGTTAATTTGGTTGGTGAGGATGACGCTAACAAACACAACAAATAAGGTAAAATATAGAGGACGAGAATCTAATGACTTTCAAAGCAACATAGGACTAAAACAAGGCGACTCACTCTCAACAACACTCTTCAATATAGTTTTGGAACAGGTATTCAGAAGAAGCAAAATCAAACTGAATATCCTTAAAAATTCACACCAGGGACTTGCATACGCGACGATGTGGTACTACTTTCTAGAACCAAAGAAGAGCTAAAAATCATTCTTAAAAACCTAGAAAAGCAAGCCCTTGCAGTTGGACTACAAACAAATGAGAAGAAAACGAGCTACATGAGTTTAGGTAATAAACCTCAAGAAGACCAAGGCCTTGAAATTACTTCGCTAGATATGAAGAGGAAATACAACTTCAAACTAACTGATAGTGTAGTGTACTTAGGTGCCGAAATATCCAGTGATGGTAACCATAACAAAAACATTCTAAGAAGAATTGCTGCGGCATCCAAATGTGCTGGTGCGCTGAATAGTATTTTAAGAGCGAAAGACCTTTCGAGAAATTTAAAGTTGAAACTATATAAAACAGTGATCAGACCGATAGTTTTGTTCGGGAGTGAAGCGTGGGTTTTGACAATGGAGAACATCAAGCGTTTGGAAATATGGGAGAGAAGAGTGCTAAGAAGGATCTTTGGAGGAATCAAGGAAAATGGAAGTTGGAGAAGGAGAACTAACGCGGAGCTGGAAGAATTATTTCAAGACACAAGTATAAAAGTGAAAGTACAACAAAGCAGATTACGATGGTTAGGGCACATTGGTAGAATGGGAGATGAAGAATTAACCAGGAAAATATTCAAAAGTGAACCGGAAGGAAGAAACAGAAAGGGAAGACCGAAGAAAACTTGGTGGGACTGCCTCAAAGAGGACATAAAGGAATACAAATTAGAGAACTGGCAGATCCTAGTACAGAATAGGGGACTATGGAGAAAGAAGATCCAAGCCATAGGCCTTTAGGCCTGCAGTGCTGTCATATATATATATTGTGTACAATAATTTGCGTTCTAAAATGATTAAGATAAGAAAACCCTTTTCATAATTATCATTTAATGCAGTTAGTGCATTAATCAACTGAATAATAAAGAATTGGAAATTACCATTAATTTTGCGGTTTTTATAGAGCTACTGTTGGCTGCTTCCTGCATCTCATTTGGCAATTAATTTAAATTACTGTATGGTATTTTCTGTGTTTTAAGCAATACTTCAATAAAAATTCTTTAGTTTAAGTAGGTACTATTCTTACACCTAAAGTTGGTATAAGTCAAGTAGGTGTAGTTCGTAGCTTCATGATCATGTGTTTAAAATATCTGACCAAACTAGACATCTTAAACCATGCGATGCAAGCTGACACAAAGGTAACCTTGATTGTAAGGAAAATGCTGTAGAGGATACTGTTGATAAAACGACTAACAGTACAGTGGGTTCTACAGTTTGTGCAGTACAGATCTGTACATATTAGTGTCAAAAGCACCACAATTAACGAGACGAGGCGGCAGTTTGCCAACACTACTGTGAAATTTAGTTGTGAACACCATAACCATCCTGATTAATAGCAAATATGTACAAGTGCTATGCAACTTAATACAAACAGCACTTAGACTAAGTGAATAATGGTGCACGGAACACTCCTTGTTGCAAAACTAAAGTCATCTGCTGTAATACTTTATGTACGTACACAAATAGCAAGCTTCAGTCCATATGGAAAATAGAAAACAATTTTAAAACAAATGAAATAACTGAAAGCATATTAAATTAGAATTTTTTGGCAATGCACTATATGTAGTAATAGCCCAGGCATAATAAATTTCTACCTAAAAAAAAATGTAGTTCTAATTTTTGGTATGAATGTTTCTTAGTAGGTCCTCTAGAAGCGACCCTTTAAAATTCCCCACATTTGGGGTGCCGGCGTAGTATCGAGGAGGAATTGGCAATAGTTAAAAAACATATTTTGTTTTGTTTTGAACACGGCAAAAGGTCATTAAGAAAAGTTGTTTACAATTTAAAATTATGGTGTCATGCAAAATTTTAGAAATATCGAATGACTTATGAAACCATGTTTATTAGAAGAAACAACAAAATTGTTTCATATCATACACACGGCTTCATAAAAGCAGGCCAATATTTCTGAAATTTTGCAGTGAGCTATAATTTCAATAACTATTTCTGATAACATTTTTCTATAATATGAACGGATAAGGTACTTTATCCTGATACTTTCCAATAAAAATTTGGTTTCTTCTTGTGCTTTTTGCTCCAAAAACCTATGACGTCGGCACCCCAGAGATGGGGACTTTTAAAGAGTTTCTCATACATTATTGTTTTGAGGTTTCCTTTAAAATTTGTCTAATATTCCTGAGCTATAAGCTTTTTAGAGCAGGGATGAGCAACCTTTTTTTACAATGGGCCAGCTACAAATTGAAAAATGTGAAACGAGAAAGTGTGGCAAGCCGTGGGTTGCTCATTCCTGTTTTAGAGCAATATCATTATATTCTTTTGTTTAAAAGCTTTTAATTTCAAAAAAACTTAATGACAATAATCTATGTATTACTCTTATACATCCCAATTATTAATGTTTTTCTTATTTTGTTTTTTGTAATGGTAACACTAACTACAATAATGGAGGTTTGCCTGTATAATAACTTGTGCTATTATACATTCGTGAAAATAATAAATTTATTATGATGTTATTACTAACAACTATGATCAGTTCAAGCCACAATTTTTCTTCTGTGGCCTACAATGGAATACAATATCATTAGCACCTCACACTTGACTCTACCACAATATTGTGTAAAGTAAATAAAAAAACTTCATATGGGTACCGAGTGGTCACTAGCACGACTCAGCATAGCAACTTCAATGTTCAATCTTAAATGTTAAATTATTTGCTTCCCTAATTATTTTAAACTAAAGTTCATAACTCTTTTTGTAGAGAAAGAAATTCCTACTGAATCTTCAAATTCCAACTAGCAACATGATGGACAGAATAATACATAAGTTTGAGACTAGAGGTACAATATTAAATAGTTGTGTGATAATTGCATTCAAAACTTATATCAAAATGAGAAACAGAACTTGCATTGAATACATTTTAACGAGAACAGAATAGGTTTTAAACGATTTTCTTAAAAGTGGCAATTTTCAATTCATCAATTTCTCTATTTCCAAAAAAATGGAAATTTTGTAACAATGGTATACATAGATGCAGTATTTTTTCTCTACAAGAAAGTTCTCTACACTATAGATGTAAAATAATTAGAGGGCCATATAATTGAACATTAATAAGTATTTAACAATGAAATCGCTACACTGCTTCGCACATGTTTTACAAGGAAAACGAGTTATGTATTTGGAAATTTAAAAAAATGTATATTAATTTTAGCACAAATCTGAAGTTATTTAGATATACTATAGATCAGTGGTTCTTAACCTTTTTTTGGTCGACCTTAAATACAAAAATCTTTGAAGCCTGTGATCTTAGTGGTTTTATACTAATATGCCAAGCGATTAGTATTGCGTTGCAATATTGACAGGCAAAATTGTATACAGCACTAAACACTATTTTATGTGAAATATTTGGAAAAGATAGATATCGTGCTTTAAGGCAGGCACATTTTGTATAGCTATTCGTAAATTAATACATTAATTATTCCAAACAACTTATTGAATTTGCATTCCCATGGGGTTTCATTAGGTCGATTATTTTTCATATATTCATATTTATTTTTAAACATCAACCTATGTAACTTAGTTGCAGATATCACCATAAGAATAACGATATTAGTATGCATAAGTGACTATCCTGGTGTTGAATTTTTGAAGAAATATCACTTATACGTGGGCCATGAGGCAAAAAAATCCTCTGTTAGAGTTCAGTTAAATTCAACTTGTGTGATTATTTCTAATGCTTTTCATTTAATTTTTAAATCCTAAAATTATTCATAGTCACGTTTGATGCTATTTCAATACAATTACTCTTATTAACAACTTTAGCCTAATTTAAATCAAAACAGCACCAAATGTCTAATAAATCTTTACTACCCATCTAGTTAGCATTCCGTGGGAACCTGATTCATATCCTACGGGAAAAACACCTGGTCATTCCAACTGATCAACCACACAGCCCCACTTGTCAACATCTTCACGAATGGAGCATCAATTTTTTTAATTTAATTTTTAAGAGAAAAATCATGTTAACCATCCGAGACATCAGATGTAACTATTAAGTGCAACTTGTATCAAACTCAGTGAATATAATCTCAATATTAAAAACAAAGCATCTCACATTTATTAAGAATCCCAAATATAAGTATATTGTGGTATAAAATGCTACACCGCATCAAAAATCCACCCTGTCTCACATAAATAAGTCGTTAGGAAAGATAGCTCAGCGTTTTTAACTTCATTTTTCCCAGATAGTTCTGCCCAAACTCCTTGTTAGACTCATTCAAGCAAATCTTTCTTTCAGTATTCCATCACCTTACAATTCGAGCAATTCTTGTAATCCAACTGAGCCATCTTCCATGCCATGAAAATTAACTGAAATGGATTTTTAAAACAAATACATATATTTTTCAATTTGGACCTTTTGTGGAAAACAATTTTCCATTTTCTTTTCAAGGTTTCTTAAATGGTTTGTAAAGTAGACATGGGCTCTGCGATGACAGTAATAAAAATAATTTTAGAAAACAGAACATTTCTTGCTTTTTTATTGAATTTCATGGGGACATCTCGCAACTCATCCAAAAAGCCCTCGCGACCCTGAGTCACAACCTGAGGTTAAAGCTGGTATGACACGATACTAAATTTATGCAAAAATTTACTAATAAAGTTTTTCATAAATTAATTTAAAAATTTTTGCACGTTGATACAGAAAATTCTATAAGAAATTTACTGGTAAATTTATGCGTAAATTATTTAAAAACACGTTCTAAATAATCTGGCCGTAAAAATAAAAGTGTTCGTAAATCTGCGCAGATGATAAATTCACACTAGTTAGAGATTTAGATACACAAGTTTTAAGTGAATGTAATGCTGTTGCTGCCAAATATAACTATTCATTGTCTCTACTATCACCCATGATAATTGAAAGGGAATTTAATAAACTCAAGTCACTATTTAATTAACGCCACTGGTGCAACGTTTTAGGTTATGTTTGTGTTTACCTGGTCCAAATACAAATTCTGCTAACTTTACTGCACATAAAATATAAATATTTCTGAAATGTTTTACTACTGTGCAGGTTTACAAGAAGAATTACGAAAAATATTGAATACGTTGCTACGTACCATTTTCGGGTTACGAAAAATTTCAGGAAAAATTAACTTGTAAAAAAAAGTACTCTTATTTTTCAAAATACACAAAAATGTTAATTGGAAGTATTTGTTATAACATATCTATTAATAGCTATTTAAGTAACAAGGAATGTAAGGACCTATTAATATTTGAGGTAGGCAAGTACAGGCCAAAATGTTAATAGACGATACATTCCGAGTTATCTTATTATATTTTTCCCGCTGCTTATCGAAATTTTCTTAGATTTTTGAAAAAATCATTTGGTTTGTCACCTGTCACCAGGATTACTTTTCGTGAGTCGTGTTACCTGTGAGTGTCACATGTCACATAACAACTTGCAATTTTTAAACAAAACGTCTAAATCTGCATCTTGCTTTGCTAATTTTATTATCCTAGGAACGTAATAGTAATATTAAGTTCCGTTGTCAAGAAAAAGCAGCAAACAAATATAATCACCGATTTACACGTTTTGTTACTAAGGCTGTATCACTGACTTACATGATCAGGAGCGGGAAATAGTTATTTAAAAAACAAGTATGTTAATGAGAGCGATTAATAACCGAGACATTTTAATGCGCGAGCGTCAGCGAGCGCGTTAATTGTAGATATTATTAATCGCCGATTAACATACGAGTTAGTTAGAATATTTTTCCGTTGATCATACATTATTAATTTGAAGAAAATCTAATTTTGTTCCATGAAAAGAATTTGACACTTAAAGTTTTGACATTAATGGTACCGGGTGACCATAAATGGTTGTGATTTTTTTCTTGGGTTGGCACTGTTTATGTTGGTGACATTGTAAGTCTATGTCAAATATGAGGTTAGTAGGTTAGCTTTTGAGTCAGTTTGTGTCAAAACTGACGCAAAACCTAACCTGCTAACCTCGAATTTGACATAGACTTACAGTGCCACCAACATAAACAGATTTTTAAAATCGTTTATTAATAAAAAACCATTCATTAATAAGACGATTCTCTATACATTAATGACACCCATAAATAATAATAATAATAATAATAATAATATGCCTTTATTAATTACAAAAAAAGAATACATACGTTAACAAAAAAAAAAGAATAAATAGTGAGTAGGACGGAGTTCAGCTGCAGAATGCAGAAAAAAATTCTGCAGTTGCTCTACCACTTAACCCTATTTTGAAGTATTTAAATCCAGCTTTACATTGTGTTCCCTGTTCATATTCAAATTCAGTAAAGTTTATAAAACAAATAAAGATAGTTATATTAGTTATTTTTTATCATTACGTAGAAGATTATTGATCCGTGACCGAAAACAAGAAGTCGGAGTTAATTTGAGGTCTCGGGGTAAGCCATTATACCATTTTGCAAAATTATATACAAAAAGGCGTTTTCCAAACTCAGAGCAGCATAATGGAATACTGACATTGCCCCTAAACCTCAAATTCAAGTTATGTACATCCGTACGAAATGATATCTTATTATACAGATATGGAGGAGTTTTATACAAAATAATTTTACGATATAGACATGCACAATGGAATGATCTCCTATTGAACATATTTAACCATTTAACGTCTTTTAATTTATACGAAATTTTATTATATATTCTTATACCAAAGATAAGACGTAAGCACGCATTTTGTAGTTTTTGTAACCTGGCTTTGTCCTGTGCATCAATACATGGTCCATACACTACTTCGCCATAATCAACCTGAGATAGAACTAGATTATTACATAAAATGGTTTTGACTTGTGTGTTAAATAGGTGACGATTTACAAATATTGATTTTAAATTACAATATGCTTTTTGCATACATTTTGATATATGTTTTTTGAAACGTAATGTCGAGTCAAGAATTACACCTAAGTTTTTAACACTGTCAACAACAGGTATTGGATTATTATTTATTTTAAAAATCATTTGGTTTTTTGCTATTTCAATTTGAGCCTTTTTACCAAAGAATATGACCGCCGATTTGTCCCCGTTAAGCCTAAGTGCATGTTGATGCGAAATGGCAGCTAGCTTTTCCAGATCTTCATTTATACGCTTATTTGCAGTAATAATGTCTTAAATATTAAAAGAAAAATAGATCTGCGAGTCATCAGCGTAAAAATGAGATGCACAAAAGTTTAACGTAGATGGGAAGTGTGAGATATAGATTGTAAATAGAAGAGGCCCAAGAATAGATCCTTGTGGAATGCCTGTTGTATTGCTGGAAATTTTTGATAACTTCATAGCCACTTTAACGGCTTGCGAGCGATTTGATAAATAGTTTCTTAGTAAAGAAATTGCATTTGGCAAACAACCTATGTAATGGCAAATAGACAACAGAATATTATGATTAATTGTATCAAATGACTTGGAGTAATCCAACAAGATAAGAGCAGTTACTTTACCTATATCCGTAGCTGAGATAATGTCATCAGTTATATGTAGAAGCGCTGTAGCACAGCTATGTCCCTTTCTGAAGCCAGATTGTGTAACAGGCAAAATGTTATTCAAATTCAAGTGTTGGCGTAGCTGCTGCTCCATGACTTTTTTCAGTACTTTGGATAATACAGGTAAAATACTGATCGGTCTTTAATCTTTCAACTCTACTGGAGGATTGACTTTTGGCACAGGTGTAACAACAGCACGTTTCCATATATTAGGAAAAACTGAATTAATTAGACAGAAATTGATTAAGTGTGATATAACTGGCAAAAGAAATGGAACGCATAGCTTAATGATTTGAATACTAATACCATCATATGCAGTAGCAGTGCTTGTAATGGACGAGATAATGTTAAGCATTTCAATTTCTCCAACTGTTGTGAATTTAAAAAATAATCTAACAGTTTCTTTCACATTATTATTATAATATGATAATAACGTCATCACCAAAATATCCACAATCAAATGGACAAGTGGAAAAAGCCATTCAGACAGTAAAAAATACTCTTAAAAAATGTTTAACAGAAAAAAAGGATCCATATCTGGCATTACTGGATTTGCGTAATACCCCTTTAGATGGTTACCATTCACCAGCAAATATTTTGATGAACCGTAATTTGCGATTCATATTACCGCAAACAAATCAACAGTTCGAACCTAAATTAATTAACAAAGGAAAATTTGATAAGTTCCTAGATAACTCACAACTACACCAAAAAAAATATTTTGACAAAAGGGGAGTAAAGGTACTTAGAAATCTAGAGGAAAATTCTCATGTAATGGTACAGGTACTTCCTAAAGGGTTGTGGGAAAAAGGGAAAATTCTGGAGAAAGTAGGTATCAGATCGTACAAAATACTACGGGAAGATGGCTCAACCATAATTCGTAATAGAAAATTTGTTAAACCGATGAATAAAAGTTGTAAAGTTGAACCATCTCAAAGTAGTTCTACGTTATGTGGACAGACTGCAAATCAAAATGTAAAAGATTACAAGCACATTGAGGTCGAAAGTGAAGTAGAGTATAATAATCAAAGACCCTCTACGAGTTTAAAGGAAGATGTGCCTGATAACAACAGGAACATTACACGTTCAGGCAGAATTGTTGTAAGGCCTGCTTTGTTAAATGATTATGTTTAGTTTTAGTTGTAACTTTGTAAAATGAATTTGTGTAAATAAAAATGTATGTAGCTAATGTAAAACTTAAGTTAGTAATTCATTTAAATATTGTAACGTTTGAAATTAGCTTAAGAAATAGGATGTGAGATAGGCAACACATTGTACATACACAAGCTTTGTAAACCAAACGTGTGTAATAAACAGTTTCCATCCAGAGCTCCTCCAGTGCACATCATTTATGTTACATATGGTAAGTCGGAAAAACAACGATCATGTAGTTTAATTTTATCTGTCTTAAAAAAGATTGGTTTTCAAACAAATAAAAAGAAAGAATAAAAAATTGAAACGAAAACACTGTTAACTAACACGCACGTGGTTCAAACTAGAGACCTTTCATAGTAGCTTAGTTGAAACAACAGTGACGAGTGACAGAACTCAATAGAACTGACAGATACAGTTGACAGCACAGAACAACACCTACACACTCTATATAGATTTAAATAACCACACTAGGATAAAGACTGTAATTATAATTAGCATCGTAATGGAATGCATCAAGATTTAAATCAGCTTGCAGTGTTCGTCTGGATCGAACAGTAAGTACTCCAACGGTTTCTAGTCTTGCTTGGTTGACAGACGACAGAACGCACGGTTACCGGTCAGCGCAGCCAACGGCTTAGCGCTAAAATCCCTGTGACACAAAATCTAGTGGGATAAGCTTGCCTGGTTAATAAAGCACTCTAGTAATGTCTATGACGTATTCTGAATTTCCACCCATTGAGTTTTCCATCGGAATTTTAATACCTCTAATGTTCTCTCGCGGAAGGCACGTTGGGTTGAAATGACAGAATTGGTTAAATTGCTAGTTATCTGTATACAGAGTGGTGGCGGAAAATGTGAACAAAGGTAATCAAATGAGTTGGAATACAGTTTATGGGCTTCGTATACGTTAGACAGAAATAAACATATGATTTAAAATGTAGTATCCTAGGATTCAGTGTTTTCTGAAAACGAAACACCTTCATTCTGCGGATACTAGATGTTAATCGCATATAATTATTTTTTATTATTTTTTTAGTTCAGCTTAAAATTCTAGAGAAAATTTGTCTCTTGAACTAACACTCTATTTTGTACCGTTTTTGTAAAATTTGTAATTTTTTGACAAATGCTTAAAAATTTAAAATCAAATTTTTGGCTAATTATAAGATCACTGTAAAAGGAAGTTGTGTGCGTGTATCACACCAGATTTTTTATCATCCATTTATCAGAGTGTTTTATTCCTGATACAAGTTTCTACATCTTCTCAAACTACAAATGCACTTGCCAAAATGTAAATATATTCGTATACAGGGGAGGTTCAAAAATATTAAAATGGTTCAAGAATAAAGTACCCTTATTTTTCAAAATAGACAAAAATGTTATTTGAAGAATTAAAAGTAGGTGTCAAACATAAAGTCACAGTTACTTGCTCCGAAAACATTTTTTTCTTGTTTCTCCTATTTTTTTCTTACCAAGTTGTGTATTACCAAATGAAATACTTCAAAGTTAACTTATCAACGGATACGATAAACGTGTACTGTCAAACCTGAGTTTCCCCTCACTTAGCAACCAGGATATTACGTGATTCGAAATCAGTGCAAGCAAATTTCATTTTTGTGTCAAATTTTTAAATAATTAATAACAAACGGACCAAATAACAATTTAAAATCAATTGTAATTTTTTCCGTTGATCGTTTATTTAGGGGTTTCATTAATGTATAGAGAATCGTCTATTAATGACCCTTATTAATGAATGGTTTTTTAACTAGTATGTTAATCGGCGATTAATAATATTTACAATTAAAGGGCTCGCTGGCGCTCGCGCATTAAAAGGTCTCAATTATTAATCGCTCTCATTAACATACTTGTTTGTTAAATAACTATTAATAGATATGTTATAACAAATACTTCCAATTAACATTTTTGTGTATTTTGAAAAATAAGAGTACTTTTTTCTTCAATCATTTTCATATTTTCGAACCTCCTTCGTATAGAAGTAGGATATTTACATTTTTGCAAATGCATTTTTAATTTGAGAAACTGCAGAGGTTTTAATGGACAATAAAATGTTCTGATAAATGGATATATGAAGGACACTATAATATTATAAGCAACAATCAAACGTGATTAATTCTGTCAAACAAACGGTGGTACTGTAACAACGCAAAAACTTTGTTTAATCACGTATATTATAAATGGCACAAGTCTTCAACTAGAAAACGACGAAATATTAATAATTGTGAATTGTTGCTATAAAGTAGTGAAAATGAATAAATGGATCCCATACGACATATGTCACTGAAATGGGAGAAAATCCTCTTTCTCATAATGTCACAGCTAACTATGAGTTCCATATAAAAGATACAACTTTCTATGTTATAATCCGAATATAGAAACTTTTTGGACAACGCATTACGCCACTGAATTATTATGAAAAATAAATAATATTAATACTACTTACGGGAACTTGAAAAGTTTCTTACCTATTACCTCACCTTAATAGTTTAATTTATTATTATTCATTTTAGATACACATTTTTCTAACTTTCTGTGCCGCCTGAGCGATATGTCCAAAATCAAAGTTGGGTGTTGTGACCAAAATCAAACTTGGGCGTTATGATCAAGTTGGGCGTTGTGGCCAGAATCAAAAGTGGGCGTTGTGACCAAGTTGGGCGTTCTCACCCAAATCGAAATTGGGCGTTGTGACCAAGTTGGGCGTTGTGACCAAAATCGAAAATGGGCCTTGTGACCAAATTGGGCGTTGTGACCAAGATCGAAATTGGGCGTTGTGACTAGTGATGGGCATAACCGGACAATTTTCATAACCGAATTATTTACATTCGAATGATATTAATAACCGAATGATTATTTGAATAATCATTCGAATAAATTTTTGCTCTCGATTCGTTTCGATTAAGTCAGCCGGTTTGCCGGTTGGCAGTTCACCGTCATCTGCATCGACATCGGTTCACCGTCATCTGCATCGACATCGTAACTTGCAGATAGCAGAGGAACCAAAACATAATATGTACGGTCGGCACCTTAGAAATCGGGACACATAATATGTTCTTCTAATCTTTGGAGTATTCTTGCTCCGGTTACTTCATTAATGTGAGATGGCATTTCATAATTGACAAACAATAAACAATCTGACGTAACAATTAAAACCATAATAACTGTAAAACCCCAGTTTATACACTTAAAAAATACATGCAAAATATATCATAATAGTGTGTAGTACCCGATTTCTAAGGCGACGACCGTACATTATGTGTTATGTATTGGAAATTAAGAGGTATTTATTAAGAAGTGTAGAAAGAAAGAAATATGCGGGACTGCTTGCTAATCGCAATAAAAACAGTCGTAAAACGTTTATCTTTATCGATCGGGCGGGTTAAAGGCAAAGCCTCTTGTTTTTAACCTTTGGAGATGTAAGCAAATAAAAAATTGTTTTATAGCTTGATGCGTTTGCAGTTTTTAGGCGTTCAGGTTTCAGGTCCCCAGAATTTGATATTTTTTATGATAGGAGGTAGGTACGCGATAACCAAATGATGTTTTCAGTACAACCTGCTTTGTTTATGAGTTATGACGTATTTATATTTGTTGAATTTTGAGCACTGCGTAGGTCGCTGAGATATGGCACGTAGTACCTTTGAATAGAGGTTTTATATTCAAAGCGTAGTACGTATCAGCATGAGGTTATTTTTAATTCGAATACTTGGAACAAAAACCAAGTTACATAGGTTATTTCAATAACCATATAACCGGTTATTTTTCATTCGAATAAGCCCATCACTAGTTGTGACATAGGGAAACGCCAAGGGTAAATTTTGCTTAACCCTCCAGTACCCGTTCAAAATTCTAAGACATCAGTACCCGCACCGGTCTCGCAGACCGACACCCTCTGCCACCTCCATAAAAATAGTGAGATATCTTTCTCATAAAATCTGCCATGACTATAATAATGTTTTAGTATAACATTGTTACTAAAAATGCAGAAAATACTTCCTTCTCCTTACATTGGTCGTATATCAAAGGTAAAAATAAAAACAACTCGGGTACCCGCTTCGGTCTCTGAAACCGAAATTATAAATAACTTTTAAACCACTGCACGCACGAACTCAAAACTGCATACGGATCTTCAATGGCAATATATAGGAAGGTAGTGAAATGGGCGGTAAACTAACGCTAGCACATTAAGTAATATACTGCATCATGTGTTTGCTCGGTCTCACAGACCGTAAACGGGTACTGAAGGGTTAAGGTCAATGAGGGCCATAGATGTCCTGGACTCGCAGTGATGCATTTATTGGATATCGTTTCTTGTGTATAAAATGCATTTATTTACATCATGTTATATATCGACCTACATTACTCACTTTTTACTATATTACAATTCATAATTCGTTTATTAAGGCGTGATATTCTGAGATTTCGTATTTATTTAGCCATTGCTTTGAAAAACAAAGTTTCTGCTTTGAAGTTTAACTGTCTAAACAGCAATTGCATTAATCTATAATGCTGTGCAAACAATTTTATGAGATTTTATTTGTATTGACGAATAAACTCTTTATTTCTATAATTGATACAGGATTTCAAAACATACAGAAATAATTCAAGTTAAATTTGAGTACTCTCCTGGATTCTGTATCACTATACCAACAAATTTATTGAATTATAAATTCAACCCTACAAATTTGACAGCTTTAAGATGGTATAAGGTATAAGTAGGAAATCAAATACGGCTGAGGCTGGCAAATGTCAGGAACATGCATGATACAGTACAGTGTGATTCATAAGTATGGTCATTAAATTTAAGAGTAGTTAGAGAACATTAAACAGAACAACTTTGCATACACTATATATCAAAAATTAATAATCCACAAGACATTAAAAAATTTAATTGCTTAAACTGATCTAAAGTTACTGCATTCAATTTTTCTGAACATAACACAGTTCGCACAGTTCAATAATCTTAGGCACAGGTGGTTGCGATAAGACCAAATTTGGGTAAAATACAGGAGCAAAAAGCAGTTGTTTGGGTATTTCAATCGCACTTGGAAAGAATTTAATATACTCTTATCAGATTTACTAATAAAGATTTTGGTGTTAGCCAGTAATTTTCAAAAGTTTGCTGAAGCCCTACTGCAAATATTTTACCATATACAATTAATTTTTAGTACCATGCACGTCTACCGAGGTCAGTATAGATTCATTTAATTTAATGGCCATAAATGCATGCATACTTAACATATAGTCCAATCTATATATATGGGACAGTAAATTTGAAAAGTGTAAAGCAAAATGTGATGCATTTTAGGAGTTGAATATGAATGTTGGTGTATATGTTTTCTTGGGCAAATGTCCCACATTTGCTATGGATGGTTAGAAAACATCTGTATATAATAGGTAGTAATCTAATTTACGCAACTAAATGCAGTGTACTTATTTATAAGTTTGTGGAGCAGTTACTGAAATAGAACTTAAAATTTATGTACGCATATAGATTTTAGAATTGTTACTTTTTAATTGAGTTGGATACAGCCGTGAGCAGACACGATTTTTAGTGGCGGCGATAAACAACTCGTTTTACAAGCCTTATCCCATGTACCTGATTTTTGGAAAGAAGAGTTAAAGTGACCAACAAATATTAAATAAGGAGTGCATACTTAAAACTGAGAACAAAGGGCGGTAGTGACTAAATTAAGCAAATTGAGAAGTGGACTGTTTCCAATATGAGAGAAGTCTGTTCGAGTGATAAGCGTGTTTGGGCGAGTGTCAATAAATTTAAATGCGAATAAAGGTGTGCGTAAGGCAATCGTGAAATTCTGTAGGATTTATTCAATAGTTACTTACATATGCCACAAATATTGGGTAGCAGATAGAAACCTCCTTAAGGGATATTTTTATTCAGGAAAATAAATCAACCCGGCCTACCGCAGATTCTAGGGGCTTCCTGATCCAGGAAGCTAGCACCTGAAAGGGTTCCTTGTCCAGGGATACGGATGAAGTCCACAATGGCAGAAAGGAGAAGCCTTGGTACGGCGGAACTGGAAAAAGTGGCAGTTAAGCGGTTTTCCCGCTGCAAGTACACCAAGACTGTGATGGCACAGAAACTGAGCTACGTCGATAGGCATCAGCATTTGACTAACATAGCATCATAGCAAAGTGTTGCCTAAACCATGAATAGGGATCAGAAGTACATGCTGGCCATATACTACACCTGAAGATTTCTCCAATTGTAGCAGTTGCTGTTCCATTGGACAAAGAAGTTGGGAGGCTAAAGAGTAGATCTGTACCAGCACAACTACTTATCCACTATAATATATTCCGGCGTCTTTTGGTTATGGTCAAGTATGTGTGTTTCTGCTTGAGGAAATCCTTTGGCGATGGGCAGATGGCAGCGGATGAGGCATAATGCAGCTATATCCTAATCAGATGTATACACAAAGGTGAGCATAGGAGAGTGGTCGCTTATGTAGCTAAATGAGGTAAAAGTGCGCGTTCGGCAGCACCTGTGGTGACAAAGCAGCCCTATTCAAAGGAGCGGTGCTGTCTCCAATTCAGGAAGAGGGTTAGAAAAGGTACCCTAAGCAAATGCTTGCTTCAATTAAATCAATGAGTGGTAACCACGGTCGCTCATGCATTGTTCCAAACATGGTCAAAAGAAAGAGAATGTAATACAGAAGAGAAAATACAAAATTGTAACAAAAAATGTTCGCGCGTTGCAGGATAATGTGGATAATGTCTGTCCAGAAAGAAAGACCGCTGTGGTTGCTCGGGAGCTTTCTAGATATAACATAGATATAGCTGCATTGAGTGAGACCCGGCTTTGCTATAAGAAATCACTTGGCTAAAAGGCTTGATAATATACCAGTGGGCATATCTGACCGAATAATTAGTTTGAGAATACATATTAAAGAAAAACGCCATCTGACTATCATTGGGTTTTATGCACCAACAATGAATAGCAGTGAAGAAAGCAAGAATCAGTTTTATGAGGAACTGGAAGATAAACTATCCAAAATACTAAATACAGATATCATACTACTAGGCGATTTAAATACCCGTGTGGGTTCAGACTTTGAAAGCTGGCCAGAGCAGATTGGTAGACATAATCTGGGCAAAGAAAATAGTAATGGACGAAGACTGTTATCTCTTTGTGCACAATGCGATCACTGCACTACAAATACTTTATTTAAGCAGAAAAATAAATATAGAACAACATGGATGCACCCACGATCTAAGCAGTAGCATATGATAGATTATATAATTACTGGCAGGTGAGACATTTCGGATGTGGAACCGAACAGTGGACCCACTTTGCGTCCTATTTGTATGACTTATCCAAGGATATTCTAGGGTTTGCAAAAAGAAAGCATTGTGATTGGTTCGATGAGAATAATGAAGAACTTACTGAGGCCCTAGGAACTTATAAAATGGCTCTACAGAGATGGGAAAGACAAGACATGCAATGACAAAGTACAAGTAGCTCAAGCACACACAGATCTTAGAAGATTGATATGAACTTTAAAGAACCAGTGGTGGTGCAACAAAGCTGCTGAACTTCAACTTTTAGCAGATACTCACCAAATAGGATTGTTTTACGAAAAGATTAGACAGGTAGACCAGTAATCAGAAAAAGTGTCCCTATGAATACACAGAATGGAAGGCGCCTCACAGAAAGAATGAGATCAGATCCAGATGGCATGAGCACTTTAGCAATTTATTGAACACCGAGAGCATGGCAAACGTCTAGGCAGATGGAGAGAAGTTAGTAGGGCCTTGGAGAAGATGGAGAATGGTAAAACACCAGGGTACAATGGTGTGTCTGCAGAAATATTCAAGAACGGCGGGGATGCACTGCTATTTCAACTGCACCAGCTAATATGCAAAATGTGGCAGTAAAAAACTGTGCCTGAAGAGTTTAAAGTGTCAATTATTTGCACTCTCTACAAGGGTAAAGGGGATCGCTCCGACTGTAACTCATATAGAGGTGTATCTCTTCTTGTCATAGTTGAAAAGGTTCTGGCAAGTCTTATTAAACCATTTGCAAGCTTTAGCGGATAAAATATATGTGCTTCATCGACTTAGAGAAGGATTTCAATCATGTGCCTCGGGAGGCCCTCTGGATAGTAATTGGATGTAATTGGTATACAAGGTCAAACCAAATTTTAAGTAGGTTAGGATGGATCAATGTCAGAGAATTATTGTATTATCAAGTTTTAGTTTTTATTTATAAGATATTAAGAGAGTAATGCCTGTTTATTTTAATAAATATGTTGTTTTTTGTAGAGAAGTGCATGACTATTAAACAAGAAATAAAAATAATTTACATGTACATAATGTGGTTACTAGTGGGGGATATAATTCATTATTTGTTATGGGGTTTGTTGTTTAATGAGTTGCACCTCTCTCTGTCAAATATCTGATTTCAAATATCTTGCAAGTACCATATCAGCTAATGTCAAACTCAATATGGAAATAAATACACGTATTGCGCAAGCTTAGATAGCTTTTAGGTGATTGCAAAAAAAACTTTGGAAGTCTCATGATGTAAGACTTCCAACCAAATTTTCAGTAGACAAAGCAGCAGTCTTGGTGTATGTACAGACACCATATTAAGATATTGGGTCAATTTAATTTAAAATGCTTAAGATCAATCAAGCATATTAAGTGGCAGCACTATAAACAAGACACCAATTTACTAAGAAGAGCGCAGATACCCGGTATTGAAGCTATACTGATGCAGAGGCAGCTACGATGGTGTGGGCATATATTGAGAATGCCTGATATCAGATTTCCAAAACAAATGTTGTATGCCGAATTGCTTCATGGGGATCGCAAAGCTAGTGGGCAAATGTTGAGATATAAGGACAACATAAATTAGCATATGACAAGATGTAGCATTTCTCCAAATACCTGGAAAGCAAATACATTAGAAGACACTGGAGAAATAATCTATATAAGGAAGTTGATCAGTACAAGCAGCATAGACTTGAGGAAGTGAGTGCTAGAAGAAATTAAAAAATAAACGACCTAGGGCTGTTGCCATATACAGGGTGTTTATTGTCTTCTCTGTATCCTCTTAAAGGGCCTCAAAAGAAGTTGATAAACCTTAAAACGCCTTAGTAAAAGTTGTCTAATAAGCGAGATAATAATTCTTCTAGTTTTTATATTAAACAATTAATTTGTTTTAAAATCTAGTAATATACTACTTAATCAGCATTGTCCACCACAAACAGTTATCACCATGTTGTATACAAAGTCTGGCTCGGCGTGCTCATGACCATTTATACTCTGCAAAGCCCAAACCTTGTTGACGACGAATTCAGCTGCTGCTGCTTGCACCCGATGCGGAGATAATAATAATAAAATTTTTAGCCAAACAAAGGTGATAGTAAAGGTTAATTATTGATGACAACTTTACCTATCCAATATACAAACTCAATAGTAGTAGATCACTAGATTTTAAAACAAATTAAACTTTTAACGTAAAAATTAAATGAATGATTATCTCTCTTATTAGTCAACTTTTATCGACTCCTTTTGAGGTTTACTATTGCCCCTTAAAAGAATACAGAGAAGACCATAAACACCCTATATACTTAAAATACAATTGGTCAATTCTTCTGTGACCAGTATGGCAAGGTGGGATTCTATAGTCATCAACATACCCACCAGTGAGCTGATGCAATGATTCAACAATAATCGCTGTGGCCATATCAGCCTGAATATCATCATGCCACAAATAAAAGAAAGCGGGATTTAAACAGCAGTGAGGAAGGTGATTTGAATCCATTTAGTAGAAGCAAAAAGGTTTTAAGATTGCTGACGAAATTGGAAAGAACGCAAGCAAAAGAAATAGATGGGTGAGTTGAAAGACATAAAGGACATGTTAAAAACTATGCTAGAAGAGATAAGGCACAATACAGAAGAAAATAGAAAACTAATTAGAGAAGAGAAGAATTGTTAAAGGGGGAAGTTTGGAACACTGAATAGAAAAAACTAGTAGCAAGAATTGATAAACTTGAAGATAAACTGGAGAATATGGAAAAGGATAAAAGGAGAAGCAACATAGTGATTAAAGGGATTAAATTTGATGAACAGCGTATAATACCAACAGTCTAGTACTACCTCAAGAACCAGTTGCCAGTGGAAGCAGAGGTAAACAAAGTATCTAATTCCCTTAAACAATAAGAGTGGGAAAACTGTAAATATTATCAAAATGGCAAACTGGGAGGCCAATTAAATAATCATTAATAATAAAGACAAACTACGCGGATCTAGGGTTTACATTGATAGTGCACTACGCAAAAGAAATGGCAAAAATTGCGAAAGAGGAGAGAGGTGAAGGACACTGAAGTTAAAATTGGATACAATACATTGATCGCAGAAGATGAATTGTATGTATGGGAGGAGAGAGAAAAAGGTATAGTACAGACGGCAAAATCATGAAAGCAAAGGACACGGACAAGTGAAGGGATTTGGCAACAACAAATGTAAAGATTATTAATGGAAGTGGGCATACAAAAGAAATGGGAAAGGTAATGAAAAAGGGCAGAGTTGGGAGGAAATAGAGGCTAGGGACATGGAATGTAAGATGGATTGCGGGAAAGAAAGAACGGGCAGTAGAATTTTTGAAATTGAAAGTAGGTTTTCTTGCAGTAACAGAAACTAAAAAAAAAGTGTGTGGCTGTGTTATTTTAGAGAGAATACACAAGTTGTTGTATTCAGGTGTGGGAATTAAAGAAAGACCAAAATAGAGGAGGAATTGCTAGAATAGTAGTAGAAACAACTATTTCTTTGTTCAATTGTTTTTTCTCATCTTTTGGATTTTTGATTCTTAGACTTACCTGTACTTATATTTTGTGGTTCATTAACTGTGACAATAATTTCAAAATAACTTGTGGTGCTCTTTCGATGCGCATTCTCATTTTGATTTCATATTTAGAATGTTTGTTTACTTAGTTTTAGTTTTTTGTGCAGGGTTAAGTGGAAGAACGGTCTCTGCAACTATGTTGCTTAATTGAACTTTACCCTGCACTGTAATAATATTATACATGTGTAAAACTTTGTTTTATATTTATGTCAATAAAGGCACTTTATTATTATTACTTTTATATGAGAAGCTGCAGAATATTATTGATAAGAATGAGGGGCAATTAATTATTGCAGGTGATATCGACAAAAGAGTAGGGAATAAACAGGAAGACGCAATACAATTGGCATTTGTGGTGAAGACATTAAAAACACAAATGGGGAGTAATTTATAGACTTATGTATTATCAATGATCTCATGGTGGCTAATACCTTTTATAAGCACAGCAAAAACATTCATAAATATACTTGAGAAGTTGCAAGCAGGGATGAAGAATCAATTATTGATTTGATACTGGTGGAAAAAAGTTTCAAACAGTGTAAGGGTCAAGAGAGGGCCGAAATAGGCAGTGATCACTACTAGTTGTTGTCAAGATGAAAACTGAACTAAAGTCAGAGCTACAATGCAAACAGGTTGGCAAAAGATTTTATAGTATTAAGTAACAAATTGCTAGACTAGAATATTCAGAAATTGTACAGCGCTAGGGTAGAACAGTATCTTTTTGGGAGGCGTTTGCAAGGAAAATGGAGGAAAACAGTAAGGGGAATGCAAATTTACTATATGAAACATTAAACATTTGAAACGAAACAAGAAAATGCCATTTAGACATGTGATGAACAATGATGGCAATGTATTAACTTCAGAGGAGGAAGTGATGGAGAGGTGGATGTAACATTTCAGAGATTTTGGGAGGATCAACTGCAAATAAAACGGCAGAGGAGGCTGAAAAGCATAGTAATGCGGAGTTAGAAGACAAGAAAAAACCAATACGAATAGATAAAGTACGTGAGGCAATTAGATCTTTAAAGATAAAAACGGAATTCTTAAAATATATGGGAGAGACAGGTGTAGGTTGTTGAGAAATCAAAAACCAGCACCGAAAGACTTGGAAAGTGGCAGTAATATCAACTCTCTTTAAAAAAGGTGATAGTAGACAATGCGACAACTATAGAGGAATTTCACTGTCCAGCGTTCCTTTAAAAGTGTACGAAGCAATCTTAGAGAAGAGACTCAGGCAAGACCTGGAACATACGATAGCGGACGCCTAGAGTGGTTTCAGACCAGCCTCAGATTACTCAGTAAGACGAGAAGTTAATGCAACACTGAAGGCAGTACTGCTTGGCCTTCATAGATCTACAGAAAGCTTTTGACAGTATCCTAGCGAAAAAATCTGGAAAGTATTGCAACAGAGGAATATTGCTGATTGAAGCTGTGCATTTCCGTGAAAATAAAAGCTGTTCGATAGAACTCATGGATCCATTTGACATGGTGGATCAATCCACGTTGTATTCTCTCTTCTTCATATTCTTTACTTTATACTTTATAGGTCCTGGAAAGTTTTTGCCTTCTCCACTATTTTCCTCCATTCTATTCTGTTATCTATTATATTCTTCTAATTTTTTTTTCATTGTTTGAATATCATCTTGTCTTGTTATTAGCAGTATCCAATCTCTAATTACTAGTTGTGGTGAATTTATTTCTTTCCTGTAAATATGGCCATACCATCTAATTCTTTGAGCCTTACATACTCTCACAATGTCTTCTTTTTTTAACATTCTGTCGATCTCGTAATTCATTATTGATCTAATTTCATCTTCTTGTTCTTTTTTGGGTCCCATAATTGTTCTAATAATTCGTCTTCAAAAATTCTCAATAGTTCTTCTTTCTTTGTTAGGCTTATGGTTTCCACTGCAGGAATATTGATGAGCACATTATTTAAGCGGTAAAAGCATATATAGAAAAACCATAAACTACATGAGGTACAACACCTGTACAAAAACAGTTTCAAACATTTAAAAAAGTTCGCCAAAAAAAAAAGCTACGTGCGCTTCTGTTTGTGGTATTAATGCACAATATAGCCAGATTAAATAAAGACAGAACAAGAAAAGTTAGAGTAGGAGTGACAGACTTAGAACCAGTAAGGCTCAGTAAATTTTTGTATGCAGATGATTTAGTTCTGATAACAGAAAATGAAAAAAAGAAAATCTGATAATTTGGAAAGAAACGCTGGCTGAATTTGGCATGGACATAAATACTGGAAAAACAGAAACTATGGTAATGCGAAGAGCGGAGAATAATTTACTGATTAAGCAAGCGGACAACTTTAACTATTTGGGCTCCATTATAAATTCTCAAAGGCAGCTGGATTTTGAAATTAACAACAGAACGGTAGTAAACAAATTATTATATGGGCTAGATAAGACATTCATGAGAAAACAGGAAGTGAGAAAAGGTACAAAACTAAGAATTTGTCGATCTGCATTTGTGCTTATGGGTGATTTGTGGGTTCTGACAAAACAAAAAGGCTGAAGAATAAGCTTGGACCATGCGAGATAAGAATACTAAGAAGAATAGAAAGACTCACGAGACTGGACAGGATATGTAACGAGGATATAAGAAAAAGTTTAAGTGTTGAACTGCTGGAGGTCTTGAGATTTTAATAACAAAACGGCAACTAAGGTGGTTACACCTGATGAGGATGGGCAACAGCAGAATTTTAAAGAAGTTCTGAAAAGTAGGTATGGGCAAGAAAAGGAGAAGGGGCAGGCCAAACAACACTTGGAATAGAGAAACCGCCAGATCACTTGAACAGATTAAAAGTTTGTGGGGTCTCGCCAAGCTAACAGACCAAGATCGAAAAAGTTGGAAGTTAGTTGACACCATGTTACCTACTTATTTTCTACACTGGAAGGTAGAAGAGAACCTGATTATGTTTGTATGTATGTACTTTTTTATAACATACAGTAAGAGACATGTTTTTTAATACGAAGGTCATTAAAGAAACAAGTACAGAGTTACATACTTTCTATACTGCTTCGGTGGTTAGAAAACTATTTCTTCTTATTAGATGGCTAGTAAGTATAATACTCTGAATTACATTTTGCGTGTGTACTTGCAAAATCACCTAAAACTATTTTTGAAGAATAAATAAGTTTTTCCTAAACTGATAGTCAATTCAAGTATTGTATTTTGTAATGAATACGGGTTTTAGTATTTCTTGTTTGTACCTACATGGGATTTATTTTTAAGTTAATTTAATAAAATGTAGAATGAAAAAAAAAATTTTGTGAATAGTGTTTTAAACACAAACCTGTGTGTAAATTTATCAGTATTATTCTTACCCATTAAAAATAAAATACTTAATAAGTACAGTATATCTTTTATTTATTAACACGTTCACTGCCAATCCTGTATACGTGGTCAACACGCAAGGCCGCGCTGCAGGTGAATGCACTGTGTGCAGGACGTTATTGCACGTCACGGACGTTTGAGATTGGTCCGTGACGTAAATGTACGTCTTGGGCTTCTGACATGGGCCGTCGTGGCCTGCTAATACATGCTTGATAGTTATATAATGACATAGTAATTATTTATCTTTTTACATTTTGGTTTGCAATACATTTTTTCGATTATATACGCTACTGGATTAATCAAAATTGCATTTTAGGAAAAAGATATTTATTTGTTTCTAGCCTCTATTTCATACAATAATGGTAACTAAATATTTACGTAGTAGGAACAACAATGTAAAAAGGATTATAAATAAATTTAAATTCTATAAGTAGTACAAAAAAGCACCTTTGTCGAAATTTTGAAGTCTATAATATACCTTCGTGATATAAGAGAAAGCAGTCGAGACATAAAGGAGGCTGCTCTGGACATCCCCTACAGAAGTATACCGTATCCTTTCTTTTTCGTTTGGAAGTGCAATACTTGCATTTTCTTTGCACTGACTTTGTTTTTCCGGCGCACTTTGTTTTCTGGGCAAAGTGGAATATCCCCTTGCGTCTTTTCTCTGGAACTTCCCTTTGGGTTTCTTTTATTTTCTTATGCGAGAGCAAGTACTCGATTATCTTTAATCTGTACTCATATAATGGTAATTTTTCTGTGGAGTATTTGTGGTACAAGAAGGAATTAATTAACATTATTTGGATCAGATTAATTCCTAGTTTCAAATTCCATCTCAAAGTTTTTCTTTCGCAGGGATAGTATGATAACATTTGGTCTATCATATATACCCCGCTCATATACTTATTGTACTCGATGACAGACTTTGGTTGTAGTTTTTTCTGGCCTCTCCTATTTACAGCTTCTTCTTCCCCTGAATGTTCTGTGGAAATCATGAGAATTTCTCGTTTATCTCTCCACCGGTCTATATTTACTCCATTCAAACATTTTGAAACCATTTTTCCTTTACCAACTTTCATCCGCATTAAATCTCTAGGAATATGTTTTCGATTTTTCCTTAAAGTCCCCGTTATATACGTGTCTCTCGCTAGCAATTCCTGTGCTAATGTTATGTCACTGTAGAAATTATCTACATAAACCGCGTGTCCCTTATTTAATTTTCCTTCCAACAACTTACGAACAACTTTTGATGAATGACCTTTCCCACCTATATCTGAGTCGTTTGCACCTGTGTAGACCAAAATTTTTAAAACCAATCCATTCGGTTCACATAACATATAAAGCTTCACGCCGTATTTATGTCGCTTATTTTTAATATATTGGCGAAAAACAAGTCTTCCCCGCCAAAGTACCATGGATTCGTCTATCGGCAGATTTTTGCCAGGATTGTAAATCTCGTTCATTCGATTATTGAAATAATCTAATATGGGACGTATCTTGTATAGTCTATCATTCGGTACCGGACCTCCCTCTGCAGGATTTTCAGAAAAATGCAAAGACCTTAGAATAGACTGAAATCTGTTGCGGGACATGTGTTCCCTTAAAACGGGAATATTGAAAAGAAAATTTGTTTTCCAATAGTCTTCAATTCGCGTCATCCTGATGGTGCCTGAATGGAACAGCAACCCCAAAAACACTTTGAATTCATCAACTGTAACATCATACCAGCGCGTTTGTCGAGAAAATTCCCCCACACCCCTCAGAAAAAGTCCTTCAGCATATTTATTCGTTTGGGTTACAATTAAGTTATAAAATACCGGAGTCGCAAACATGTTAAAATATTCCGACGGTTCATTTATGTTGTTAATTTCAAGCGGAATGGGGATTCCAGTAAATGGAATGTTTCGCAATTCAGCAATGTTATCTACCATGGTAAATTCATCATCACCATCAGCATTTTCCGTGTCAGCTTGTTCCGAACCACCATTTACCGTGTCAGAACTTTCCGCGTCCGTATTTTCCTCATCAGTCTCCCAACCGTCGTTTGAATCTTCTATCCACTCTTCGTCTGAAGTTACCTCACCAGAAAATACCAGTTCCACGCCCTCCTCTAGAGTATGCATTTTTTTATTCGTAAATCTAAAACCAAGTTACCCATCTATAAAAATACGTAACATTTTAAAAGACTATGTCACTTGCTAATAAAACCGTAGTATATTCTTATTTCATAAAACCACATATGTTACAAAATTTTTGCTATAAAACAAAAGTTACCCTACATAATTTTCAGTAGAATTCAAAATTACTACAGTTTATTTACACCAGCAATTACAAAGAAAAGCATGTACACACCTTTTAGGCTGTGCGGGAGCAGGCGACGAACCTGCTTTGGAAGTGCTCGGAAGATCCATTGAGATGCGCTCCAACTGGCAACCAAACTCAGACTGAATGAAAATAGGGTTCTTACCACACGCCCCTCCAATATTACCGACGACAAAGCAACGCCCACAAAACAGCATCAGTTTGAAGCGCCATCAGAATTGGACGTAGAAGTACGTCCTGGGCGCCTAGCGGGAGCACCAAAAGACGTTAATTACATTGGCGTAACTAGGATTTTTGCCTGGGCAGGGCCAGGCCCCCCCAACCAACCATCGTCAATACCTATGTACACCTATGAAGACCTAAATTTACGTTCATACATAACTTTTTCGCATAAATTTATTTGCTTGTTCTTTGATGCCGTTATACGAGGGCAATTCCGTAAATTTCTGCAGTCTAATAAAACAAAGTTTAGTAAGCAAATTTTTTTTTATTATTTTCTCAAAATATTCCTCCTTAAACTCAACATTTACGCATTCGGTAAAACCAATTTTCAAAACATAAATTCCACACTTTTTGAGTCACTTGAGAAACAAGGTTTTTGAAGCTTTCCACAGCATCTTCGGGAGTACCAAATTGCACACCACGCATTTTATCGTTTAATGGAGGAACTAGAAAGTAATCGGAAGGTGCTAGGTCGGAACTGAATGGGTGATAACTTAGCAATTTTAACTCGAAAGTCTCTAAAAATTATTTTATTTGATGTGCGGTATGACTAGAAGCATTGTCATGGTGCAGAACGATCTCACCATCACCATATCATCGGAGTAGTCACCGATGCACTCAAGTTTTCAACTCATTTACTTACCCGCATATGAAATAATTGCAATTGTATTTTTCTGTGTACATAAATTGATCCTTTATATGTAGAAAACTTGAGAGAAACTAACAAAAATGGTGTAAATTTAACTAAAAAAAATATTCAGACAAAAGCAGGGTTTTCAAAGTAATTATTAGCTAACTAATAATGTTTTCTCTAGTGTATTATTATTCATTAGAGTCATCCGTCCAACATATGATATTTATACTACAGTGTTCTTAAGCCAAAAAAGGTAATAAAACCAGAAAATGTAAGAATGTGTGAGGGTCGATAACCAACCCCTTAGTGTAAATAGGTTAATAAAAAAAGCAGATTTTTAAATTTATTTAACTTCTATTTTTCTGGGGTGGGCCAGACGGCACTCTGGGGAGGGCCTGGCCCCCCTGGCCCCCCCGCTAGTTACGCCAATGGTTAATTAACGTCCTGGGCACTGAACGTGTTAATAACCATAAATGCAAACAAAACAATTAACTAATTCTTCCATTTCTTGTTCTACAAAAATGAAAACTTTAATATGTATATTGCTGAAAAACTATTACCAACATACAGAAGCACGAAGAGCATTTTCTGCATAGAAGAATTCTTCCGATTGACTGGGAATACACTCTTTGTAAGTAAGGATGCCTAATCGATCTCGTTGGGAAATATATGCATCGATTACAAATTTATGACATTTCATTTTCTTTGCTAATAGTAAATTAGTTTCATTGTCAACCATACATGATAAAAAAACTTCTAAAACTTGTTTAGGGCAGTCATGTTTGTGCAGTGTTGAAACCAGCAATTCGGGAGGAACTGTAGATTTAATGGAATTTTTCTTTGTCAGCCAATTCTACAATGGCATACAAATGTTAATTACATTGATGAAATAAGTGTAATAATACATACAGGCTTGATAAATAATGAAGTTATTTTCTTCCATTTTTTTAAAGCAGCCAGAGTATTCAACTGAATCCATTCATATTGGAAATCGTTAAGCCTTGCAAATTGTTTGAATTCTGTGATTTTTTGTTCTGATTTGGTGCTTTCTGAATCCTTTTCCCATTCCTTTTTACATATTTGAGCCATCTGCTCTGTTATAGAATTACTGAACATGTTGTTGTCCACTTGCCATTCTACGGAGAAATATTTTTTTAGTCAAAAACATTTTTTTTTAAATTTTTATAACTCACTTATAAAGTTCTTGTAGTCAGATAACATCATATTCTTATCGTGATTTAATTTTGTGTGATGTTCAGCTAAGAATCGAAGTAATTTTTTATATACATGCTCTTTGTTTGATGTATCTTTGTATCCTAGATAATATAGATAGATCTAAAATAGTTACTGTTTAGAACCAAAATTTTCTGGTAATAAATTAGTATTGAAATAATACTTACAATATCAGAATAGTTTCCTGTTGCCCTACAAAATAAAATTTTAACAATTAGATGAACGAATTTATTTCTTACTTACATATAGAGGTCAGATAATTCTTCTAATTTTAACTCTTGCATGAGGTAGTTAGTGTAATGCTGCAAGGCAACTTTACGTTTTGATAAATGATGAATTAAAACAGATAATTTAAGCGACTTCTTTAAGTACAATAACACCTGGAACAAGAACAGTTAGAACTAAGTATTAATACTTATTTATTTAAAAGCAACATACAGCTAAAATAATGTTTCCATCTTGGCTGTTAACGGCTTCGTCTAAGAGTTCTAGTTTCTGGTTTAGAGAACGATATAGATATAGTGCATAAGGCATTCCTAAAAACATTTTCATAATGGTTTCTTGAACTGAGGGAACAGCATTATTGGACGGCATTCGTACATCTTCCAGCACTAAAAACGTATAGATATATAGAATCAAAACATATCCAACTGGTTAAATTGTAAGAGAAAAAGTTTACAAACAAAATAGTAAGTTACAAAAGAATCCAACAACAGAATCACGTCTTGATTATTTTTTGAGATGGCCCTGCTTTTTTCAAATTACTGTAATATGTCTATTCCTCCATAATGCTTTCTCTTCCACAAATAGAATTTAAGTTGCTACAGAGTCTGAAATGTTATCATGTAATAACTTTTTTTCCCCTAACGACTACCGTTGCCCCCTCGGAACCGATCATGCATTACTTCAGGAGGCACGGGCGTTACTTAAACGTAAACCTTAATTAAGTGAAAATGTAGACCAACCGTGCCGGGCGTTGAAATCTTAATCACTCCGGCTCGAGCGCTCCAAGATTTTTCACTTTGACCTCGGCTGCAGCGCAACCGCCGCTCGCCTACCGAGGTCCGTATATCATGTAATAACTGCACGGATAAGTTTTTCCATTCTCTTTTAGGTAATAATGGCATACATTTTATGTTATCAAATTTACCTAGGAGGTATTGTTTACAGTGTTAATTTATTAAATTAATAGGTATCTCCTCAATTTATCTCAGGTTTTTTACAGGTAGAAAGTTAGAAAGTGCTGTCATATTAGTTTTTTTAAAGGCAGTAGGAAACACCTGACTTTATATATTATAAATGAAGGATTGTCAATTATTGAACACATTCATACCATCATTGTTAAGTCTTCAAAAATGCGCGGATTTGTAACACGTAATTGTCAGTTTTTCTCGGTAGACTCTGTAAAAAGTCTGTACTGCTCATTGGTGAGATCGATACTGGAATATGCTTCGGTGTTCTGGTCACCGGCTTACATGGTCCATTTAGATACTATTGAAAGGGTTCAACATAAGTATTTAAAACACTGTGCATTTAGGTTAAATGTTGTCATTCAAAATGATGATTACACACAGATAAGGATCTCGTTGGCTTACAGCCATTAAATGACCCCCGAAACATAGCAGGTGGTATTGTCATGAATGAGAAGCATATCGCTGTGACAGATTCTGATGTTTTTTGACAATAGCCGCACACTGCTTTTAGAAAGTATTACCGTAAGTCTCTGTATTGATTATAAGACCTTTAGCAAAAGAATACTTTTCAAAAAATGGTTACTATGAGTTTTCCAGCGGAAGATTGAATGCAGGTTTTCTTTGGGAGAGAAGACCCTTATTAACCTCTTCACGACAGGCTAAGGAATTGCTGAACGAGCACACCAGCCGGCGTTGGGAGAAAACTTCAAAACAATTTTTTACGTTTTTGGTTATCTTGGTTATTTGTTACTGTCACATACGTCAACAATAGGCAGAAAAAATATTTAAATAGAAAAATGCATTGCTCAACGTGCGAGGTGCATCACAAATGCAAGGAGCTATCGAGGAGCTGACGCAGATTCAGACCACTACCTTGTGAGAGCGACATTAAATCAGGACATAAAAACAGACTCACGGCACAGCAAAATGAAACAAACAAAATATGATGTTGAGCAACTACAAGACCAGGACAAAAGAAAACGCTACCAACAAGAAATAGACATGCATTTAAATAAAACAAAAGAAGGTCAGAGTATAGAAGAATGGAAACGGCTAGAAGAAGCAATCAAGGCAGCAGCGAAGAAAGCAATGACTGAAAAGAGGTCGGACAATAGAAAAACATGGTACGATAAAGAATGTATAAAAGCAGTAGAAGAAAAAAAAAGAGCCAGAGAGATTATGATCAGCAAAAATTCTGAAGAAAGTACAAATAAATACAAAGAAAAAAGGAAAACAGCAAAGTCAGTATGCAGGAAAAAGACGAGAGAATTTAATGAAAATAAGATAAAAATGATAGAAGAGAAGCTAAAAAACAAAGAAATTAGAAACTCTTACCAAGATGTAAAGAAGGCAAAAATAGGATACCAAAAAAGGACGATATAATGTAAAGACAAACAAGAAAAGCTAATAGAAAGACCCGAAGAAAGGATGAATACATGGAAAGAATATTTCGAGGAATTATTGAACAGCAGCAAGGATAGGGAGGCAGAAACACCCACAGTAATAAAAATGAAGGAACAAGAGCGAGAAGTAAGAGAGATAGAACCACCCAGTAAAGAAGACGACATGAAGGCTATAGAAAAACTAAAAAATAACAAAAGCGCAAGAGAAAATGGAATCGTATCGGAAATGGTGAAATGTGGAGGCAAAAGGTGACACGAAAAGCTGTGGATATTGATAAAACAAATATGGCAAGAGAAGAAAGAACTGGAAGATTGGTCAAGAGCATTGATAAGCCCCATACACAAAAAAGGTGATAAAACTTCTTGTGAAAATTACAGGCGAATTGGTGTATTGGATATAACGTACCAAATACTAGCTACATTAATAAAAGACAAACTTAATATTTATACAGAGGCAATTATAGAAGATTATCAGTGTGGTTTTAGAGCCAATCATTCGCTGACTGACCAGATATTCACCCTGAAGCAAATTCAAGAGAATTTCTACGAATATAACAAGACAGTACATGCAATATTTATCGACTTTATGCAGGCTTACGATTCTATAAATAGAAATAAATTATACGAAGCATTAGAGGTACTGGCAATACCTAGAACATTAAAAGACACTGCAAAATACTGAGAACAGTGTAAAAGTACAAGGACAAAAATCAAATCCATTTAGAGTTGAAAGGGGCTTAAGGCAGGGAGATCCACTATCAGCATCACTGTTCAATGTGCATTGCTTACGCAGATGATGTAGCCATTCTTGCAAGAACAGATAAGGAACTAAAGAAAGTAATCCGTAGTTTAAATGAGGCACAAAAAATGGGATTACGAATAAACGAAGATAAATCAAAATACATGGAAATAAGTAGGGCAAAGAAAAATTCAGAGGCTGTACGATACCTAACTGTGAGGACAAATGAGAACCGAGAATTAAAATTCGAAAAAGTGGATAGTTTTGTGTACCTTGGGGCACTAATAACACCAAATAGTGACAATAATAAGGAAATAGAAGCTAGGCACAAAAGTGCGGGTAATCTATTATCAGTGTTATGAGCAAAACAGATATCGCAAAGGACCAAAGTACGAATATATAGTACAGTGATTAGACCAGTTGCAACATACAGTTCTGAAACCTGGATACTGAACAAAAAAGAAAAGGAGAAATTACTCAGATGGGAAAGGAAAATTTTATGACGGATATATGGAGGACAGAAGGTGGGAGAGATTTGGAAAAGACGAACAAATGAAGAGCTCATGCAAATGTAAAAAAACCCAGACATCATAAGGATAATAAAGGCGCAGAGAATAAGATGGATAGGGCATGTCCAACGGCTCCCGAAACAAAGAATGACCAAAATTATGTTACGAGCAGGTTTAATAGGGATCAGAACAAGAGGAAGACCTAGGAAAAAATGGATGGAAGCGGTGGAGGAAGATATAATGAAAATGGGCGTGCAAAATTGGACAGAAGTAGCAAAATGCAGAAAAAATGGAGACAAATAGTTAACAAAGCCCTAGGCCTACATGGCCTGTATATATACAGGGTGTTAATTAAGTACGTAGACAAACTTTAAGAGGCGATTCCTTGATCAATTCTAAGATAAAAAGTTCATACAAACATGGGGCCTAAACGGCTTCCTTTTCAAGATACAGGGTGTTGAAATTTAAACAAAAATTACTTTTTTTTCAAAAATCTGGAAAACGCCTAGAGGTATTGTAATGAAACTTGGTGTATATTAGTATTTCATAAAGTGGCATTGTTTGGTCAAAATAAATGTAATTTATTTCCACCAGTGGCCTGCATCGGGGCCACCGCAGCTACCTTATTTCAAAAAAATCTGGTACGCCACAGTTTTTTAGTCAATACGACAAGTTTTTTAGCTTTATCCATTGAAACTATACAAAAGATGTATCTTTTATTTTTTTGATAGAATAAACATTATGCGAGAAAAATGGAAAAATCTGTAACAGCAATTTCGTACATTGGACGTTAATGGGACCTAAACGGCTTCGTTTTCAAAATACAGTTTAAGGAAGCTTTTAAAAAATGTTATTTAATAAAACACAATCTTACAATAGCTACAAAACTTTTTTCTACAAAACAGTGGCGTATCAGACTTTTCTAAAATAATGTAACTGAGATCGCCCCGATGCACGCCACTGGTGGAAATAAATTAAATTTATTTTGACTGAACAATGCCACTTTCTGAAATACTAACCTACACCAAGTTTCATTAGAATACCTCTATCCGTTTTCCAAATTTTTGAAAAAAACTTTTTGTTTAAACTTCAACACCCTGTATCTCGAAAACGAAGCCGTTTAGGTCCCATGTTTGTAGGAACTTTTTATCTTAGAATTGATCAAGGAATCACCCCTTAAAGTTTGTCTACGTACTTAATTAACACCCTGTATATTGTAATTAATTTATTAAAAAAATTAAATTCAACACTCCATATAAAAATAAAATATTATTTCAATAACATAAACAAAATAGGTAACTAAATAACAATGAATCAGTAAATAAAAACTTTAAAGCTTTTCTCTGAAGGATGTTAATACCTTTTCAACATATGGCAATTCTTGAAACAGGGAACTGCACAAAGAGCTACATCACATTCTTTACAGCAAATGATAGTATCTATCATGTGTAACAATCACAGCCAAAACAGCAACACATACTACAAAACAGCTGGAGCGACTGCGCAGACGACCACGTTTTACAAATGCGCGCAACTGCAAGACGTACTGGTACGACAGTCAGTTATGACAAAATAATAATATGGTGTACAAATATGTCAGAAAACAGTAAAGTTGGCAAAATCAAAAACTTATGTGTACGCTAGTAGGTCACCAAAAAGGCTTTTTTCTAAATATTGGATACGTCACCAGGTTAGGCCAAATATATCAGTGGTGTTGGTTTCAGAAAACGTACATGTAGGTCAATCGTTGTGAAAAGGTTAACCCCTTGCATGGACTCTAGTTTTGCCACGATATCCAATTCTCATCACCAGTTACAAACTGTACGTTTGGATCAACCTCTAAAAATTGCGAATTGTTTTGACAAATTTGTTTACGCAACTTTCGGTGGAGAGACCACAATTCTGCCAGCAGTGTGCACAGATGAGTTTTCATGTAGATTAACATGCCACACTATCCACTTCTTTGACGGCCTGTCTTTAATTTCTCAATAAAAAATGTGGTAAGCCAACTTCACAGTTACCATTTAGAATTAACTGTTCTGCAATCTTCCAGTGGAATAACATCTAGAGCACCACTTCAGCCTAACAAAAGGAACAATCATTTTCTCGTTCATGCTACTACCACGAACAACTTTTATAGCTTGCTGATGCCAAGGTGTTTATGTAAAATAATACTTATTCACTGCAGAGAATCCAATCGTTAGTTCTTTCTGAATCTTCCTATACGTAATATTTCAATTGGCCTTAATTAAGTTTAAGCTCGACACCTAACGGTAACAGGGTGTAAGATTAAATAAATAAATAAAAATAAGTTTTCCACATGGAGTACATTTTCTAGACTGGCCGCATCCATAGGTCTTGTAACGGTCGGGTTTGTGTCACCCTAGTATTTTAATAACGTTGGTATTTAACCATAGGAATAAAATCAAACTGTATTTCTATATTGCAGTAATTAGATTATAACGCATTGTGCATTTAAAACATATGAATTGCACGCGCGAGATGGTGCATGGAAATCAGCTGGGACAGTCTTGCATGTCTAAAAATACAACAAAGAAGCAGTGCGAGCTAGAGAGATGCGGGAAGTTAGTCGCTCAACGACAAGCAAACCGTGTGTGTCGCCCAAGCAAAAAAGGACGCCATGCAAAGCCTTTACTGTAAGGTAGGAAGGCTAAGCCTTCCAGAGGTGCGGATTCCTCTTTAGCCTTTTGTGTCATAGTTTTGTTTAGTGCTTTCCGTATGGCGGTGGTATATCCATTCTTTTGTGTAAGGAGTCAAATAAATGCTCCATTTCTCTCTCTAAGTTCTCTGCATCTGAGATACGAACCGCTCTGGTCGCCAAAGTCTTAAGAATTGTTGACTTTTGCATTGGATGATGGTGTGAGTTAGCATTTAGATATCTGTCCATGTGTGTTTTCTTTTGATAGACTGCATGTCATAAACTACCATCGGAATTACGTTTTACCAGAACATCCAGGAACGAAATACCGCCATTTTCCTCCTCTTCCATTGTGAATTGTATGTTCTGATGTAAGAATTCAAGTGTTCCCTATTTTCATGTATGCTTCGGAAAAGTGGACATTGCGTGCCGTGGGCTGGAAAAGAATAGACGCCCTCGAAATATGAATTTGGAGACAAATGCTTAGAGTGTCTTGGACTGAGAGAAAAACAAACGCATCGGTATTACAAGAAATACAACCACCCCCACGCAATGGCAATAGTATGAAAAAACTTGTAGTCCAGGACAAAAGAAGACGAAAAACACCGCCACAGAGATGGATCGATACTACTAAGCTATTGGGAACCAATTTTGAAAGAACTGTCAGAACAACAAACAACAGGGAAAGATGGTGTAATGCGATTAGAAAAGCGACAAAATAATTATACATCGGAATATGCATCACCACGCATCTGACAAGATGCAATAGACTAAGAAGAGAGAGGGAAGGGACTATAATGTTAACTTTTCAGTTTTCGTTATTAATGTCAAAATGGAATTTTTTCCATGTTTTGCCATAAATTTGTGACGTTTCACTTGCCTCCAAATTGTTTTAAAAACGTTTTAATTACCATTATCAATTTGTAGGCGCTATCACACTCACAAGAATACGGGATGCGCAAATATTTGGGGCCACACACAGAGTGGGAGAAACAAGAAGAATGCCATCAGGGATCCTGCTAAATTCCCAGCAGAGCTCAGGTGTAAATCCAGCGAGTTGCACAAGCTACGCCGCGCCGCTCGATCCGTACATCCCTACTTTCCATCCACACCAAAGTATCACGTTTAGCCCCACTGGAATTTTCCTAGGTAAACAATGTAGAAGGAGATCAAAGCATTATAAAAGAGCAATGCCCGGCCAGCCTCACTCTCAGTCTTTAGTCTGGACCAGTACCTGAGCCTTAGAAGAGAGCTACCTTGGGCCCAAGTGCTCCACCAGTCACTGCACCTGAGAAGACCAGTGTCCTGTAACCAACACATGGAGGCGACCACGTTACTACTGTATTTCGGTGAACCGCAATCATGTAAGAGATATTCTAATGCTAAGTTGAACTGCCAGCAACCCTTAAACCTGACCTGAAACCTCCCTTGCTTGTGTTAGTCAAACTGCCTTCAAAGCAACTAAACTGTAAACTACCCCTTCCTTCTATAAGCAAAAGGCACATTATTGGATTCCTTCTTGCAGCCTAGCTAAGCGGTCATGTCCATAAACCATCCTGCTATAAGCAAAAGGCGCTACTGGACTCACTCTTGTAGCCTGGCTGGAGATATTTCCCCAGATACCTGTCCGTTAAACTGTAAATTCTCCCTGATAATTCAAGATCACCGGGTCGTTCTCCAAATTTATACCGCGGCTCCAGTACAAAATGTACCCGTTAAGATGATAGTTACAAGCATGCCGCGAGACTCTCCAAAATTATTTCCAGAATTATTAATATTTAGCCATCTCCGCAGAATAATGCGGTATGATCTGTGCACAGAGGAAACTTCAATTTTGCCGGCGAACGTTAAGCCAGACGGCAGTCCAAGAAGGTCACGTTCGGTCTCTGAAATTTTTTAAGTTAATTTAGGCGACGTGGTGAGCATTCGAGTTGGCCAAGTCCGAGGTGGCTATTAATTGCCCTAAAACCAACTCGGCTTTAGCTTTATCATTTCTTGAATCTGGAGAAACACATGACCGACGAGTTGGAACCTGTATATTTAATTTTGATCTGTTTATAGTAATTCGATCTGCAGGCAGGCCGAAATCCGTGCCAGCCACCAGAGACTACCGCCCGTCTTCCCCCGGGGCCGTCCGCAGTGCAGAGGCCACCACAAACGTTATTTGTTTGTTTATTTTCTGTAAATATTTAAAAACTCCAATTTGTTTTGTACAATAGTTAAATAGAATAAACATCTGTGTAATCTTGACTTGAATCTTTTCACTCCAGCTGTCTACAACCCTAGACCAGAGCTACCCACTAGCAATAATTATTAATGTAAAGTAATCAGAATTTGATCTTCCACAAAAATTGCCTTGGCTAAAATTCCATACTATTACAAATTTGTATGTCAATATAACCTATAATTAAAGCTGATAATTATATGCACTCAAATGTACGAAACTATGCGCATATATATGTATACATTTTGTTGAGTATATGCACCCAAAGTTATAATATATGCACATAATATGCTCTAGATTTTTTGAAAATAACTAGGAGTTTTCTAAATAATGTAAAAATTTTAATTATTTTGTATAAGAATATTTATTTTTGTAATTTTTATTCAAAGATGTCATTCATTTCAACGTTTGACTATATAAACATGGACTACCAACGCCAACTTTACGTTGTAAGCAACATAAAAATGAGATTTCCCCTAACGCCGCCAGACTATTATTCACCCAACACTCGTGAAATGGATTCTATGTTGGTTGATTCCTTATACATTGTTTCTACAGGAAAAGTGAGGTTGCTGGCAGTCTATGTTTATATAGTCAAAGATTTTAACAGAGACTTCCCCTTTCCTCTGCTTATTTCGATACGACTGCATTCCAGCTGCAGGAAGTAAAAGTATATATCTCAGTTGCACATAAAAATTTTATTAATAATTTAATGAAATAGTAAATTTTACAAAAAAATCTCAAAAAGTTCATACATTACAAATTATTGCTAAATATATGCAAAAATCCGGAAAGTATGCTCAAAATCGTATAAATATGCAAATATGCAAAATGAAACTTGGCTTAAAACGATTTGTTTTCACATAATTATAATTAGTATACATATGCAAAAAGTTTCGCCGACATATCAATTATACAAAATATGCATTTGCATATAATATCAGCTTTACCTATAATATCTGAAATTTTGTGTTTATCAGAGTTACAAAAAATCTTGTATGCAATGGGTGTTCTTTTCACCTGTAATTTACAACTCATGAAAAACAACACATTTTGCAACTTGTTTCATAAATAACTATTAATTTTAGTAATTGGGAAACTAAGTGCTTTTACGATCTATACGATCAATGTCAAAACTAATTGCACTATAACTGAAAAATGAACGGCAACACATTTTTTTTGGAAATTTTGTTATAATTTTTTCACAAACAAAACTTAATGAATTAATTCTCTAAACAAATCGGGATATCAATAAGATCGATATTGTATGCAAGTGCGTTAGATAAAAATTAAAGAACGAGGAAAACAATATCTTATACTAAATTTTATTTATTTCCATTTTGGAAAGCCGAATTTTAATAAATTTTGATATACATTTGTTCCTATTATTTTAAAAAGAAGTGCTGTAGTGAAAAATAAAGAAGCTCTTAACCCACTCAAAATACATCTCCCATGCGTAAATAAAATTTTACACAACTGATAATAAAAAAACAAGCATACATCAACAATCAATTTATGAATTATTGTGAACATTGAAAACTAAATTCGTGCAAATGCAATTGCTGAAATTACTCCTGCAATTGCAGAATTAGCTTCCTCTGATAGTTATTTCCTTTTGAACTCTTGACTTCTTTGCCATGTATATGCATTATGAGAAACATTATGACAAGCCAAACAATACCTCACTTTTTTCAACTGATTACATAAATCAAATGACTCGTACTTTTATTCCTTCAACTTATTAAACCCAGCCCCTAAATATTGCGCCTATGGCATTTGCTGTATGGTGACAATCTGTTACACTGTCAGTAGCCACGTTACAAGCCCCCTCTCATACATTGTCTAGAGTGGTAAGTCTCTGATTACAATGTACAGGGTTATTCATTATAAATTACCCACCCCTTATCATCGTTATTATTGCCTATAGAAAAAAAAGTTTTAAATTAAAGTTATGTGGTTATAACTGAATTTTGTTAAAATGCTATCAAAAGTACAGTGGCGTGCATAATTAAGGGGATACAAAAAAGTAATATATTTTTTTAAATGGAACACCCTGTATATTATTAAATTTTTGGAATAATCTTTCTTTCCTGATTTCAAAAATATACCATATGTTACCCCTACCTTATACCGTTTTTGAGTTATTAAACGTCGAATATCATTAACATTATTAAAGTAAGCTATGAAAATGACAACTATTTTGTTTGATAAGTGACATTTCTTTAATGAAATAATCTAAATGAGTTATTTTTTATTTATATTTAAATTTCCTAAATAAAACTTTGTTATATTTAATAATGTTAACTACTTTAACTAAGATATTCGACGTTTAATAACTCAAAAACGGTATAAGGTAGGGGTAACATATGGTATATTTTTGAAATCAGGAAAGAAAGATCATTCCAAAAATTTAATAATATACAGGGTGTTCCATTTAAAAAAATATATTACTTTTTTGTATCCCCTTAATTATGCACGCCACTGTACTTTTGATAGCATTTTAACAAAATTCAGTTATAACCACATAACTTTTATTTAAAACTTTTTTTTCTATAGGCAATAATAACGATGATAAGGGGTGGGTAATTTATAATGAATAACCCTGTACTGTTGTTCATATTTATAATTTTCTACCTGGTGAACTTAAGTCTTAACTCACTGACTCACTGCAAAAATTCAAATGTACCTTATACAGTACATGCTTTGCTTAAAAATCAGTTGAAAATTTAGTAATACAGCTGACGCTCGATAACGTGAACTAATTCAAACCAAGTGTGTTCACATTGTCGAAATGTTTACGTTTACGTAATTTTATTAATAAACACATTATTAAAAGAAATGTTTAATAACACAATAAAAAACAAAACATATTATGACAGCGATAAGTAACACATTTTTCGTGAGAAGAAAAATAGGCTGCTATTTTATTCTGCATAAATTAGGGCCTATGTTCAACAATGACTAAAATGAAATGCAAACGCATCATAACCACCCATCCGATCGACTCAGCTGTGTCGCAGAGCGGAATCCCCTACATAAATCGGCCACTAATCCGTGTTGCAGAGGGAAACCCCATACATAAATCGGCGAGTAACTGTTTACGTTATCGGGCGTTCTGTTTGATCCTATAGTATGAATTTGGTGTTAACATTAGCATGATGTTTTCATTATCGAGCGCTTGCTGTATTTCTAATATTTATTTATTTATTTACTATATTAGATAGCGTCTCTTACAAATTTAATTAGACTTAATATCATTAAGTAATAAAAAGAGTTGAATAGTAGCCTGTATCTTTATAGTAAGCTGAACTTTGCCCTTTAGGATCCAATGCAAATTTAATAATATCACCATAATCATTCATATCTATAGTGTGTCTGACGACACACGGAACATGAAGAAATGCTAATGATAAATTTTGTTAAGATCGATGATGGTCGAGCAGACTCAGAGATGCATTTGTTGGATCCTTCTCTTTGTGTGCATAAAACGCAGGGACAAGGTTACTCAATTTTGGCTATGTTATAATTCAAGATTGGTTTTCACTTACAGCGTACGTTTATTTCTATTACGTTTAATAATTGTCAAAACAGCAATTTTGTTAAGTTCAGCATTTAATTTTTATTTAACAATTACTGGAGTTCCATTAAACACGTGAGTTTACAAAAGTTAATACAAAATCATTTACTGAACAAAAGTACTGTTTTGGCAATTAAACATCACTGCGCGTAATTTTGTTTTCCAATGCAGTTATTATTACGGTTAATGAAATTTCTGAATATCACGCATCCTGAAAATAATTACAGTTCGTTAATTTTTGTTAAATGTAAAAATAAAACTGCACTGTAAGCAAAAACAAATCTTGAATTATAATAGCCAAAATTGAGTAACTTACGTCCATAAAAAACTTGAGCAAAACGAGGTAAAAGAATGCATTTTATGTGCACAAACAGCCAGATTTGGCAAAGCATTGCTGCCCAGTATAAGCCCTCATTGATCGTTAACGAACTTTACCACTGGTGTTTTCCTATGTTCCGTATGCCATCCGACACACTGTAATAATGTATTGGTTGATTGGTCCTAATACAGACATTATTATTAGTATGATAAACCGCACATCAAACTGACATGTAGAAGTTTCTGCCACACAAATTACATCTGGCAAATGAGCCATCACATCTGTTTAACATTTTGTCAGATTGTCAGTTCATCACTTGTTAACATGCCTTCCTCTCAAGATCATTTTTATTGCTTACATATTCGGTATGATCTGAATATTCTAATGGTCCAATAAATGTAAGATGTGTGCACGGATATACCTATATTGCTAAGTATGCATCTGATGTCAACTGACAAACGTTTGACATTTATCAGTTTGGTGTGCGGCCTACCTAAAATAATAGCTTCTGAGTGCTGGCAAAGGTTTCATGTTACTTGGACTACATGCTGACTACATTTCATTTTTCTGTTAACTTTAAAAATCTTTTTCACTTATTGAAATACCAGACAGAACCTGCTTACTATCAATTTACAATTATAAATTATAATCACTTGCCTGAGTCCAAGTTACGTTTGGTGATTATAGAATGAATCGGCAGAACAATTTGGGCGCTACTATCTTCTAAGCTCAGACCAAAAACTTGATTTTCATTGGTGGAATCAATACTCAATTCGTTAAAACCAGAAGATCTATCCAACTCCTATAATGTTATTAAGTAATTAAAATTCCTAAAAAATACCATCGTTTATAGTGTAATTACATTACCATCATCGTCAAAATTAAAACTAACATTTGAACTAGTATTCCAGTATTCTTCACTAGATTTCCCAGCCATTCTAAATCGATTTTTTGTAATTAATATTATTAATAATACTGACGTTTAAATTCACAATTGTAATCCCAGGGTCAACACAAACTAGGTTATAAAATACTAAGGTTATGTCAAGTTCTATCCCAATAAGAATAGGTAACTTCGCCCCTACCGAATTGATCGAACTGATTGCAAATTTAGTGGCGTAAACAAATAACGGCGAAGTGTTGCAGTTTCTCAAAACAAAAGAGCCACACAAACACAGCCTCAAAAGCGTTTTTTGGAAATTTTCAAGCAGTTTAAATGTCTATCAAATGTAAGGCATAAAGTGACCATATTTTAAAACGTTCCAATGGGTCAAGGAAAAACGGTTGAGAGGGGTGAGGGGAGAGGGGAGAAATTTGGACACATGGAAAACTTTTTTAATACTTATCCATTTACCAGAAAATTTTATTCTTTATAAAAGTCTATGCATCTTCTCAATTCAAATGCACTGGAAAATTTAGCTTCATAAGTATGAAAATGGCTCAAAAATAAAGTACTTTTATTTCTTTAAATACACAAAGATGTTATTAAAAAAGTTGTTTAGAACTGAAGGAAGGTGTCAAATATGAAATCAGAGCCACTTACTTCGAAAAAACAATCACTGTTTTTCATACAGGGTGATTTGTAAGTATGGTCATTAAATTTAAAGGTAGTTAAAGGATATAAAAAAAACAACTGTTCCTACCTCAAAAATTAATAATAATCCCACAAAAAAATAAAGCATTGCTTACACTGATTGACGATCACTGAACTTAAGTTCTCTCAACAAAGTTCGCACAGGTGATTGGGATAAGACCAAATTGGATAAAATGTATAAGCAAAAAAACAGTTGTTTGGTTATTTCAATCATATTTGGTGCATTAGGTTAATGTACTCATCTGATTTAGCTAGTGTACCAGATCCTAATGTGATTTTTTTTGTAAAAATATTATATAGGCACCTACAAATATACGTTAAAATTAAGAAGCCGCGTGGCGCAGTTGGGTAAGCGCTAGGCTTGCTAATAATATATACGTAAAAATTTGTTGACAACTGATAGTTCCTAGAGGTGTAAACAATTGCTATATAATGAGAAAGCACGTTTCTCATGTCAAGTGTACACGTCATAACGTTTGAAAATGGCAAAGTAACAAATGCACAAGTAAGAAATATAATCATATGACAATATCAAAAAGGCAAATCGATGAAAAAAGAGCCACAGATTTAAATATTGCTAAATCTACGATTGGTGATATAATTAAACATTCTGGAGAAACAGGTACGATTACTGCATTTGTTACAAATACTGGTAGGCATCGCATAATAAGTATCCGATCGAGGCCAAAAACTTAATTTGATGTTTGCATTGGGGACCATAGAAGACGAATTATAAGAAGTAAATAAGAAGCTTTTCATAATGACTGCATTAAAAGGATTGTGAAGTTTTCAAAGGGGATTATGATTTGGGGCTGCATGTCAGCTAACGGGTTGGGAAATTTTGAAGTCATTGATGGCACAGTGAATGCTGCAAAATATAAAAAAATACTGGAAACAGCCTTTTACCAAGTATTGTTAAAGTACACCCAGAAGAAAGCTTCATTTTCAGCAAGATGGGGCAGCCTTTCATACTGCCAAAGCCAGTAAAAAATGTTTTGAAAATCATAACATCGAAGTATTACCGTGGCCATCTCACAGCCCTGATTTACATATTATCGAAAATGTTTGACATAAGATGAAGCAATATTTAAGAAATCATCCACAATGAACCGTTCCTGAACAAAAGGAAAAAATTAAAGGTAGTATCTGGAATTCATTTGCAGTAGATCGATGCAGATCGTTAGTCATGACGATGCCAGAGAGAATTAAAGCCGTAATAAAAGCAAAAGGTGACGTTATAACTTATTAATCTATTAATAACCAACTCCGTCCGAACAATCATAGTTGTCAGCACATCTTGACCTGTTTCCAGTTTAGCGTTTATGTATGTATTTGTTAGTATGTATTTTTTAATAAAATCTATTGTGTTTTCCAATCCTACTTGTTATTTTAATTTTGTACAAGAAACACGGTAGAGCATTTTTCATCATATTCAGATCGTTGTAACTCCTCAGAAGTGAACTTTGTATATAGGTACTTCAGGTTAAATTGGCTTATTTGAGCTCTAGTATATGTGGTTAATATTTTTCTGCACCTTTGAGGATACCCTGTATAGGATTACAGTAAAGTACACAAAATAATACTAGAGAAAGCCAGGGAAGAAAAGTAAAATAGAACAACGAATGGTAAAATGTACAGGTAGGATGTGAGTCGGAAAAAGCTGCTACCGATAAATCCAAAAACCTAAATAATAACCCGAGGCCATATAATCGAAGACGATGAATGCAAGCACTAGGATAATGAATTATGGAAAAAGCAATGTAATACCAGGAACTTGAAATCTTAGAGGGACATGGTATGAAGGAACGCTAAAAAATAACCAGATATGAGATTGATATTGTAGCTCTGCAAGAGACTCAACAGAAAGAAAATTTTGAAATAGAATTAGATAAGTTTATTTTATTTAATAGTCGAAGCCAAACGAGAATGCTAGGAACCGGTTTTCTAGTATCAAAGAAGTTAACACATGGGGAAGGCTGAAAGATTAAAAGAAACGAAGTGAGTTTATACCATCAAGCTGCACACAAAAAAAATATTTTTATAAAATTGGGCTTAAACGCATCATGTGGTTACGAACTTAAACTACATCACCAAGGACAGCAATGTTAAGAATTCCCCGGTCATCCAATGGATGCTCAGGGAAATAATGAGGATTAAAGATGGGAACTTGGAATATCCAAAGTATGTATGGAGAAAAGCTGGAGAGCATGTGAAGGAGATGGAAAAGCTCAACATCTTGATCCTAAGCGTCAGTGGGATGTGGTGGCTCCCTGGGCGGATATGCAAGTGATGAAAACTAACGCTCTCTACTAGTCCAAAGAGGATAGCAACTACCACCACAATGGAGTGGCCTTCATCATCTCAAAAGAGGTACAGATAGCTGTGATAGGCTTGGTCCCTGTATCTAACAGAGTTGCTCCTCTACAAGTTCCGGTTACTACTCTCAAGGTCACCATCATACAGGTGTAGGCTTTAACATCTACAGCAACGGATGTAGAATTGCACTGATTTTACGATGATGTGAGTAATTGTCTTAGGCAAGTAATGCACTAAGCCACCATCTCAATGAGAGACATAAACACTAAACTCTGGGCAGACAGAGAAAAGTGTCTATGCTCATCAAATTCGGTCTCAGAGTGAGGAACGAGAGAAGCCATCAATTTCTTCAGTTTTTCAAGAAGCATGATCTCACCATCATAAATACGCATTTCAAGTTGCGCAAACCACACTTGTGCACTTGGAAATCTCCAGCTGACAATCCAGATCATGTGGTGAGGAACAAAATCGATATCATATCAAGTCAGTGAAGATGTACCCAGGTACTAATGTCCTTCAAATAATTAATCTCTGCGGGCTCAATCCTCTTGAGTTACAAAACTGATAAACTTTGCAGACAATCCAGATCATGTGGTGAGGAACCAAATCGATAACATCTTTATTCTTCAGAGATTCAAGAACTTTATCAAGTTAGTGAAGAAGTACCAGGCGCTGACCTCCCTTCAAACCATTGCTCTCTGCTGGCTAAAATCTAGTTTTGCCTTAAGAGAATTAAGCCAGGGAAACACAAACTCAAGCTAGACCACGAGAAGTAAAAGGACAAGCTACTAACAGAAGTAGTGACTCAACACATGGAGGAAGAGGTCAACCACATGCCTGTCAACCAGATCTCTGTTGATGAGATATGGAATCGGTGGAAGATCCTGATAACAAATGTGGCAAAGTGAAGACTGACTGAGGACGGCTTTAAATCGAAGCAAAAGTCCATGCTCTGATAGATCTTGGTCCTGATGGGGCCAAGATGCCAGTATAACAACAAAAATGACCAAAGATACGAGAACAATCATGAAGTAAAGTAGATCAAACGAGGAAAATTGACGACTGTGCAGAATTAGAAGCCCATAAAGATGTGTGTGGAAGTGATGCATGGCAGAAGCGGTATGTAGCAGAAAACAATAATTGAATGAAATAAAATTATTGTAAAGTAAACACTGTCTTCCACATAAAAATTAACATATATTTTACATGTGCTACATGTTTCGGCTTATACATTAAACCATCTTCAGCCTGAAGAAACATGTAGGGCATGTAAAATATATGTTAATTTTTATGAGGAAGACAGTGTTTACTTTACAATAATTTTCTTTCATTCAATTATTGTTTTCTGCTACATACAGCAATTTTCTGAAATTAATCATTTTTGCATAAAACCGTTAATATTTCCAAAACAGTTAACGCTATGCTAACATATTTCTATATTAAAATTATTAATATATGGACGAAAAACTATTCAGCAACCTAAACATAGGAAACTTTTATTAAATAAAGGTAAGTTTGGTGCCTGACCTTTTTTGAAATACCCTGTATAATCAAACATTTTTAGGAATGTGCATTATCTCCGTACATACAGCTTTTATGCAACATTTCTGTAATTCTCATACTTTTAGAAATATCTTTTACCACCGCTTCGTTGTTGGGCTCTATATTGTTAATGAAGTATTTAATAAAAACTAACCACAACAAATTATATACTGTTTTTGCCATATGTGGGCCTTGAAGCTTAAACCCCGAGCCCCCATGCAGATTTTATAAACCCGCCGTCTGTAGGTCATACGCTATCAAATTTCGTCCAGAAATTAGCGAAATGCCCTGTACATAAAAACAATTGAGATCCTGACCAATCACAAAAGCTTAAACATAAAGCGTCACTAAGCGGAAATAGTTGAAAGTAAGTTTAAAATTGTCAGTTGTTTTTAAACCTGTATTAGTAGCGCATGGGTTGGGGGGTTTTGCAAATATGTAGTGTAATCAATTGGGTTAAATTTTAATTATAATGCTAAAATATGTCACAGGCAAGAAGAAAGCTGAGGACGCAGCGTATAAATCCTTTTCAACCAAAACCAGGTACGAAATTTGTATAGTTAGCTCACACACAAACAGCATCAACCGGTGGCAATGAACAATCTTGTTAAAATTAAATATAAACTTATAGAGATCGTCAAACACTAACGCTAAAGCTTGCAATTCTTCAAGCAGTACTATTTTTGAATGATTTACAGTTTGTTGATTTGTGATATAAGAACTCCATTAATGGCTTCGGCTGTAATGAAGGTTAACGACAAAAGCCTGTCTTTATTTTGTTTTTATGCTGATATAATATTAACGTTAAGTCGCATTATTGTAGCGTTAGTTAGTTTAACTAAGGGATATACGTAATTTTTTAACTAGATTTATATTTTGCCGATCAAACTGCTCCGATACTTAAATTGTGGGTATCGGTAAACATTTCACGTTACAGCTGAATTGTAATAAATGTTCACTTGATACCAACAGTTATTTTATAACTACATATCACATTGTGAGTGGCACCCTGGCGAATTTCTATGACTTGTTGACTCAGCACATTTTGTTAAGGAATTTCACTAAAGTTAGGTAGATATGCATCTGGTACGGAACATTTAAATCAAATTTAAGTAAATTGTATAGACAATTACGTTTATGCATATTGTTGCACATATTTAATCATAATAATAATATCACCTGGTTGGTGTCAGAGTTTCCAGTTGCGCCAGCGCCTTTGACATAATCTAACAACTGTCACCGAAATCATAATCAGAACTAAAAGCTTAACATGCTCTCCAATACATGGCTGACTGTAATCTAATTACCACAAGTCGAACACCCATTCCAGTACCAACCGGGCCTAGCTCAGCTTAAGTATCGAGAACTGTTTAACCAGGTTCATAGTGTTTACCTATGCAATCAACTATAAGCATACATTAATTATCATCAGAAGCAGCACAACCTGGAGTCACTCCTTACCTGCTTTAGACATAATGCTAGTAGGGACAGTCAGTGACAATTATTTTCCATTTTCTGAGGTTAACCTTTTGAAGATCATTTTAAAGCCCATTCATGCATCGTAACTTTGGCTTTAAGAGTTTTTTAGTCGGTTCGGTATCATTCATCCACAACATTGTGTCTTGCTCGTCTCACCTTTGATATGTTGTAATGATAGTACAGGGCATAAATTAGAGACACACTAAAAACCTAATTGCAAATCCGACATAATTTGTTTGAACGAAAAGTAATTAAATTTAGTTATTCCAATCTTCTACATCCAAAGACCAAATGACCTCTGCAAAACTGTGCAAAACTAGGTTTACTTACGTCTTACTTCTTCCGGCTCTACAGCCCTGAGTGGGCTTTCGCCTTATCCATGATTTTCTTTCCCTGACCTTTTTCTCTTTCAGTTGTCTACTCTTAGCACTTTCAAGTCGCCGATGATATCTTTCTTCCAACTTTTAGGCCTTCCATGGCATCTTTTACCATCTGTCTTCCAGTCTGTCATAATTTTGGGTTGCTTTTTCTTCATCATACAGCGAGATTGCTGAATCAGTGTATACGCTGTGCTCTAATAAAACTAGGCTTAGAAATTTTATAATAAACTTGAAAAAGTTAAACATTAAAAAAATCTAGTAATGCGTATGACCTTCATGAGCTTGGATGACAGCCTGGCCCCTTCGCGACATACTTTCAATCAATCTCCATATATTCTCTTGAGGTATTTTAGTCCATTTTTCCAAAAGATCTATCATATGTTGTTGACTTTCTGGAGCTAAAGGTCTGTTCCTGATCTTTCAATTTCCCATAAGGTCTGGGATAAGGGCGAGTTATCACAGAAAATTATATTCTTCCAAGAACCTTTTTGTCTGGGCTGCTACTTGCGACCTGGCATTATCTTGCTGGAATAGAAATCCAGGATCTATACCGCTTGCAATAGGTATCACATGTTTTGCAAGAATGTCCTCGATGTATTGAGTGTTAAATGTTGTACTATAGCTCACACCATATCATCCTCTCTAAATTTATCTCCTACTGAACCAGTTCTTCACGATAGCGTTCACCTGCAAGTGCCCAAATTCAAAGACAACCATTGCAACTTGTCCATCTAAATCTTGACTCATCACTAAAAAGCACTGATGGGCACTACTCCATTCCCCAACCTACATACATGTTGTTGAACAGGCATCAATCGATCTCTTCAGTGATTTTGAGTCAATCCTGGTTTATGAATTGGCCTCCTTGACTCAAATTGTTTTCCAGCAACATTTTTCTTATGGTCTCTGTATTAAGCTTGATACCATTGGCTTTTCTGCTGTAGGTTTGAAGCAGTGGACGTGCGTTGTCTAAGCACACAATTGTGCACAAATCTGTCTTGATGTAAGGTTGTTGCACGTTCTCAACTCTGAGCAAACCTTCTGCCATAATTTCCTATCTCTAAATAACAACTAACAACTCAAAACCCTGGGCGCAACAGAAGGGCTTACATTAAGTTCTCTTGCAACTTGACGTAAGATGTGGTCTTCTTCAATTAATGTTACGACTCTTGGAACTTGAACGTAACTAACATGCCTCATTTTAGTGATAAACAGTATAGAAAAATAAAAAACTGGCTTACACACTCAATTGTTTCCACTTTTGTAGAATGTATTTATTTTTCATCCTGTATCACATGCAGTGTTAGAAAAAGTTACTTTTCGTGTAGCCTTGAAGGCTGATAGGGTTGCCATAGTTAAAAATAACAATTTGTGGACAAGATTACGGAAATGGAGGAAGGGGAAAGAAAATTCAATACTTGATTTTTTAAAGATTTTAAAAAAAAAATTTTGTAGTACATTTTAGAAATATTACAAACTAAATACTTAATAAACACATTAAACTATTATTTGAAAAGGAAACTAATAATAATACAATAGATGCCGCTTAATTTGACCACTTTGTGACTTGGCAAAAATGATAACCAACAATAACCGAATGGTAACAAAATCCGAAATTAACAAAAATGCATATTTAACAAAAAAATGCGATCAGGTGTATAATCTGCAATTATTGTTGGCCATACGTTGGTGATCCACTTTTCCGCTGCTCCGAAGTCTGCATCGTTTATTTCCCCATGTATTCTTTTGTAGACGATATTATTTATTTTCTTCCAACGATGAAACCTCCCGTCAGTAGCAACAAACTTTTCTTTTCCCATAGCTTTTGCTAAATCTTCCGCTTTCTGTCGCATTAATCGACCATCACAATTTCAAAGCTGATTCCACCTCCTGATCTTTCCCAGAACGATTTCTTTTGCTCATTACTTTATCATTAGAAACAGCTGCATTTTCGATTTCTAACCTCTTTTTTTAAATTTTGCACAATAATGGATGCACAATTTTTAATTGATCGGCGGCATTTCTTTGGCTCATTTTGGGCAGTTTATCATATTTAACTAAAATGTCTAATTTTTCCCTAAGGGATTAACCTTTGCGTTTAGATATTGTTATTCCTTAAAGGTGGGCATACACGATACGGTTTACCGGAAGGCAGGCCTGCCGGCTTGTAATCCGGAAGGTAAACTGTATTGTTAGTGGATACATCGGCCGGAAGGCGAGCCCTGAACTCTCGGCCTCCCGAAAAACTGTCAACACTTGAAATTTTGCCTGCCGGCTTTCCTTATCGCATACAAGTCGGAACGTGTATGTGCGAATTGTGGGTACAGGCCGAGAGTTAGCGTGATGACAGTGATTTTATTCAGTAGTACCGGGTGACCATAAATGGTTGAGATTTTTTTTGTCTTAGGTTGACACTGCTTATGTTGGTGGCACTGTAAGTCTATGTCAAATTCGAGGTTCAGTTTTTACACAAACTGACGCAAAACCTAACCTGCCAACATAGATTTACAGTGCTCCCAACATAAACAATGCCAACCTAAGAAAAAAAATCACAACCATTTATTGTCACCCGGTATATTATATTTTACCGTGGTTTGTTCAACTATCTACCTATAATTTAATAAAAAATGACCGATATGAGAACGTGGTCCCATGAATTCCAAACAGAATCTATTGAGCTATACAGGTCCCTGCCTTGTTTGTATGATATAAAAAGTACTAAGCAATATTTAAATAAACCAATCGTAATTCGTGTATTAGGTCGATATGAGAATGCTCTTGTCGATTTCTTAATCACTGTTTCACCCACTTTGAACGTGTGCGCTTCATCTTTTTTCTCGTTGTTTTTTTTTCGGAAGAATGCAACTGCCAATCCTATTAAAGATCATTTTTCGAAATCATATTATTATCAATATGACCTTTTCGCTATTCTGAACACTTTAAAAGACTGGCCAAAATCCTGCGAGAAAACGTAATGTTTATGCCTGCGCCGGGGGTACAGGTTTAGCCTTCCGGATTGCAAACCGGAAGGCCTGCCTTCCGGTAAACCGTATCGTGTATGCCCACCTTATCACGAATGAGAGGACAGACGGCGACTGACTGGTGCAAATTGTAAATTGCAATTAACCTTAATCGCTTTTTCGACAAAACGACAAGACGCTGAACTGAGAAACCCTATACATATCAATTGCATTTTGCTGATTTCACAGAGTATGACTCAGTGTTTGTTAGTGTTAGTAAAGAAAACAAGTGCGGATAGATATCTGACACCAGGAAACACCCATAGATATGCAGTGGGTTAAGATTTTTAAAAATACATACATACAAACTAAAAATTTCTGAGAACGCCGATGAAACGATAACATTAACTGAATTCTTGATCACAATATCCGATGCATTTTACATGCATTAGCGTAGCGTACAGCCGGTCCTTACATTGTGATTTCGATAACAATAGCCGAATGATAACATTAACCGTGATTATAATATGCGGCATCTACAGTAGTACATTGCATACCAAGGGACAAAAGTGCATCATTTGATCCCGCAAGTAAAGTTTATAGTGTATAATCACTCAAGGAATCAAAGGCACCTTGGTCCCCAGGTATATACGCTTTCTTTTTGCACTCCCACATCACAAATCATGAAATAAATTTGATTTTGCTGGTTTTAAAGTGTATACGTTCGATTCGGAAAAATGGATGGCTTTGGAAATATAGATGACTAACCAAGGTAATGTAAATAATGTCATTTTGAAGGACGAAAGTGCCACTCTTAATCCCTGAGGATTAAAAGTGGCAACTTTGATTCTTTAAAATGATGCTTAAAGTACTAGGTCGTTTAGTCCCGGGAGTACAAAAAATTAAATTTAACAGCAGCACTAATACGAAGCTGTAATAAAAATGTAAATTTTACAATATGTGGTTATTAATATATTAGACACTACCTCTACAGTCAATTTACATGTATATCTGTTTCCGCTGCAGTAGCAGTATTTCATTGGGATTGTTGTGTACTATAAATCATATTTTTGGAACTTTATATTTCTTTTAAATTTTACTTATATTAAATGTAGATCAAGATGCTATTAACATAAACCCATAATTGATCGCCTGTTTAAAAACGCATTTAGAAATCAAATTCCACAATAGGGAATAGCTAGATACTGATACACAATTTTTGCTAAACAATTAGTTCTAAATTATATTTGAGGAATTGAGCCAGAATTTGCAGAAATAGGGGACTTCTATTTAAGATAACATGAGACAGAATGATTCTACCCTAGTGTTGTCCTTTGCTACCAGTGACACCAATATAATGGCAAGAATCACTCTAAATTACTAGTTACTTTTGAATATTACTAGTTAAGTTGGCATGTACAAATACAAAATAACCTGACTTTCTGTATTCATTGTTGTTCTTTGCTTTCTGATTTTGTGTTATTTGCTAGTTGTAAAAGAGTAGTGATGTGTAATCATTCATTTTATGTTTTTAGAAATACCACAAAATGCCGAAATGCTTTTACAAGGATTGTAGTAACGTAACACATCCAAGTCTACGAAGTTGAAAACGCTGCGATACCATTCATTTCCTAAACCAAAAAACAAACCTCGCAAAATGTTTTTTATGGTTAGAGTTTTGTGGTAATGAAAATAACTATAAATTACTTATACCCCCATTTCTTGCGGGTAGATCTAGATTGACAGGAGGGGAGAAAATATTGACGAAACGAATTGCTAAGGGGCGTATCCATGTTGAACGAGCAATCTAACGGATCAACACTTTTTTAATAGTTATTAGCAAAACTAATTCAGATTTCCATGTTACCGCTGATATCAAATATATTTAAGTGTGATTTGTTTTTGGTCAATTTTGAGATCCCATTAGGTACTTGATTGTTTCTACTTGTATTTTTCTATAATAAACTCTAAATTATTTTATTACTAGTTGCTTAATTGATACTATAATAGTTATTTACTATAAAAGTAGCATAAATAAAACTATGTGCTGTATTTATGACTGAAAGTCAGGTTATGATGTACTTGTACATGCCAACCTAACTAGTAACATTAAATAGTAACTAGTAATTTAGAGTTATTCTTGCCATTATATTGGTGTCACTGGTAGCAAGAGACAACACTAGGGTAGAACTTTTCTCTCACTTGTTTCAAGGTCGTATTTCAGTAGAAGTCCCCTATTGGTAAAGTGTAAAATTTTCTTGGAAAATCGGGACATTTCAGGACAGTATTTCGTTTCGGGACAATGAACTCCAAATCGGTACAATCTTGAAAAATCGGGACGTATGGCAACCCTAAAGGCTGAGCTTCCGATTTTAAATAATAACCGTAATGTGTTGATACGCAGATTAAATGATCCTACATCCTTTGTACTTGACTGATAAGAATTGTGTTCAGGGACGAGTATTAGCGAGTACACTAAAAAAATAAAATATTCCGATTTTTGTATTCTCAAGCCTTTTTGATAATGACCAAGTTTGTTTCCTACATATAGTGTTAGTCTTTAGGATAGTATGCTACAGAAGGTCTTATAGTATACATTCAACCGCGTAAAATCTCTAAGACTTTCACAGAGTAGTTGGCTTTCTTATACAACATATTATGCTTTCAGATCATACTATTTGCATTTTTTTTTTCATTATTTGGGGGGGGGGGCGAAAGATATTTTAAAAACTATGAGAGTTATACAAAATTTCTCTATCTAAACGTATTTATGAAGGTGGTTCACATTAATAAAGTAATTTTTATTAAACAGGGTTGCTAACAAAGTGTGGCAACCCAAGGTTACTTTTTTTAAAATAGAACACCCTATATTTATGCAGCTTAAAAGTTTGCATCAAAATACTTTTTAATATTAAGTTAATTATTTTGGAGATATTAACAATTTTAGGAAAAAATGCTGAATTTTAGGAAGCTGCTATAAGGAACAGATTAGAATAGTGGCTCTAGGAATTAACGCTATACAGGGTACGCAAAATTTTAAAATTTAATAATTTCGGATTTAAAAAAAATAAAACACGATATTTTTGTATTTTTGAAAAGCGCTCTTAATATAAAAATTTCTGTATACTCCTAAATTCAGTAGATTTTGGCATATTCGAGTTTAAACACAAAAAAATGAAAATCCAGTCATATTGCTGACAAAAAATAAACACGAAAAAACAAACAATTAAATTTGAATAAAAAGTTGAATTTAGAGGTATTAAATGCGATATCAGAAGTAAGTTCAGTAGAAGGGCTTTTCCAAAATTCAAAAATATGCAAGAAGATACATTGTTTTTGCAAATTTTGTGCACCTTGTACAGTATTAATATCCAGAGCCACTATTTTACACTCAAAATATAATTCACTAAAAACATTTTTTTGTAATGTTTTCCTTCATTGCATTGTTTTCTGTTACAGCGTTTTTTGCATAGAATTGTTAATATCTCTGAGACAGTTAACGTTACAACCATACATCTTGATAATAAAATAATTAATACTTTCACGCAAAAATTTTAAGCAATCTAAATATAGGGCATTCTATTATGAAAGGTAAGTTTGGTGCAGCACAAATTTTTGAACGAAAATGTGGAATCAAATGTGCATCACCTTGGTACCTACAACTATTACATTTGCAAACTTTATGTAATATTCATAGGTAGTTTTAAAAATATTTTTTATCGCCGCATTGTTCCTGACTCTGTGGAGGTAATGAAGTATTTAATCAAAGCTAGCCAAAACAGATTACATGCTGTTTTTGTCATAAGTGGGTCTTAAACCTTGAACCCCGAGCCCCCGTGCAGATGTTATTAACCTGCCGCCTAAAGGTGATACTTTATCGAACTTTGTCCAGAAATTGGCACAATACCATGTACCTACATAAACAATGGGATCCTAACAATCAGAAAGGCTTAGATACAAAATGCCTCCCGGTGAAAATACTTGAAAGTAAATTTAAAATTATATATCACCATAACCTTTCATGTCAACAATCTTTTATAATTCGAGTCAGATGCATCAGGCAACAGAACTTATATCATACATACAAGATGTCAACTTAACATTAATGTATAATATGGGTAAGGGACTAATATACATACATAATCTTTACACTCTTATCTTTCGGTGTCGAGGACCATTCATATCATCTGGGAATTACAATGGCGGTAATGTCCAAGCATACAACATGTTCAACAAGCATAGATCTAATTTAAAGCTAACTTAACTAATGAGTTCAAATCCATTGCAGGCCTTAGAAAAGTTGCGGCCAAACCCATATCTGCCTTGCTGCCAACTTAACCAAACAGGCGGTCTATGAAATTAATTTAAGTGTATAAATTTCTTTTACCAATGCCTGGTTACTATCCTGTGCATTTGCTGTCGCTTTTCTAACAGATCCTCTCTAGGGCATATTAATAAATAATGGTGAGGCACTAACACCCCATGAAGGAGCTTGGCCTGCAAGGCGGAAGGTCAGAGCTTCCGTATCCTCGCTCTCACACCCGGCTGTCGCGTGTCAAATTTATGACACGTGGTGATGTGGTGAGCATCACGCATTAGACAACCGCATTATTACCCCTCATTCTTTCAAACGCAGGTCCGCAATTATTTAAAGCAACTGGGTAGGCCGCCCGCCAGGTATCGATCAGGGATTTGAACTCCAGACTTCTGCGCCGCAGTCCAATGCTCTAACCACCAAGCCACGCTGGCGCTTTAGGGCATATTGTGAGACATAATCTATGTTGCAAGGGTAAACTGTAGCATGTTCAATTCTACACTTACATATAGTTGATTTGTATGGAACACCTTATTTTTGCATGTTTACTTTTGATTTTGTAACATTCAACCACAGGCTGATTAGTGACTCCCAAGTGCACAGTCTTCCTGATAGGATAGAGGAACTTTCATTTCTTGCTCACCATAATTCCAACTTGATGTGCAGAACTGACCGTGAGATTCTTTGTTGTACTACCAAACTTTTTGGCTTTGATTGTTCCTTTTGAATTGTTACTAGCTAGACAGTATAAGTTTTCAACTGGCATTGGTCGTAAGTATTCTGTACTGCCGCGACAGGTTCTATTGCAATCTCCATGCTCTAGTCTCCTATGATCGTTTATACTAGGCACAGTAAGCATATTCTGCCGCTAAGTAGCATAGCCCAAATGTATCAATTTTTATTGTTTTATTTACTAACCAGAGGCAAAATCTCCAACGTCGATCAGCATTCCCAGGCTGAAGAGCTTGCACACGTTGCAAATGGTATGGGTGCAGTTTCTCTCGATGAATTGTTTGCCAGACCATAGATTGTGAGAAACCTAGTTGTGTAGCGATTCGTCGCGTAATTGTGTGATCATCAAGACCGACGTCTATAACATTTTCTTCGTCTTGAACACCATGCAGTTGTTGAACTCCATGCAAATTAATCAATGGATTTGTGAATCCAGTTTCTTTTAATCGTCAAAATGTTCTTGTAAAAATTCCATAGGCTGTGTGCCTTCGATTTGGATACCTTTGGCGGTATTCCCTATAGCTGCACCACGCACGTTACCGTCACAATACCCATAAATAAACAACATATCAGCATACTCCTCTGAAGTAAATCCCTCCATCAAGTAATTAACGTAGGTACAGTTTAACAATCAAAACAGATCGATTATTAGAACATTGACAAAACACAAATGACATACTACTAATGAATATCTATCAGATTTAACGCACATTTTGTTTGGTGAACTCATGGCTACACGATATGCCTTGTTATTATTAATAATTGGAAACAATTATTTTGCTTTTGCAACAAGCAACAGCCTGTATCTAGGTAACCGTTTGGTTAAGTACATATGTTCATATAGACTTTTTGTCTTCTTTTGGTGTGAGCAATCTACCATTTCAGTTTGATTCACTAATTATGAATCACCCTGTATATTAGTATGTACTTATGTGCATATATATTTTTTAAAGATTAAAAAAAGACGTACTAAAGGATAACGCAATAACAACTTTCCTAAAAGCATGTGAAAAACACTTCATAGAAGATGTAACATAATATTATGTATAAATTTTGCCTTATTAAAGCATACTTTTTATAACTACCTACATGTAGCGAATGTCCATGCAAAAAGGGGAAAGAAATAAAGTGTATAAACAGGGTGATTCATAAATATGGTCATTTAATTAAATGCATGTACATGCTACCTCAGTAGCAGTATATTGTACTAAAAATTAATCGCTTATGAAAAAATTGCACAAGAGTCTGTTGTCAACTTTTGCGAATCACTGGCGAAATCAGTAAAAGCACAATAACCTAATGTACCAAATATGACAGAAATATGCAAACAACTGGTTTCTTTGTTTCAGTATTTAATCAAAATTCGGTCTTATTGCAACCACCTGTGTAAACTTAAGTTTACTGAAATTTATTGCAGTGATTATTGATCAGTTTAAGCAATTAAATGTTATAATTTTTTGTTGCATTATTATTAATTTTTGACGTATAGTTTATTATGCAAAGTTGTTCTGTTTGTTGTGCTCCAACTATTTTTAAATGTTATGACCATACTTATGAATCACCCTGCATGTAAGATATGTTTTAAAGTAATTTTGTTTTATAGTGTCATCTTCTAGAAGTAATGATAGTCTATTCAAACCGAAAAGATATGGTAAGAATAAAGTTTATAGTATATTAAAAACGTTACACCGCTAAAATTTATTATTAATTGAAACAATTATCTAATAGTAACAGTAATTTTTTGTACATACCTATTGCCAACTTAGTATAATTTACACTTACATATCTCCATTTATTAATATCCATATTAAAGGAAAACGGAGGAAATTTAGCGATGAAGATAATGAAACGTTTCCCAAATTACAAAGATCCAGAAGTGAAAACAACAATGGTAAGTCTAAAAGTTTCTATTAATAAGTTACAATATTATAGAGCTAAACCGAAAAGTTTTTCTTGAAGACAATGTACTTTATGAAAAATATTCCGAAGATAAAAGAAGCCTTCAAGACGTAAGAAGTAGTGGTGAGTGAATATTTTCTGTTAATGAAACGAAGGAAATAAAAATTTGAGTTTATATTACAGAATCAAAAGAAACTGCCAACAATTTGAACAACCAGCTCGAAGGTAAGTCTAAAACTTTCTATTAGTAAGTTACAATATTATAGAGCTAAATCGAAACGTTTCTCTTGAAGACAATAAAGTACTTGATGAAAATTATCCCGAAGATAAAAGAAGCCTTCAAGACGTAAAAAGTTGTGGTGAGTGAACATTTTCTATTAATGAAAAGAAGGAAGTAAATATATGGGTTTATATTACAGCAACAAAAGAGACTGCCAACAATTTAACTAACCAGCTCGATTGCCAGGAAAGACGTGGTATGTACAAAATATTCTAATTAGAGCACGATATTGTAAAGATAATGATTTATATTCCAGGCCAAAAAAGAAGAGTGTCTGAAGCAAATTCAAGCGAGTTTGAAACATTCGATTATAAACGTGAAACAATTCCAAGTAAGTGTAACATAATTTAATGAAATAATTTTGTAGATATTATGATTACTATTCATTAAGATAATCTCTGAAACCTTTTTGTGGCGTGATATGATTCATGTTCCTTTTTGGGTATTTTGCTACTCTGAAAAATTCAAAATATTAAATATCGATTACTATTAATTACAGGGCCTAAATCTAAACCGTGCGAAGATCAAAAGGAGTCTATGCAACCTATTTCCACAAAAAAAACAAGACGTGGTAAGTGTAGTACGCTCTTATAATAAAAACAGTTGTATTGAAATAATAGTTTATACAACAGGACGAAAGAGAAGAGTATCCTCTGTCCACACAGGATTTCTACGTAAAATTAACGGTAAATATAAAATTGTCTAGTAACAAAATTGTGAAAATAATAACAAAATTTCTTGAAGAGGAGTATAACGAACCGCCATCACAAAAGATGAGGCTGATATTTCCTAATGCTACAATCAGAGGTAAGTGTAGAATTATGTAAAGATAGAACAATATGAAAATACTGATTTATATTAAAGATGCACCACGAAGATATTTGTCTACACATGGGAATAAAAATAAAAGAAAACAACAACGTGGTAAGAATCTTTAAACTCAAAATACTGTAAATAGTTAAAAGTTAGAGTTATTTTTTATGTACCCTAAGTAAAATATTTATTATTTTCAAATGCTGAAATTTCATAATTGATATACTTCTTAAGCAAACGACTGAATAAAATAACTTTTCTTTTTATTTAATATCAGTTCCTTTTGTGATTACATTATTTCTACTTAATTACATATTTTAATTTCTAAGTGACAGCTCACAACAAAGAATACATTTAGAAACCAAAGCAATTATTTAAATAATTATTTTTTAGCTCACACTAAACAATTCACACCAATGATACTTGAGATCCCCGATAGTTTTGCTAGCATCCCAGGTAAGAATTTTTTTAATAAATATATTTACTTGGAAGTTTTATCTGTTTTTTTTTGAGAAACTTGAGTATGAATCATAGATTTTAAAATTTTGTTTATGGTTTAACAAAGTAACCTATTTTATTCTTATAAATAGATTAAAAAAGTTAATTAAATTTTAAAATAAAAGTAAGGTTAATATTATTATAATAGCATTATTTCCAATGCAAATTTTAATGTACGTATTTGTTCTTTGCAGAGCTAAAAAAATTCAAATGTCTGTCTATTTCGTCTTCTAGTAATTTACTAGACTACATACACCAAGGTAATATATGGTAATATACTCGCATTATGCATCAAGCTAAGATAGTATACTATCCTCCTTTTTAGCGTAAGATTAAACCTTTGTTACATCTTTTTGTTATTCTAGTCATTTACCTATATCTTGTTTTCCTTTTTAAAGGTCAATGGTCAACGCTATCAACAGGAGCGGACTCTCTAGGGGTTCAAATTCTTTTTGCCAATCAAGGTAAGAATGTTTTAGAATAAACGCAGGATATAAATTGTTTATGACTAAAATTCAACAAGCTAAGGAAGACTTAGTATTAACATGAACCTGTAACTACGTTAATAGCCCTCAAAATGTGGTCTCCATAAAAATGTAGATTTTCAAATATAGGTATTTGAAAAGAAATTCAATATCAACATTTCTTGAGTAGTATTGTAACTTATCAATACAAAGAATATTTTGAAATTAACAGCATTACCAAGTTTTAATTTATTTTTGAATTATTTCTGTGCTTTTCTGAACAAAAAAGTGCAAATATTTTTTAATCAAATTTCTAATAAAATTTATAAGATAAACTAATATTCACCGGCATCTGGCGTATTGCTTATGCCTCGTGCACATTTTGCTTTATTTGTGTTTTGCATACGCAAGAGGAATAGCTACCAGCATGAAATCGAAGAGATCATTTGGAGTCAGCATTTTTTTCCACGAAAATCCATTTGAAATTAAGAGATGCGTCCTTAAATTCCCTTGTAGTTCTTAAGATCCTATTTTATGTGAATATAGTTTATTTCTTAGTTGTTTACACTTGTTTACTATACCGAGTGCTGACTTATGCTACGCAGCATAGGGATTTGCGTAGTAAATTCTTTATATTCAGTTATTTGCTCCCCTAATTATTTTAGAGCTAAATTGTACATACATTTTTTATAGAGAAAAAAATACTGCATCCATTCATACTAATGTTAACAATTTTCCATTTTCCGGAATAGTATAAATTAATGAAAACGAAAATTCAATTTTCAAAAACTCCAATGTGCCTTGGAATTACCTTAACAAACAATATGTGTGGTTTGTTTGTTTGTCATTAATGTTTGACGTTTACAATAATTCATTATTAATTTTGTTCTGCTTAAAGTGTCTAAGTTACCTGGTATTCCGCATACCTGGGCCTTGTCCATAAGAAAAATGGTTTGGTGGTGGAAATAGCGCTCGTCAAGTAAGCGCCTTGTTTATTGTAAAATATCCGTATCGGCAAATTCCAAACAGCAAAACCATTAATAGACTGATACATTAAGTTTAAAACTACAAGCACATTATTAAATAATTGTAGGTGCAGTAATGAGGTTCAGAACCTACACCAAAACGAGGAAAACGACAATACGTTCATTTTTTTGACAGCAGTAACTGAAAATCCTAGTATTAGACAAATATCACACAATGTACTTTTTGCTGTTGTGCGTTGTGCACGAATTTTTAAATAACAATTTCATCACTAAGGCGATTGGTGCAAATTATGCAATCAATTGGTTTGCTAGATCACCCGATCTTTCACCAAATTATGTTTTTCTTTGACTATATTTGAAATCAAAATGCATATTTGAACATTTAGTTTGATTATACAATACCTAAGTTAAACATATGGAACATATGGAAAGCATTAGAAGAACTAGAGGTTACACAAGAACTCCAACAGGCTATCAAGAATCTATACAAAAGGGCAAAAGGAAGAACAAGAATAAAAGGAATCACAGAGTTTTAAAATGGAAATGGGAATAAAGCAGGGTGATTCCTAGAGTTCTCTACTGTTTGTAGGCGTGATGAAACAAATTATTCAAGAATGTAAAGAACGGAGGTTCAACGTTAAAGTAGGTAATTGGAACCTAGAACCCATAGATATACAATGCCTTGTATATGCAGACGATATTGTGCTACTTGTGCTACCTAGAAAATTGCAGCAAATAGTAGACAGATGGAATAGAGCAATAAAGAGATGGGGAATGACAATTAATACAAATCAAAGTAAAGTGATGGCTATAGAAAAACACGAAAGCCACAAAAATACAATGATAACATGTGACAGAAAAGAGCTAGGATGGGTGGACAATTGTGAATATCTAGGGATCGCAATAAGTAAGAACGGAACAACAGATCAAGAGATATTAAACAGAACCAACAAAGCAAGCAAAGTATACTACGCCCTAAGTAAAACGGTCATAGGAAAGAAGGAAGTAAATAACACAACTAAACTAAGAATATACAAAAGTGTATATATATCTACTCTAACATATGGATCAGAAACATGGACAATTCAGGACAAAATAAGAAGCTGAATAATCGCTGGAGAAATGAAATACTTAAGAAGAATGGTTGGAAGAACAAAAATAGACCGAGTAAGAAACACAGTAACCAGAGAAGAAATAGACATAGAGCCATTAATAACAGACATCGAAAAAAGCCAGTTAAGGTGGTACGGACATGTAGTGAGAATGGGAAGGAACAGGCAACCGAGGCGAGTACTGGAGGCAAAACCTGAAGGAAGAAGATAGGTACAGAGCAAGGCCACGACAGACATGGGAAGAGAGTTTGGCACAAAGAGCAGAACTCAGAGGAAAAGATCTAAGAGAGGTAAAGCGAATGGCTGCTGACCGGGACAGATTTCGGATATGGATAGAGGACCCAACGGTCTAAGGGCAAAAGGGAAAGGAAAAGAAGAAGTTTGATTTTTCATTATTTTTGTGTTAAAACAAATAAAATTGTTCCCTATTATGCATTTTATGGTTTTATAATAACATGAAAATGCAAAACTCAAATGCAACGACAGACAAATAAATATTATAAATTACGTTCCACTAGGTTAAAGTTTGAAAAAACGATTTTCAAAGTATAACAAAAATTTAATTAAGGTGCAAATTAAAGCTTTCGTTTAGTTTTGAATAAAAAAAATCACATCCTGCTATCAAAATCCTCTTTTGCATACATCTTGGTAATTTAAGAAAATAAGTGTAGAGAACCTTTATCTATTACCCATAGAATTTGTAACCATCTGTACCATAAAATGAGAATGCCATATACCTACTTGCGAAATAATAAATTGAAATAATTAATTTTGAAATACCCATTTCTTAAATTTTTCTTTTCTAGGATATCGAACTTCGTCCGAGCCTTCAATCATCCCATCAATGGAAGACGTAAGTGCTGATCCGTCAACAGACGTTGACCAGTAGTTTCACACCACAGGTAAGTAAACACTCTCGTTAATTAAATAAATGTATTTATAATTTAGTTTTTTCTTTGCAGTATAGAGAGCAGATCTAGAAGAGGAATCTTATTTAATCGATAACTCTGGGATGGTACTGCGTGAAATAAATTCTAATTCTAAATATAAAAAAATCTTGTGATATATTTGTGATATTTAGGGAAAATTAATGTCTAAATTACAAGTTTTTTTTAAAATAAAATTAATCAAGCTGGGGGAAATGTGTAGTTTTATTTACTTTCAATGTAGCACCTGTATTGCTTATTGAATATTGAACAATATGTGGGATGTGAGGTTGAGGTTGAAGTCATTAACTGTTAAATGTGCAGTCTCGATTCGAGGTACAAAATTATGTATGAATTTACTTAGTAGTCCAGTTAAAGCAGAGCTGGGCAATAATTAATTACTTTGTAATTAAATTACTAATTAAATTCCTTTTTGTGTATTTGCCTTGAAATTGAATTACTTTTCAAAATGCGGTAATTGTAATTGGGAATTGCCCTTTTTGTTAAAAAGTACTTGAAAATTACTTTTTGAAAGTAATTAATTACTACATTCAATTACTCAATTACTTTTGTGTAATGAAATTACTCTGAAGTATTTAAATTACTTTACAAGTATTTGAATTACCTGTGGTAATTGAAATTACTGAAGGTAATTGAATTACTTTGTGGTATTTCAATTACTGACCTCGATTGAGTGCTAAATTTCCAGAACGCAAAAAAATACAATAAGGTCTTATTAAGTTACATATTAAACAAATCGGGATAGGGTATTCCCCAAGCCTAATTTATGATTTCCTCTGACGATCGAATAGCAGCAACTTTTGTGCAACATTTGCATTCTGTACGACGCGTTCACGAATCACGAGTAAAGAGTGCATTGGTGCGTGTATGTAGTAGATGTGATACGTAGGTTGTAACAGTGAAACTAATATTTATTGTTGAAGACGCTAAAACTATATTTTGCGGTAAGTACGTTATAGATTACAATACCTACGGTAAAAATATAATTTAAAATAGCTTCATTAGACGATATTGGTTCATAATAATTATTTATTTCTTTCAATTTGCTTCTTTTAAATGATGTACTAGCATAGGGTTATACTGTAACAGGCGTTAAGTTCAGACAATTGCGTTTTTGAGTGAGTAATTGAACTAAACGGCCAAAATCCGATAACATTTAAAGAGCGTAAAACACATAAATAAAATGTACCTAATTGCGAAATTCCACGCCTAGTTGACTCAAAAATGCAGTATGGGGTATAGTACTAATACAATATAAAAACACCGCATAAGTTTACCGCATTCTTGCAATGAACATTTGTAAATTATCTATGCTTTATCGCTTTCTTGCTTTGTAATGGTCACATGCTGCTTTGTATACGGACTGGTGCAGCATATTAGGTTTGATTATTATTAAAAATCTGGAATAGTGTCTCATAAAAATCGTGACTTTCTTATAATTCCGATTACCTCAGCCAACATTACTTCTTTACGTTATATAGGGTGCTGCGTTGAAGGACGAAACATACAAAACCATGCTAATTACGAGACATTCAAATATTGACTTCGTAATGGTTTTACACAAAATTCCATTTAGTTTTCTTAAAAGAACCGTGCGTAGGACCCAATTTATGTAAATTCAGATATTTTATTACCCTAAATTTAAAATCAATAGGTAATATTTTTCTGTGTACATAATTGGCATCTCAGAATAAAGACTTTATTATAATATTAAAAATTTGGTAAAATTAATAGGTATTATTGAAGATGTTAAGATTTTGAAATTTGAAGTAAAAATATGAAAGCAACCTGCGCTATTTGTCAAACGTTGACAGTAATTTTATGAAATAAGTATTTTTCTCAGTTTCTTACACGGTGTGTTCAAAAAGAAATTACATAAAGATTGGCCATGAAGTATAAAAGTAATGTCAACAGCAAGCTTTAGAATTCATTAACTGTCATCACTTTTGTTGTTATTGTAAGTTTATATTATACCTACGCTGATATCGTGATTGAAAATTCTAAAGATTCCTGTCTCTAAAGCTTGCTGTCGACATTAGTTTTATTTTCAATGGCCTACCCTTATGTAATTTCTTTTTAAACACATGATAATTATAAAGGTCTCTTGAATGTAAAAATGACTTCATTGTTACGTGCTTGAGCAAATGTCTTTTATTTTTGTATCTGATGTACCAATTCTTATTTCCGTATTGTAATCAATAATCATGCAAGGGAGGAAATTACATTTTAGTCCAGATTTATACATATGACACGTTTACATTTTATGATGAGAGTATTTCTTGTATTCAGCTGCATTCAAAAATATTTAAATATGAAAATTAAGAGGCTAGTAAACATCTTTTTTTCGAACTAAGCCAACAAAAAATGCTCAAGTTGCGACAATTGGATCACGATGTAGTGTTCTATACAAAAATAGAATTTTGCTGTCAAACAATTAAGAAATTCAATGCTGCACCCTGTATACTTAAGTAAGTTACCTATTTTCGTCATTCAGCCTCATGTTAGGCGTATTTAACAGTAGATTGTTCTACAAGTTCAGAAAAGTGAGAGTTTTTCAACATTTAATTTACGAGCGAACGATGCAAAGGGCGTGGATTAAGTTTACACGAACATGGAAAAATTACTTTTATAACATTCAGCGTGCTGTTTTTTCTAATGCCACTACAAAATCTAGCCAAAATGAAATTCGACATTTCTTCGTATTCGAAAAAAAAATATTTGTTTAAATCGGCGGTGAAGTACTTCAAAATCGTCATTAAAATACGAGAAATCGGCAGTGAAGTAATCCATTGTTATACAACTTTTTATAGGTGGCGGGGCGACAGATAAACGTCAACAGACGTAAAAATAACCTAAAAACGTTGGTTGAAATGTTGTAATTTCACGATTTCTCGATTTCAAAAAAAAACATAATGTACCCCTCGGCACTGAAGTTCCTATTTATCCCTCATGTAGTTTATTTGCATTGACCCTTCGGGCCTCGGCAACTAAATCCACATTCGTGATAAAAAGTTACAATTCAGTGCCTTGGTATACAAACTTCTATTTTTTTAATCGGTAGTGAAGAACGTCGAAATCGGCATTAAAATATGAGAAATGGGCAGTGAAGTAAACCATTGTTTTACCACCTTTTTGTAGGCGGCTGGGCGATAGGTAAACGTCAACCGACGTCAACATAACCTACAAGAGTTAGTTAAAATGTTGTAATTTCGTGATTTTGATTGAAAAAAAAACAATATGCTCCTCGGCACTGGAAGTTCCTTTTTATCCCTCATGTGGTTTATTTGCTTTGGCCCTACGGGCCTCGACAACTGAACCCACATTCGTAATAAAAAGCTCAACTACAGTGATAACCTATGTGGAAATTAAAAAAAAAATAAAAAAATTGAAATTGAACTTCCAAGTCCCTATACCTTCTTACTGAATGGACTTTGTACTAAGGTATATTAGGTTTAATCGGTTTATTATAACCTAAGGAATCTATGAACAATCTGTGTCCCATTCTTTTTGTGACACCCTGTATAATTATTATCCTTGACTTTATGTATTTACTTACATCTTACATCAAAACAAACTAAAAAGTTTTAGTTTTGATGATCGGTGCATGTAGCTACAAGATTTAATTATAAAAAACCTTCAAAAGTGATAAAGTATGTAGGTTACTATAGTTAACAAAACATAAAAAGTAAGCATTTTTAGATTACGATTACAAATCGACACGACACTAATGATAGTTGCAACTTGCAAGAAAGTTCTACTAAATAGAACTATATGACAATTATTTTCATTGAAAGTAATTGAAAAAGTAATTGATGTTTACAATTACAATTATACTAAGTAATTGGTACTTGAATTACTATTTCGTGTGAGTAATTGAATCTCTGGTAATTAAATTACTTCATTGGGCGGTAATTGGTAATTAGTAATTAATTACTTTTTTTAAAGTAATTTGCCCAGCTCTGAGTTAAAGCACTGAAAAGTGTTTAGAAGAATTGAATAAAGGGAAAGATAAAGTATTTCAACAAATCCATCTCGAGAAAATAGTTCAAAAACCGAAAAATTACAGTTAGTTAAAATGTGGTTTTCATTCCATAAAGACGAAAGTGGCAGAATGTGACGAGACATTTCGTATACGTGATATTGGGACAATGGCGAGGCCGTAGAAGAGGACTCGTGTGCAGAATTGTAGAGATTAGGGCCTAAAATTGCTATGAATTGAGAGTAAGATGCGCATTAAACCAAGTAAAGTGGATTATATCAAACCGATTAGTGAATTAATAAACCGAAATAATGTATGGTTGAAGAACACAACGAATTCTGAAGAATATTCAACCGATGATGGGAAGGAAAAATATAATTTGAATGAGGAAAAAGAAACGTTTAAAGGAAGTAAGAAGATACGAAGAATATGTAGTAAGAACCAAGACGGATCGAATGATGATAAAACAGATAAAATTCTCAACATGATACAAAGTTTGATGGCTGAAGTAAAAGAAATTAGTAAAGATTAATAGGAGTTTAATAAAGAAATGGAAAGGTTACAAAAAAAATAATGGGACAATCAAGAAGGAAAATGTAACATTTAAATAAGCACGTGAAAGATCTAGACGGAAGTGGAAGGAAATCCAATGTAGTTGTCACAGGATTAGATAGGCATATCGAATAGAACGAAGTAAAAGATGTAATGCAGGCGCTTATAAAATGAGATACTGAAGTGGATGTAGAAATTAAAGATGCATATAAAATTGGCAAAAAACGTATTTAGTAGAAATGAAAAATGGAAGATAAAATTAAAGTTATGAAATATAAGAATAAATTACAAAATTTACAGAGCAAAAAGATTTATATTAATGATTAATAAGCTAAAGAAGTAATAAAAGTACAAGAAAACATAAGGAGAACAGCTAAAGAGAAAATAAGTATGGATAAGAGGGTTAAAATAGGATAGCGTAAGTTAGAAATAATTGGCAAAGAACTGATTTGGAATAGTGAACAACAGAAACTGGATCGCAAACCAGGAGTACAACTTCCAATGTTTACAAAATTAAAAAACTCAATTATAGAAGGACGGACCAAACTATGGTGGAAAAGTAACATTAATTAGAACATGGAATATTTCTAGCTTTACTGGGAAAGAAATGGAAATTAACCAAGAATTCATTAAGATAAATTTAGATATAATAACCATAACAGAAATAAAGAAGGGGCTAGGAATAAAATAATTGAAGGGCGATAATATGTTAATCTACAGTGGGGCGAAGAAGTAAAACCAGATATTAAATATTTGAAAAAGTAAATTTATTTCAGAAAAGATATTGAAGTATTAAATTAGAAGAAATACAGGATGAGATCATATCCATGATAATTGTATATGGACCAAACAAAGACAATAGCATGGAGAATAAGAATAGATTTTGGGATGACCTGCAATTATTAGTCTTCGAAAATAGTAGAAATAATGTGATAATATTGGGTGATCTCAATGAAAGGGAGATTATAAAAGAGAATTGATACAAGAGTATGCTAGGAGCCAACAGAAAAGAGAAATAATAACTCAAAGCAAATATTGGATTTTTGTATAGATAATAACACAATAGTGGCAAATTCATTCTTTAATCATAAGGAAATACATGCATATACAAGAGTACACTTTAATCAGGGGAAACGTCAATTATTGATTATTTCCTGTTGGAGAAAAAACCCATGAAAAAAAAGACTTTTGAGTTAGGAGTGGTCCAGAAATAGAAAGTGATCATTATGTGTTGGTGGCAAAAATAACTAAAGTAGCAGAAATAAGAATACCAGCCGGTACATATACAAATTAAAAGACCAAGAAGTTAGAAAAGGCATGAAGATAAAGTGTAAACAGCAATAAATTGATGCAGCAGCGATGAAAGAAATGCAGGTATAGAACTATGGTTAACATTTAAATTAACGTTGGTTGAACCAGCTAAGGAAACATGTGGGACATTTAAAAGTATGAAAAACTCTTAAGAACCAGTCATCATAGTGGAATAGTACTATTAACCCGTTAGGATGCGCACGTGGGTAAAAAATACCCCAGCACTGAAAAAAACTTAATAAAATCTAAAATCATTTTTACACACGCTTTCGCTCCTAGGTACCTCTCGAGTAGACTCTCCAAAGTACAAATGCATCGTATTTATGCTTTTGATATCAGTTACAATCTAGCTGTAACGGGATAATATGTTATGGGTTAAATTTTACCCAAGCGTGTGTCGACTTTAAAAGTCGTGAAAAGTGAATAATTAGAAATAATAATGGAATCACGTCCTTTCACTTCAAAATGGGCATTTAAACAACCTCTGGCAGAAGCCGATTTGGAAAAGATTGTAGATGAAATGTCACACGATGAAGATCATGTTCCGTCAAGTAATGATTCAGAAATAGATGAAAACATGTGAATTTTAAGAAATAAAAAGGCGTTTTAATATATATAATATTATTATTTCGCTCTTAATGATCCATTAATATGTTTTACTACTACATAGTGCAATATTAATTTCTTTACACAGCAATTTCATTGATAATATGTTATGGGGTAAATTTTACCCCGCGCGCGTCCATATGTCTCAAATTAGCATGCGCGTCCTGACAGGTTAAAGAGGTAAATAAAAATGGTACAAAAATGGGGGAAATATTTAATGACACGAACAGAAATGACATGAATTATACAAAACACAAAGGATAAAAGTTAAAAATGTTATAAAAACTGTAAAGAAAAAAGAATGGGGAGTGTTTGGCAAGAAAGCACAAGACAATAATAAGGATAAACAAAAATTAATTTCTAAAATTTATAAAAGGTTCAAGAGGTGAGAAGAAACATCAGTTCCCACAGTTCAAGTTAAAGATGAGAATATGTTGAGTGAAGGTGAACTAATAATAAGAAGATGAAAACAATATTTCGAAGAGCTGTTGTAACAGTAAATAAACATGCACAACAAACTCCTATAGAAGCCAGTAATATACAAAGAAATAAACAGCAAGAATTAATTACTTGACTAGAAGTGGAAGAGAGTATAAAGGCGTTACGATTAGGAAAAACAGGAATTAATGTAGATGGTCGTTATCTCAATCATTTACGTTTCGCAGATGACATTCTATTAATAAGTAAGTAGCAAGAAGAATTACAAACAATGATCACTGAAGTAGATAAAACATCAAAAGCTATAGGACTACTAAAAATGAACATAACCAAAACAAAAATTATGAGAAACACAAACAACGATATAAACATAACATAACAAAGAGATCTTGACATAGTGGACAGTTACATATATCTGGGCCAAAAAATAACTACCGCAAAAGATAGCATCAAACAAAAAGTAACGAGAAGAACCAAATTGGCCTGGACTGTATTCGGAAGACTTGGCCACATTCTGAAATTTCCTGAGATTCCCAACAACCTGAAACGCAACGTATATAACCAATGCGTCTTACCCACCCTCACATATGGAGCAGAAACCTGGAGTTATACTGACACCAACATAAAAAGAATGGCAAAAACCCAGAGAGCACATGAACATATGCTGGATATTAAACTTTCAGATAGAATAAGAATAACCCAAATGAAATGGTCATGGGCTGGACATATTGCACGAACCAAAGATGATAGATGGACAAAACACATAATGGATTGGCGTCTAGGACATACAAAACGGAGCGTATGCAGACAGAACACAAGATAGAGAGACGACATATTGAAGATGGCAGGAACAGGATGGCAGCAAATCGCACAAGACAGACATAGATGGAACAACAGAGGGAAGGCCTACATCGAGCAGTGGAGGAATATAGGTATATCGTAATCGTGATCGTAACTACTGGACAATTTCCAGATAGGTGGAAATTGGCCATGCATGTTCCAATATTTAAAAGTGGGCAAAAAAAGGATGTCAAAAATTATAGGCCAATAAGCAAATTATCTGCGGTTACTAAACTTTTTGAAAAATTAGTCTATAAACATGTTTTATTTATTCCAAAATATCATACGACCGGAGCAGAACAGGTTTTATAGAAGCAGATCAATCGACACTAACATTTACCAATTATCTCCACGATCACATAGACAAAAGAATCCAGGTGGATGCCATTTACACCAACTTCAGCAAGGCATTTGATAAAATAAGTCATAATATTCTACTCTCCGGTCTTGCAAAGGTCGGCGTGAATGGAAACCTGCTTAAATGGACGGAATCGTATATAAAACAGATTCCAATATATCTCAATTCAAGGTCATATTTCAGATTCTATTACCCCCACTTCAGATGTCCCACACAGATCACATTTGGAACCGCTGCTTTTTATTATATATTAAACAAAATTGGGTCATGTTTTTACAACTGTAGGTTTTTTCTCTAAGCAGATGACCTAAAAATTTTTAGAACTCTAGAAAGCATTAAGGATTGCCAACTTATTCAGTGATCTAGATAGATTAGTTCAATTTTGTAACCTTTATTCCTTATTATTAAATTTAGGCAAGTGTCAAACTATCACATTTTGTTCATACTTTTAATTACAAAATTGGCAATTCCACACTCCCTAAGGTCGATCGCGTTTGAGATTTGGGGATTATGATGGAAACTAAATTAATTATTGGTATGCATATAGAATTGACTGTTTAGTCAAGCATCGAGAATGTTGGCATACGTAATGCAAATATGTGCAACATTTTCTAATATCAGATGCTTGTACAATTCTTTTGTTCTTGGTTGGTTGAGTCTTGGTAGTGTGATTTAATATTCGAGATATTCTATATATATGGATAGACTGGAACACATACAAAACAAATTTATTAAATTTTTTTAAGTTCGATGCCATAATCCTAAAGAGAATCTTAAAATGGCTCGAAAGCACGCTAACTGTTAGAAGAACTATTACAGATAGGTAGGTATCTTTTTTTTGTATAACGTTGTTAACCGTTTGTATAAGAATTTTGAAGTGTTATCTCTATAAGCATAAATGTTCCTAGGTTTAATCTTCGTTATAATGAGTTATTTAATATTCCATTTAGAAATACAAACTGTTCACAAAATTCTCCATTATGCAGAATAACAAATTGTACTAATTTATATTGTGATGTACTTGATATTTTTACTATGTCCTCTGCGACAATAAAGAGAATTATAAAGGATCGCATTCAATAATGACTGGCTCTTTTTATATTTTATGTATTATGAATTATTTTTTTTAAATTTTGTTTAATTCTGTAATTTTAATTTACTTTTGTATATTGTAAAGTAATACTTTGTAATTTTGCGGATACTCTTTTGAGCTCCTACCTGTTGTATCCATATGTTCATCAAATAAATAAATATCGTGAAAATGATCGTTGGACATAGCAAGATATTACCAGTGCATATTTATACTATAACAACATTTCTACGTCTATGGTGGTTGATCACACCCGAGCCATTCATAATTTGAGAATATTTCAAATAAAACAAAAAATCCGGGATATTTACTTATCTCATCTAAAAGACGTCTATCAGTCTGTCCATCTGTCTCGTGTTGGTATAGCTCAAAAACGATTAATTGGAGGAAGACGATATTTTGTATGCTGATTAGATTTCTATCTGGCTTGAAACCAAATATACGTTCAGTCAAATAAATGCATTGTAAGCACCTTAGAAATTAAAATTCAACTTATTTTTGCTCGAACTCGAGAACTATTGGTTAAATAAATGTAATATCTTGCACATAGCTCAGGTTTTTACCCTTGATGTAAATAGGCATAATTTGAATCCAACAGACACAAGGCACCTTAACAAATTAAGTTTTTTTTAAATCTTATTTAAAATCCCAAACAATCTCTTGTTTTAAAATTTTCGTAACAATAGCATTTTAAAAATTGCAAAAAGTACTATATATGCAAGAAAATATGCACATATTGTAAAATATGCAATTATATGCATAATAAAAATTGTATTATATTATTTAGAATCATCTGAAGTGCAAAGAAAACTTAAATTATTAATAAATCGACTAGCAAAAATATGCAACTGCATATAAATCCAAGCTTTAGTAATAATACAGATTGGATATAACCTTAAGAGTTGATTAATGTAATAGTTTCTAGTAGATCACTTATAAGTGAGTTGGTTAGTATTGAGTCAAGTGACCATTTGACTTGGGCACGTTGGGATACAATTAACATCGCTCTCCTCTGGAGACTAGTGTGTGAGTTAGAATAACAAGACTACACACAACACATATACACACACACACATGACTTGGGAGTACCTAGTACAATCGCCCGCCGTGAGGCACAAGGGTGTGTCAACTTGGTTTACCCTCTATTCAAGAATCCAAACATGCAATCCAAAGGGGGTTGGCTTAATTATCAAAATAGTTTTATTAAAAATCAACACTTCTAAAACAAATATCTTTAAGGACAACCTAAGAGAACAGAAATAAGTAAAGTGCAGTAATTTATTAGGATTAGCCAAGTTAACTAGTTCGCATACAGGAAAATGAAATTAATTTTAAAAAGTAAGCAATAAACAGCCCAAAAAACAATAGCTTATATCAATAAATGTTAAAAATGATCACCCTTCTAAGTTAGATAGAAATCATTCGGCTTAAGAAACTAAAATGAACCCTCTGCAAAGCCTGCTCATCATTTCGAATAGAGTTTGAGGCAATTTGTATTCTGGCCCCCAATTCTTGAAAATTCACTGAAGTTGCGTAGACCTTCTCTTTAATATTCCCCATAAAAAATAATCACACGGAGTGATGCCTGGAGGAAGAGGTGGTTAATTTATTGGAGCATCCGCTTCTCTACCAATCCATCGATGACAATACTGTTCATGAAGATGGGTCCTCACATTATAAGTAAGGTGAGGTGGTGCTCCATAATGCATAGACTACATAACTTCACAAAGCATTACTGGGAGATCTACCAACCGAAGAAGCAACGTATTTTGTAGAAAGTCTTCATAGTTTTTACTGTCCAATAGATTTGGCAGGATAACAGACCTGATTAAACATTTAATTTAAATTGCACTAGAAGAGCAGATCTCTGATAATTCGAGAATTTTTATCAATATAAACATGATTGATGTTGGTCAGTTCTTTGTTGGTGTAATTTGAATTTATGATGAAAAATGAAAATTTTCTCCCCACTTGGAAAATTAGTAGTCGTATTCAAAAAATACTGACAACCACTTTTTAATTCTTGCAAATAAACTTTCGTTAGTTAAAATATCTTTTGGTGACTATAGCAACAATCATTTATTAAAAAAAGTTACGGCTTAACGTTTGGAATTTAAATAAATATGGGTAATTTGAATTAAAAAATGCATGATATTTAATTCAAACACATAATTTAAAAATCGAAGCTTATTATCTGTATAAAAATATAAATATAACACGTTTATTAATAAAAAAACAGTTACAGAATAAGAACTTAGGTAGGTACCATCCGTAGCTATCACATCAAAAAATTAAAATGTATTCTATGCATAAAAATATTACAAAACTATAAATAAAAACATGCAGTTATAAAATAATATCACCTGCAAAGGTGTGAATGCCCCTATATATAGAAGGATCTCCGAGCTTGTATTTAATTTGAAATTAATCTACAATGCTTCTATCCCTAATATTGAGATAAATAAATTTATCTTTATGTTCCTTAAACTTGTGTGAACAGTCTACGAAAATATTATTTGGAGCTGATATTTGTAATCTTTGCCACAAAATCTTTGGGGATTTCTTTTTTGTATATTTATTGTATACAAATCTACAGATAAAAAATATGTTACTAAATATCACTGCGATTTTAGGTACTTGTTATTTTAATAATGTAAAGTTTTCATTATCACTTTTAGAATCGGTTGTATCAGTCTTATTGTCGGAGTCACTGCCATGCATATCCTCATCTTCAAATAATAATTATTTCCTGGTAGGACTTGTAGTGATCGACACCGAGCTCTAGATTCAGAGAATTCGGGCTGAGGATCTGGTTCAGTTTGAGGCTCCATATCTGCAAACAGATTTTCCAGCAGAAAATGTAATTTTCTTGGTTCTCTTTGTAGACACTATGGCTGTAGTGGAGATGTTTCTTTTTATGATATCACGAAGGTAATTAAATGAGGCTTCTTCATTTACGTTGCGACCTGCTGATACAAACTTGCTCAAAATGTTGTCCCTGTTAATAGGAATAATCCCACTTCCTAAGAAGCCAGACTTAATGTTTTTGGAAATGTTGGGTTTAATTTTCTCTAACAAGTGTTTAAGCAAAACAGAAAATACACTCTTATTTTTCATTTTCCATGTGGTCAAGATTTGATGCCATGTATTTTTTACTGTCCGAAAGACAGCCACATCCGAGGGTTGACACACATGAATGTATGGGGTTAGGCAGAAGAACTAATATTTTTCTCCTCGCATTGTATTATTATGGTGATCGATAAATGGCTAGCCAGATTATCACCAAAGATGATCTTCTTTCCAGTTTTCCTTTTGAAATAGCAAAGAGCCACCTTACTGAACCAATTTTCAAAAATTTCTGCATAGCACCATCCACTTACTGATCTGTTGTAATGCGTATTATCCGGACCCACATGTAACCACTCTGGGTAAACATTTTTGGCTTTGTATACTACATACAAAAGCAGTAAGGCATATTAGCAGCTGCTGCAAACATCACCGATGTTGAACTTTTAGACGTATCTAAAATACGGCGAGCATGTTTATTACCCCTTTTTACATAAACTTTTTGTTTTCCTGGATCATCAGTGATGTTCGTCTCATCATAGTTCACTATATTTTCTGGTGGAATGCCATCAAGAGTCGCCACCAGCTCGTCAAAAAAATTATTAATAATTTCAGGAGATACTTCTGCCCGTTTCCTTTTCACGTTTTCTGCGTTTCTTTTAGAAATTTCAGGATTTCTCATTATTTACAAAATTCATAATGGTAACTTTATTGCGATGGAGATATAATTGAACAAATTCTTTCATAACATTATCAGTAAATGGATAACCAAATTCTGCAGCCACCATTGTTGCTCTAGTAACCATGTTATTTCTGTAAACTATTTAAAGCAGGTGGTCTGTCAAGTCTATCTGAATAACGTTCCTGATACTTATCATATAGTGTTATGTTTGGCACATCGTAAGTTGCAGCAGCTTGTTCAAATGACATTCCATCATCTAAAATTGCTTGTGCAAAATTTGAAATAATTACCTGTCGTTCGATATAATGTTACCCGTCTTTCTTATTCAACCACTAGACGGTAACACTTTGAAGATGTAGGGTTCTTTTTCCGAATAATAATCGTATCACAAATAACATAAACACCAGTTTCAATAGTAGCACATAAAGTTTATTTAACAATAATAAATTATCTTTAGTTATAAATGTGTTAAACACAAATTATTCCCAAAGAATAAGTACAGAGATTATTATTTCGATGAAATGAACAAATTTTAAAGAAGTTACTTACAATACATGTCTAACCTGGAATGGCTCGTGGAACTAACAGACAACTGTGCTTGAATTTGAATTTTCAAAGTTTATTCAGCTAGGAGTATACAAAATTATACTAAACCTAGCCTACTACCGTTTAGGGGACTACCCCTCTTCGGCTTTGTACCAACTGTGCTTGGCCGTTGTATGTTTTTATACCATTTTGGCAGTGGTGTAGTGGCAAATTTGGCAGTGGGGGAACGCTAGACTTCCGGGGGGTGTGGAGGGGGGGTATGGAATATTCCCTAGAAAAAGGGGGGGTCCGGGGGTCATCCTCCGGAAATTTTTTAAAAGTATAGATGCAAAAATATGCGTTTTGATGTTTTCTGGTGCAATTTTTCCGTATTACGATGTTTGCGGTTTTGTAGTCTTAATATATAAATATAAAACTTTCTAATTCAAACTGTTTTTAATACTTTGTATATTCATAGCAAGTAGCAAGTCATGTTTGACGTGATTTTTCTGAATAATAACATATACCACTATTTAAATGACACTGGAATGAACAATTATCAAATTGTTTGTGAGTGCAATTTATCGCTTAATATTTACAATAAGAAACAACGCACATTTTAGAAAATCTGCCAGTAAATTTAATAAGTTTTTTTGCCGTAATTATTGTATTAAATTAACTTTCTACTAAATTTAATCTTTTTTTTACTTAACAAAAAACCAGTGGGAGAACGCCGTTCCGACGCGTTCCCCCTCGACTACACCCCTGCATTTTGAGTAATTAGGAAAATTGTCAGTTAGGTACATTTTTTAGATTGTTTATACTATCCTTTCCAAAGTGCCTAGAGCCTCTGAATCTCCAACTAATTACTTGCATTTTGACTTTTAAATTTCTGCTTTCAACAGTTATGTGACAAACAAACACATTAGTGAAGCACCATTCCAGAGTTGATATGAATGATATGGAAGTTTAATTAATCTGTTGCCTATTACAATAACCCTTGGTATTAAATATATACGCAGATGACGATAGGTATATCAAAAGTTTAAATGATACAAAACAGTTTCAACTTTTATTAGTGGTTCAAAAAATGTTCTTCAATTTTAAGTTTTTGCAAGCAGAGAAATTTTATGAACAAATTTCATTTTCTTTACCAGCCAAATTTTACTACCAAATTCTATCATAACAATTTTAGCATTTTACTAACATTCTCCACATCAATTTACATCTAGATGCCAACTTTTTTTACATTTTAAAGGACACCATTAGGTCTCTTCAACAGTGGCTATAAAGTTATATTTGCTATATGACATGCACATGAGTTTATAGTACCAAGCAAAGATATAGCCTCAGTACATACCTACGTAGTATCTAATAAAACCAAGTTCTGGATGTATGTATAACACCATATATGTTTTTGTCTCTCTGGTATCTCTTTATCTAATTGAGCTGAAAATCCTTTGCATTGGCCATGTATGTTTGGAACTCTGTTAATAAAACTTGCTATGTATTTCTTTATATCAAGTTCTAGATCATGAATTATTTTGCATACAAAGACGGAGAAGTTTTGTTATATTTCAAATGTAGGTACAGTTAACAATGGCAACAAGAGGTTTGTTACTCTGAGAGTATGACATAATCCCTAATTATGGCATATAGTTAGTCATGTATGTACATTAATAATTTGGGTTGAATCAATTTAATGGTGGTTGGTGGAGAATTTTGATGATAGAACCAATCAGAGAATTATTACGTACGGCGTGTTTCTTTATCAGACATCTATGTGCTAAAGCTGTAAGCAAACATCAGTAACCGGTCACTCAACACACACTTCTTCGCAAACCAGAACAGCAAGGCAGTTCCCATTGATAGTTAGAATATCCTTATCTTTGGACCTACTTCTTGCTGCTTTACTCCAGCTGCAATCTATCAATTGTCGAAAAGCTTTGGGCCGCTTTGATCTAACTCCATGCATTCTGAAAGTAAGTACCTAGCGCTTTTCCTATAGTTACCTAATATTCATGAAATAAAAATTACTTGTGCTTTGTTTAGGCTTTCAAAAGAGACCGATGATAAAAAATAACTTCAAAAAATGTTTCTTTCAAAATAAAAAATTCTTGAATGACTGGTTTGTTATGGTGGCGCCATGGCTTCCTGGCTCCTTATATCTAGCCACCTCTGAATCAATCTACACCCAGAATATTTTTGTTATTTGTATTTTTGGTGCTATAGTTTGCTTCAACAAATAATTGATTGTATTATGTTATCAGCTGTACTTCTAGAAAATAATGTTATCAGGTTATCCGGGCGTATACTATTTTTATTTTTAAAGCTTAAGCATAAAGGATGTCTAGAACAACAGGTCAAAATTGACGAACCAGTGTTAACGTCAAAAGATAGTTTTCTTCCGTGATATAAACAGAACATAACAATAAACAAACTGACACAATGACACTTAATTAAAAATTGGAGCTTACGGAACGGAAACAAAATTATTCTTGTTAAAATTGAATTTAGGCTTACACCACGAAGTCTTTTTAGATAAACACCCAAGATTCTCTGGCTTAATGTGCCTTGCACCTTGTAAACTCGAATAAGGATCCACGCGATGGCCAACCAAACTGTCATCAAAGCCCTCTTGACCCGTTTTTTTAGACACTCGTCACTATTTCATCAATTTCATTTTTCAAAACTAGATCAAATTTAGAAAACATCATTTTTAAAGAACTTTCGCCGATTTTGAATAATATATTTAAAAAAACATCATTCGAATCAGTCTATACAACTGTTTGCCATTTAAATTTTTTATTTGGATAATAGTTCAAACTAAACATGGGCAATTTGTAATCGAAATCAGGTCTGTGCTTATTTTATTACTACGGAGTGATTTAGAATTCACACAACCCATATTATACTATTAATTTAATTAAACAATTACATTTACGAGATATTTCAAAATGAAAATTACAATAAATATGGAAACCTTCATTGGAACTTTGCTTGGACACTTGAAATGATTTGGATGAAAGATAACTATTGATTAAGTATGTACGCTCGGCTTTGGAAAATGACAAAATGACATTTTTAAACCCAAAATGAAAGTAAAAACGCTAACAGCGAAACAATGGCAGTTAAAATGCCACACAAAACACTGTCAATCACGAGTATCAATGCAAAGGTATTCAGATCTTTCGGAATACATTTTCAATTCAGTTATCACTAAGTTATTGTTTATTATAGGTACTTCGGGTTGCCTGAATTTTCTTTTGTATTTAAGACATGCATAATTATATACGAGTTAACAAGTTAAACTGTAAAAATTGACAAATCTATTTAAAATATTTTTCAGATTCAAATGTTAACATTAGAAGTTTAAAATTGTGTAGAAAGGTTTATAAATTCGAAATACCCTGTATATAAAGAATTAGAATAATTACTAACCAATCACAAAGGTTTAGACACAAAGCGCCACCAAGCGGAAATAGTTGAAAGTACCTAAATTTAAAATTGTCAGTTGTTTAGAAACATTAATTACGTTAACAGGTTCGCAAGTTTTTATCAAAATTTAGTGTAATAATCTTACAATATGTCAGAAACACGAAGAAAGCTAAAAGCGCAGCGAACCAGAGATCCCCGACTAGTATCAGGTAAGGAATTATTATTACGTTTTTAAGTGGCGTTGGTCGTAAATATTCTGCATTGGCATGGCAGGTTCTATTGCAATCTTGTTTTCTTCCTCCAACTGGCACTTCCTACAAGTGGCATCATTTAGGATTCCAATTGTAAATAAGTGCTTCTGTAGGTGACCGTGTTCTGTTAGTAGGCCAGTCACAATCCTAATATTTTTCCTGTTTATTGACAGGAGAGTGGAGGTGTTACCAGGCGATATTTCCCCAATAAGGAGTTTCACCTGACCTAGCTTTGGTATCAAAGCCCAGTGGCACTGGATTGGTTATTTAGCCAGTGGTCGACGTGTCTTTTTGCAGTGGCATTGGTAATTCCTTTGTGGAACGTATGTAGCGGAACCATGAAATCACTTCTTATGAGAAATTCTGCAACTTTGCCAAAATGTTGGATGATTCCTGCGTGTCTCACTTGTTCCCCTTTCATGGCCCCCATCTGTCCCTGGCTAAGTCTGTAGGCTGACTTCCTAGCCTCTGCCTCGATCACGAAGTGAAGGGGCGGAAGCCCAAGAAGCACCTCCAGAGCTGCCGTGGGAGCAGTGCACATTGTTCCGAGTATGCCTAAACAGGCCAATCTCTGTAGTTTATTGAGGCTATTGCTGATTGTGGCCAATTTCAAACAAGGCTTAGCAAATGCACTGGAAAGTAACCCGCAATCAAACAACATTCAGGAGGAATGGGATAGATGTGAGAAAATCATAAGAGAAGAGGCTGAAAAATGTCTAGGAAGGAAAAAGAGAAACGAAAAGGGAAAGGAGTGGTTTGACGACGAATGCGGAAATGCCCTAAAACACAGAAACGAAGCAAGGATAAAGATGCAAAAAAGTGACACTATAGAAAACAGAAGTACATATGACAGAGCAAGAAGGAAAGCAAACCAAATCTGCCAGAAAAAGAAGAGGGAATATATGGAGAAGAAACTACAGAAAATAGAGGATTATTATGTAAACAAAGAGATAAGAAATTTCTACCAGGAAGCAAAGAAAAACAAACAAGGTTACACAGGGACAACATACTATGTGAAGGACAAGGAGGGACAATTAATTGGAGAGAGGGAACGGAAACTAGATAGATGGGCACAGTACTACAAAGAGCTACTAGCGGAAGAAATAGAGAGAGAGCAAGAAATCGAAGATGAAGAGGGAGACGAAGATCCGCCGACACAGACTAAAGTAGAAGAACCATCGGAAGAAGAAATAATCGAGGTAATACGGAAATTAAAAAACAACAAAAGCCCAGGAGAAAATGGAATACCAGCAGAGTTTTTGAAGGAAGGAGGGACAACCATACTGAAAAGGATTGCGCAGCTAGTAAAAAGAGTATGGCAAGAAGAGAAGATGCCCAACCAATGGAAGACAGCGGTTATATGCCCCATATATAAGAAAGGTGACAGGACGGTATGCGATAATTATCGAGGGATAGCACTCTTAGATGTGGTCTACAAAGTAGCAGCAACAATAATTAGGAATAGACTGCATAAAATACAAGAAGAAGAACTAGGTGAATATCAAGGTGGATTCAGAACAGGACGATCAACAACAGACCAGATTTTTGTGATGAAGCAAATATTACATAACACATATGAACAAAATCTAGGTCTGCATATGCTATTTATCGATTTCAAGAAAGCATATGACTCCATTCTAAGAAATAAATTATATGAAGCTTTGGAAAAACTAAGAGTACCTGGAAAATTAGTGAAGCTGATAAAAATGACTCTACAAAATACTACCAACAAAGTAACGACAGAAGGAAGTTTGTCCAAAGAATTTGAAGTGAGGAGAGGATTGAGACAGGGTGACCCTCTGCAACAACGTGCAACAAGCAACAATGTGTAGCCTATGCAGACGACATAGCAATGATGACGAGAAGGAAAAAGGAGCTGGAGCAAATGTTTAAGGCGATAGAGAAAAAAGCAAAGGAGTATGGACTAACAATAAACGAAGATAAGACAAAGTACATGGAAATGAAAGCAGGACATCCGCACGATATAAACCAGATCAAATGGAAGACAGCAGACAACAAAGAATACAACTTCGAGAAGGTGACACAATTTGAATACCTAGGGGTGACAATAACGAACACTTGCCAGGAAGAAATCGAAATAAACAAAAGATTAGCAAAGGGTAGTAGAGTAGTAGGAGCCCTCACAAACCTAATAAAATCTAAAAGCTTATCTAGAAAAGCAAAAATAAGAATATATGAGACGATAATAAGGCCGACTGTATTGTATGGGTGTGAAACCTGGATCCTCAACAAACAAGAAGAAGCAAAGCTGAATATATGGGAGAGGAAAATACTGCGGAAAATATATGGAGGAATAGAAGTAGAAGGAATGGGATGGAGAAGAAGAACCAACCGGGAAATCATGGACCTATATAGGAAACCAAATATTGGACAAAAGGCAAAAACACAGAGGTTAAGGTGGCTAGGCCATGTGACAAGGATGCCCGACAGCAGACTCGTTAGGAAAATCCTTAAAGCAGGTGAAGGAGGGAAGAAACGGAGAGGAAGACCAAGAAGGAAATGGTTGGCAGCAGTGGGAGAAGACCTGTTATCAGTGGGAGTGGACGACTGGGAAGAGAAGGCAAAGGATAGACTAAAGTGGAAAAGAATAATAAAAACTTTTGAAGCCATGGGTCTACAAGACCTGTAGAGCTGTATTATATATATATATATATATTGCTGATTGTGGCCTTGCAAGTTGCCGACCACCAAATCAGAGCAGCATATGTTATTATTGGTCTTGTAACCACAGTGTATAACCACATGGTAACATGAGACTTCAGACCCCAGCTGGTTCCAAAGATCCATCTGCATCTTCACAGGGAGGCAGTGACCCTTTGAATTTGTCTTTCTACATGAGCCCTCCAGTTCAGTTTGAATTCAGATTGACTCCAAGATATCTGACCGATTCGGAGGGCCGAAGAGCTTTACTGAAGAGTGAGGGCTGTCTAAAACTCTCAATTCTATTTCTTTTGGTGAAAATGACAAGTTCTGCTTTGATAGGATTAATCCTAAACTCTTGCCTTCTGCACCAGTTTTGTGCAGTAGTGAGGGCTTCTTGTATGATCTCACTTACTGTGCTTGCAAAATTTACAGTTGTTAGTATTGCAAATTTCTCAGCGTAACCTAGCAAAAAAATGCCATTTTCAGAGAGCTCCTTAAGTAGCCTGTCCACGACCAGGCACCATAACATTGGAAACAAGACTCCTCCCTGAGGACAGCCCCTAGTGACAATTGCTCTAATGGAGAGCTCGTCTGTTGAGACAATTACCTGTCAGCCGAACAACACGGAACCGAACCATCTTATCAACAAGGGTGCGAACCCATGCTTCTCGGCCAATACACAGATAGAATCAAAGGTGTTATCAAATGTCCCTTCTATGTCTAGAAATGCACCAAGCAAGAGCTCTTTGTGGTGCAGGGCTTTCTCTATCTTTGAGACGATCGCATTGAGTGCCATCTCAACTTACCTGCCTTGTTGGTAGGCGTGTTGTAATGGGTGCAGCGGAGAAGCAACCAATGCTTCATCCGTAAGATACCTTTTGACCAGTCTTTGCTACACTTTTATCAGGGAAGAAGCCAGACTGATAGGTCTGAAGTTTTACTCGCTATCATGCATTGAGTTCTCCGCTTTGGGTAGAAAAATTACTTTGACCATTCTCCAGACCACAGGAATGTGTTCTAGGACCAAGCTAGTATGGAAAATGTGATATAGGGGCACAACAGCACCCCCATTCCATGCTGCAGCAGAGCTGAAAAAATTCCGTCAGCACCACCACTCTTATATGGTTCAAAGGTGAACAGTGCCCACTTCATACGATCTAGACCAACAGCCTTTGATACCGTCCTTCAGTCCATCACAGTATGAGCGATGTGTGCAGGTTTCTTTGTGTAGATATACTTGAGAGCCTCTTCCCTGGTATCAGTGAAAGTACCCGACGAGAGCCTCAGCATTTCCAGTCTGGAACGTAGAGTTCTGGAAAACACTTTCTGCAGTCTAGCTGCTTCTGGCAGGCTTTCGAAACTTTTGCAGAGAGCCCGCCAGGTTTCTTTATTTCTTCTGCATATACAGCTTTTGTATGACCGAGGACAATTTGCAGTTGTCCCAGTCCAAATAAAAGTTTGTACTGCTGGCTCTATTGAAGAGCCTGCGAGTTTCTTTGCGGAAGGCTAGGAATTCAGAGTTCCACCATAGAGTCCTTTTACCTTCCCTGCATCGCTTAATAGCACAATTGGTCTCATGACTCTACAATAGAGCGCTGTACGAAAGCAACATTCTCCTCTAGCTTGTCAGAATTCTTTGGGATTATTCTGACCAATTGTAACCTATTTTAGAGGTCTTATTTATAGCCCTCCCAATTGATTACTCTTGGGTTTCTAAACATATTTGACACTGGTGGCAACAATAGATTTACATTGAAAGTGATATGACGGTGACCCCAAAGGAAAGGTTCTATCGATACCTGCCTGTTATTGACAAACGGAGTGACCGTGGCGGTGCCTATTTTTATGTCGATGACTTCTTGCCTTCTGTCAGCGACAAAGGTAGGTGTAGTACCACGATTTAGTAACTCCAACTTTGTAGTGTAGAAATATTCCAGTAGGCGTTTACTTCATGGGCTGATGTCCGTGCTGCCCCAGCAGATATGATGCGCATTGGCATCACACCCTACCATCAGAGGTAAATTATTCGTGTCACAGTAACTTATCAGTCCCTACTCTGGTGGGCGGCAGTTCCTGTGCATCGTAGGGGGTGAACCCTTGTTATTATTAAATGAAATGTACTTGTACTCGTAGTTTTAAAAAACACAACCAATAGGCATAATAAGTAATTGTTTTCTGTGATAATATCCCTATTAAAAGTAATGGGAAGTT